>CM050168.1:26747333-26837333 GCA_027410445.1 Discoglossus pictus
CTCCCTATCTCACTCTCGCTTCTCTCTTTTACCTCACCTGAATCTCGCTCCCTATCTCACTCTCTCTTCTCTCTTACCTCACCTGAATCTCGCTCCCTTATCTCACTCTCTCTATTTTAACTCACCTGAATCTCGCTCCCTATCTCACTCTCGCTTCTCTCTTTTACCTCACCTGAATCTCGGCTCCCTTTCTCACTCTCTTCCTTTTTACTCTTCTGAATCTGCTCCCCTATCTCACTCTCGCTTCTCTCTTTACCTCACCTGAATCTCGCTCCCTATCTCACTCTCGCTTCTCTCTCTTTTACCTCACCTGAATCTCGCTCCCTATCTCACTCTCTTCTCTTTTTACCTCATCTGAATCTCGCTCCCTATCTCACTCTCGCTTCTCTCTTTTACCTCACCTGAATCTCGCTCCCTATCTCACTCTCACTTCTCTCTTTTACCTCACCTGAATCTCGCTCCCTATCTCACTCTCGCTTCTCTCTTTTACCTCACCTGAATCTCGCTCCCTATCTCACTCTCTTCTCTTTTACCTCACCTGAATCTCGCTCCCTATCTCACTCTCTTCTCTTTTACCTCACCTGAATCTCGCTCCCTATCTCACTCTCTCTTCTCTTTTAACTCATCTGAATCTCTCTCCCTATCTCACTCTCGCTTCTCTCTTTTACCTCACCTGAATCTCGCTCCCTATCTCACTCTTCTCTTTATCTCACCTGAATCTCGCTCCCTATCTCACTCTCTCGCTACCTTCTCCGCTTTTACCTCACCTGAATCTCGCTCCCTATCTCACTCTCACTTCTCTCTTTTACCTCACCTGAATCTCGCTCCCTATCTCACTCTCTTCTCTTTTACCTCTCCTGAATCTCGCTCCCTATCTCACTCTCTTCTCTTTTACCTCACCTGAATCTCGCTCCCTATCTCACTCTTCTCTTTTACCTCACCTGAATCTCGCTCCCTATCTCAACTCTCTCTTCTCTTTTAACCTCATCTGAATCTCTCTCCCTATCTCACTCTCGTTCTCTTTTACCTCACCTGAATCTCGTCTCCCTATCTCACTCTCCTTCTCTCTTTACCTCACCTGAATCTCGCTCCCTATCTACTCTCACTTCTCTCTTTTACCTCACCTGAATCTCGCTCCCTATCTCACTCTCTCTTCTCTTTTAACTCATCTGAATCTCGCTCCCTATCTCACTCTCGCTTCTCTCTTTTACCTCACCTGAATCTCGCTCCCTATCTCACTCTCGCTTCTCTCTTTTACCTCACCTGAATCTCACTCCCTATCTCACTCTCTCTTCTCTCTTTTACCTCACCTGAATCTCTCTCCCTATCTCACTTTCGCTTCTCTCTTTTACCTCACCTGAATCTCGCTCCCTATCTCACTCTCTCTTCTCTCTTTTACCTCACCCGAATCTCTCTCCCTATCTCACTCTCGCTTCTCTCTTTTACCTCACCTGAATCTCGCTCCCTATCTCTACCTCACCTGAATCTCGCTCCCTATCTCACTCTCTTCTCTTTTAACTCATCTGAATCTGGCTCCCTATCTCACTCTCGCTTCTCTCTTTTACCTCACCTGAATCTCTCTCCCTATCTCACTCTCGCTTCTCTCTTTTACCTCACCTGAATCTCGCTCCCTATCTCACTCTCGCTTCTCTCTTTTACCTCACCTGAATCTCGCTCCCTATCTCACTCTCGCTTCTCTCTTTTACCTCACCCGAATCTCGCTCCCTATCTCACTCTCTTCTCTCTTTTAACTCATCTGAATCTGGCTCCCTATCTCTTTCTCACTTCTCTCTTTTACCTCACCCGAATCTCGCTCCCTATCTCACTCTCGCTTCTCTCTTTTACCTCACCTGAATCTCGCTCCCTTTTCTCACTCTCGCTTCTCTCTTTTACCTCACCTGAATCTCGCTCCCTATCTCACTATGGCTTCTCTCTTTTACCTCACCTGAATCTCGCTCCCTATCTCACTCTCACTCTTCTCTTTTACCTCACCTGAATCTCGCTCCCTATCTCACTCTCGCTTCTCTCTTTTACCTCACCTGAATCTCGCTCCCTATCTCACTCTCTTCTCTTTTAACTCATCTGAATCTCGCTCCTATCTCACTCACCGCTTCTCTCTTTTACCCTCACCTGAATCTCGCTCCTATCTCACTCTCGCTTCTCTCTTTTACCTCACCTGAATCTCTCTCCCTATCTCACTTTCGCTTCTCTCTTTTACCTCACTTGAATCCTGCTCCCTATCTCACTCTCTCTTCTCTCTTTTACCTCACTTGAATCCTGCTCCCTATCTCACTCTCTTCTCTTTTAACTCATCTGAATCTCGCTCCCTATCTCACTCTCTTCTCTTTTACCTCACCTGAATTCTCGCTCCCCTATCTCACTCTTCTCTTTTACCCTCACCTGAATCTCGGCTCCTATCTCACTCTTCTCTTTTACCTCACCTGAATCTCGCTCACCTATCTCACTCTCTTCTCTTTTAACTCATCTGAATCTCGCTCCCTATCTCACTCCTCAGCTTCTCTCTTTTACCTCACCCGAATCTCTCTCCCTATCTCACTCTCTTCTCTTTTACCTCACCCGAATCTCTCTCCCTATCTCACTCTCGCTTCTCTCTTTTACCTCACCTGAATCTCGCTCCCTATCTCACTCTCGCTTCTCTCTTTTACCTCACCTGAATCTCTCTCCCTATCTCACTCTCACTCTCTCTTTTACCTCACCTGAATCTCTCTCCCTATCTCACTTTCGCTTCTCTCTTTTACCTCACTTGAATCCTGCTCCCTATCTCACTCTCTCTTCTCTCTTTTACCTCACTTGAATCCTGCTCCCTATCTCACTCTCTCTTCTCTCTTTTACCTCACCCGAATCTCGCTCCCTATCTCTCTCTCTCTCCTTGTTTCTCTCTTTTAATTCATCTGAATCTCTTTCTCTAATTTTCACTCAATCTCTCTCTTTTAATTTCCCTGAACCTCTCTCTCTCTCTCTTAACTGACCTGACCCGAATCTCTCTCTCTCTCACTCTCTCTTCTCTTTTACCTCACCTGAATCTTTCTCCCAATCTCACTCTCGCTTCTCTCTTTTAACTCACCCAAATCCATATCTCTATCTCACTCTATCTCTCTATTTTAACTCACCTAGATCTCTCTCTCCCTTTCTCTCTCCTCTCTTTTAATGTCCTTGAATGTCTCTCTCCCTGTTTGTTTGTCTCTCTCTCTCTCTCTCTCCCTGACCTTCTCTTTTTACTCACTTCAATCTCTCTCCCTATCTCACTCTCTTTTAACTCACCCAAATCTCTCTTTCCCCTTTCTTTTAATTTCCCCAAATCTCTTTCTCCGCTTGTCTCCTGAATATCTCTCTCTTTTTTTAACCCACCTGAATCTCTCTCTCTCTCCCTGACCTTTTTGCACTCTCTCTTTTAACTTCCCTCAATCTCTCTCTCTTTCATCTCTCTTTTCCAACTCATGTATCGCTCCTTTAATCTTCACCCCCTTTCTCTGTCAGATGTGTCATGTGTTAATCCTATCCTATAATGCTCTAAATAAACATTAATATGATAAAAGTTAAAAAAAACATTGAATAATTGAATACGACTGAAATTGCTATAAATCATCTTCTCCGCCCGAGTCTGTAAAATGAGCATTAAAGCCCTAACCTGACTGCGCACCAATGTAAGTCATTATGTTTTATTTCAGTGCGTCCCTGTGTGAGAATAAAACCGCCACACGCTGCTATCTGAGTGGCAGCGACGATTTCATTAGGCTTTGTTAAAGGCATTAGGAGAGCGCTCAGACCGCAGGATCTTTTTTGGCAAGCTGGGATTTTTGGGACCGGGATAACTGTCCCTTTAAAATCTTTGTTGCTATGGAGGATGAGGTCAGAGAAAGTCCATGTGAGTTGGAATTACTTCCTGCTGCCGTGAGTCCGGAGCTGGGGAGAGAGTACACGGCCCGGCGCTCGGGGCCGATCATCACATGCCGGGGCTGGAGAGGGTGCTGGCCCAGTTATATGGCTCCTATCAGCAGGTACGTCTGTATATTACATCAAGGCCGCACTACATCATCAGAGCACTGAAAGACAAATAACTTTTTATTTTATTTTACTGTTTTTATATAATCTGACTGCCTGGCTCTCTGCCGAGTATGCAAGGACCAAAAATCACAAGCACCCTGCAAATCGTAACTCTCATCGCTGCAACCAGAAACGGTTATCGTATTCTTTAGGATTCTTTAGACATTGCAAACGTGGGATTTATTATTGCAGTAAAGACTAATAGGAGCATTTTAGAGGGAGCTTCTAATTTTTGGTCCAATGAGGACATGGAAGTCTGTGCCTATAAACTGTGTAGCAGGGTTAGCAATATAAGAGATGGACCTTTCCTGTTGGATGCCCGTGTGCAGTTCCGGCCATCTGCCACTAGGTGGCGCGGCCGCGGGGGCCCTGACTTGCTATTGCTTTAGGGTGAGAGGTGTTAGGGTTAGCGCTGTTCGGGTTTGAGGTGTTAGGGTGAGCACTGTTAGTGTGAGGGGTGTTAGGATAACCGCTGTTAGGGTGAGGGGGGTTAGGTGTAAGGGTAGGAATTAGGGTGAGGGGTGTCAGGGTTTGGTGTTAGGGTTAGTTATTAGAATTAGGGGCGTTAGTGTTCAGGTACTGGCCCATTATATTCTTTACACTGGGAATAAATTCACAGGGTACTCGTCCACGCCAACTAGTGGTTGATGGCCACCACTGCACATAAGCAGTGAACAGGAAAGATCATAATATATATATATATATATATATAATAGATATATTAATAGATATGTGTATTAATAGATATGTGTATATATATATATATATATATATATATATATATATATATATATATATTTATAGATATGTATATATAATGAAAAGTACAGACCTTTCCTGATGGGTGGCAACTAGCGGCGGTGAGTGGCCGCTAGATGGCACTGCCGAGATTTTACTGCTGATTTTTACTGAATTTCATCTCAAATTTAACATAATTTTATAGGCTAAGGGGGTAGGGTTAGGGTAAGTGTTAAGGTAAGAGTTTAAGGTTAGACATTTTGTAAAATGCTGACAGTGCAATCTAGCGGCCCCTCTACGTGCTGCTTCCGACACTGCTCCCGGTCACCCAATAGGAAAGATCCTAAAGTACTTCAAAAGAAAGTTTTTAGATGTTTTCTGCTTGTTTTTAACCGTTTGATATAACGGTGCAGATCAGATTTAATGATTTATTATTTGCAGAAATTACTTTGATCCCGTTCTGGATTGCTACCTTGTCGTGATGAATTGACTTATGTACTTCAGTTAAACTGTGAGCTATACCATGTAGGGTCACCCAAGATGGGCAGGTCATAGCACTGGAAAAGGAACTGGCAACCCATTTCAATATCTTTGCCATGAAAACCTTATATATAAGCACAGCCAGAGACATAGATAAATGTGCCTGGCGTGCTGTAGTCCATAGGGTCACCGAGAGTCGGACTGAACAACATCGGCATGACTTTTATATACGTTCCTCATTGGTTGACTGGGCCGAGCCCACCGGAGCACATTTGGATAATTTTTTGTACATCATTTGAAAACACACTGTGAAAATATCCTCTTTCAGATGCAACGAAACAACACTTTCCGTGTCCATTTAACACACCCAAGAAATACAAAGAATGTAAAGGAAACCCCTTGCCCACAGAGCTCACACTTCTTTAGAGCGACTTTTTCATGTTTGTATAAAATTCCAAAACTGAACTGATCCAGACTCTCACCCCCCCCAAAAAAAAAATCTGATCTAAATCTGGAAGTGTGGAGAGTTGTTGGCTTGGGCCCTTTAGCACTTTGGCTTCAAAACAAAGTAAATATGGTTTGTGTTCTTGCATCCATTTAAAGAGACACTGCACTGCAGTGATAAAATAGTCATGGCCCTGTACAGTTTTAAGTTGTATATCTAGTATAATGAAAGCCCTTAAAGCCCAGTTATATCAAGTTATATATTAATTTATGTTTAATTTCCTCTGCTTGCCTCTAGAGGGCAGCTGACCTGTTTAGCTCCTCCCATCCCCTTAGAGTTTGTCACTCTGTGTAGAGTGGGCAGATCGTTATCTCTGAACCTCCATATTGCATCCTCTAATGCACAAGGCACAAACCGCATCTTTCTATTATAAAACCATGTTCAATTGGATCTATCCCATTTTAAATTTGCCACCGCTGACAGCTGCAGTGCCGGCAAGTGGCCGCCAGATGGCTCTGCGGATATTTTGCAGCGCTGACAATATTTCAAACAAGTTGTAACCTTAGAAGGTTACTCTACCCTTTAAACTAACCCTAACCCTAAAAAATTACCTAACCTAACTATGTTATCGTCACCGAAAATCCGCAGCGCCATCTAGCGGTTGGTGGGCGGCACTACTGCTGTCACTGCTGGCGAATTTTTGTCGAATTTCAAAAGGGAAAGGACCGGTCAATATGTCCCCCCTCCTGCCAGTTATACTCTGTTATTTCATGGGCCAATCATGGGAGATCATTCTCCCTATAAAGGGAAGCTGCCTGTGGGTAGGCAGGAGCATTTAGCCCTGTCTCCTTTTATATGAATATGAAATATTTTCTTTAGTTCACTGGTCCTTTTTTTACATGGTTTTGCTGATTCCATCAGAGAAAAAAAAATGTTTATTGGGCATTAAATATATATATATATATTGTCATACTTCCGTATGGTCACGCAAAACGTAAAAAATTACGGGCTTGCAATGAGGGCCAAGGGCACGCATGAGGGCCAATGGCGCGCATGCACTATGAGGTTCAATGGGAGCATGCGCAATGAGGGCCAATGGCACGCATGCGCAATGAGGGCCAATGGGGCGCATGCGCAATGAGGGCCAATGGGGCGCATGCGCAATGAGGGCCAATGGGGCGCATGCGCAATGAGGGCCAAGGGCGTGCATGCGCAATGAGCGCAAAAGGCCCTTATTACGGGCTTGATGGGGGCTGCAATAAGTGCCAAAGTCGCTCATCCCGAAGCCCCCAAGACTTTGACCAAGGCTGAAAAGGCGCTCAGACAAAGACTTTGACAAAGGCTGAAGTCGCTGATCACGAGGCCCATAAAGTAGAGGGGACAAGAGGTTTAAAATATACTAAATATATTATAATAATATTTTACTTATTAAAATGATATAAGAATATAGTAGGGTCCTTTCCTATAATGACTGCGCCAGCACAGGCACTGGCTGACTGGCAGTGAGCATCCACTAGATGGCGATGGCAAAATGTTGCTGCCGATCAATAGGTTAAGGTTTAGGGTAAAGGTTTAAGCTTTGAAAAAGTATATGATCTGAGCAGTGCTTGCAAACTGTGCACAATTTCGGCAGCACCAACTAGCACTCCTAGCATGCTTATGCTACTGCCGGTGCATTCATAACAGGAATGATCCTATAGTAGTCCATGGTCTGCCCATAATTTTTTTTAAACTGATCCAGAATTTACTTATTTATATATATTATTTATTCATGATATTGCCTGTGAAATTTCCCACAGTAAACTGCATAGGCAATGAGGATGGAGATTTGGCTAAACAGCCAATCAGCTATTCCATTCACCCAGTGAATAGAATGGAGTTGGTTTGAGTCACATCCTAGGAAGGACAAACAGCTGCAGGGTCTGGCTCTGTCTGGGTCTCTCATCTGTTTAAAATAGGGGATTTATAGACACTTAATTATCATGTGCCAGTTCTGGAGAGGGCGAGTGATGCCCGACAGTGCTTTTGAAAGTGGGATATTTTTAAGCAACGTAGCAGGGGAATAAGTCTCGGTTACTATCAATGCAAAGCAGAGCGCACCATATTCTTTGTATGCAGACACAGACTCTGCTGTACTTGCAGTTTCTCATACTAACCAATCAGTGACCATCTCTCAGCAACATTCTGGTGAGATGTGATTCCTGATTGGCTAGGACACTACACAACAAATCCAGCCGTTTAATGTCTGTCTGCATACTCTGCAGTGGGCAGACCCATACAGGTACTATTCGTTTTATTTTAGGCAATAAACAGAGCTTTTAAGAGCCTCTTAATAAAATAAAGCACGTAAAAATAAATAGGTACAGTGGTACCTCCATAATTGTCGTTAATTGGTTCCAGAAGTCACGGGAAGTGTCAAAAAATGACGAGTATCAAACAATAAGCAGTTCCCATAAGGAGGAATGTAAATTGACTCCTACATGTCTTAGCAAGCTCGCAGAGTGGTAAAGCATAAAAATTTGAATACCAAATTTTACGAGTTTTGAAGCAGAAGAGTGCCGAGATACCACTGTATATTATATACCTTGTAAGATGCAGAAAATATCCATGTCCCTTTAAGTGGGCTGAAGTATCATATTATAGTACGCTATTTTAAAGAACTTAATTTGATAATGTGCAAAATGATGCTACCCATCTGATGACATACATTTGCTTTTTGTTGCTAAAAGCATTAGAAACGTATAATGTTTGGACTTATTGTAGATTCAGATAAGATCTTCTTTTATTGTATGAATTGGTTATTGTGACTAAGTGTAATTATCAGAACATTTTCTAGATCCTCTACCTTAAAGAAACACACAAAAGTCCATTTTCTGTTCAACTCTATATTGTTAGCAGGTATAATCATGTTTCAGCCTAATACATAGACTGCCTCTAGATTGCAAGCTCTCCAGTCAAGGCCATCCTATGTAACTAGCAGGTGTTGCGTTTCACTCCTTGAATCTTCTCACAGGAGTCCTCAGACCTCATAGGTTCCTAGCACAGAGTAGGGAGGATATGTGTCGTACTCCCATCGATCATACTTCTCTCTCAATAATGAAGCATTCTTCCATGTTTTTATCTTCTTTGTAAGATTTGTTCAAATCCAGGTTAATGAATCCAATAAATGTTCTATAAATTTAAGCTTTGAAACCAAATCTCAGTATATTACACTGAAAGTCACTTTGTTGCTAGGACCATATACATTCTGCCTCCTCGCCCTGCCAGTTGTCCACCATAGGGATCATTAGAAAAAGACATCCAGGGATACAACATATAATTGGCTGAAAGGCCAACAGGAGTTCTTCATTGTACCAAACTGGTGGAGGCGTGTGTATTCAGTGCTTCTTTGTTAGATAAACACATTTAACAATCAATTAATACTCTAATCCAATGGTCCCCTAGATCCACTAGGCAGGCCATGATTTAGGTCAAACGCTGTGTGAATACACATGTGCAGTAATTTGAATAACAGTTTCCTTGCCTTTGTTTACACAGTGTTTGGTGGGTCTTGAGGAGGGGTTTGGGAACCACTGCAGTCTAATCGATTCTCTAATACTTTGCATGAATATAATGAATCATGTATTACTATTATTAACTGATAATTTAACATGAGATTTTCACTGTAAACCAGAATATGCAGTAGCCGGAGGAAGCATTTTTATGGGTAGCTTTGAGGTGTGTAAAATAATTTATCTTTAGTATACTGGCTCCTATATGTGTTTTGAGATGCTTTTGCTTATTCCATTAGGGGAAAAGACATTACAGAATCCATTCATCAGCATGTATTGGAGACATGGCAGTGATTTTGATGTTTACTTACTTAGCCCCAGTACAACAGAGTACAACATGTCACCTTTAAATCATACTGGCAGTTCCCTAATATACATTATTCAAACCTGCTTATCCCTAGGAAAAAAAAACTTCAGAAAGTACTTTGTGTTCTCTATGTGCAATGTACTCAGTTGGATTACTTTAAATGCAGACTCCATTACATGCTGATTCATTAATCTGAATACTGCTGGTGTGTTCCTTCCCTTTTTAAAAAGCATTTATGTTGTGTTGCGGGCAGCTTTGTGCCCGTCTGCCTGCCAAGCGGGTATCTTGTGTATTGAGTAATTGATGATCTATCATATTGTTTTATCTTTTCAAAAGCTGAAATATTAAACAGCAGTGAACGTTAGCGTCAGTAAACAAAACTGAATTACTGTGTTTTAAGATTATTGGTGTGCTGTGTGCCATAGGCAGTGAAATCAATGTGTCTGTCACTGAGAAGTGTATGTACTGACATGACTTTATCACTCTCCTCACTTGCCCTGCCAGCTCTCGGCTACATTACCTGTGCAGTCTTTATCCTCCACCATTGCCCAAGGTCCCAGATCATTCATTGCCCTGGTCGGCTCCCCTTTACTTGTGTTTTGCTCCACGCCTTCTCTTTTCCTTGCCATTCTCTTCCTTGCTTCTTCATCTGCTGTCCCATGCGCCTCTCTTCTACCCTGCCCATCCAACACTTTCTGTTCCCATTATCCTATAGCCCTCTCTATTCCTTGTCACGTGCCTATTCTTTACCCCAAATGGCGTACTATCCCCATTCCCCACGCTGCCTTTCTCTCTTTCACCCATCCAAAGGTTGCTTCTTTCTCATGCCACCCCTTGCCCAAAGTGCTTCTCTCTTTCACCACCCATTGCCAAAGCGGCTTCCGTCTCTTCATCCCTTGCATGGCCGCCTCTCTAGCCGTCTCTTGTCCAGGCTGCTTCCTCCTCTTCCAAGGTTGCCTCTCTTGCCACAACTAACCCAGACTGCCCCTTGCACAAACTACCTCTCGCTTTTGCCACCCATTGCCAAGGATGCTTCTTTCTCTACTTTACCCCAAGTTCCATACTCTCTATTTGCCAGGCTGCCTTTTGCAAAGTCCAACCCTTGCCCAAACTGCCTCTCTTTCTCTTTACCACTTGCCAAGGCTGCCTCCTTATCTTGGCCAAACTGCCTCTTTCTTTCGCCATTCCTTGAGAAGGCTGCTTCATTCTATTCATCCCTTGCATGGTTGCCTCTATAGCCACCCCTTGTCCAGGCTACTTCCCACTCTTCACCGTTTTCCAAGGCTGTCCCTCTTGCCACACCTCACCAAGGCTGTCCCTCTTGCCACACCTCACCAATGCTGCCTCTCTTGCCACACCTCACCAAGGCTGTCCCTCTTGCCACACCTCTTGCCAAGGCAGCCTCTCTTGCCACACCTCTTGCCAAGGCAGCCTCTCTTGCCACACCTCTTGCCAAGGCAGCCTCTCTTGCCACACCTCTTGCCAAGGCAGCCTCTCTTGCCACACCTCTTGCCAAGGCAGCCTCTCTTGCCACACCTCTTGCCAAGGCAGCCTCTCTTGTCACACCTCTTGCCAAGGCAGCCTCTCTTGCCACACCTCTTGCCAAGGCAACCTCTCTTTCTTCATCCATTGACCATGCTCCCCCTTGCCTAGACTCTCTCTCTCTATCTCTATCTCTCTATCTCTGGCCAGTTACCTTTATGTATCATTATCTCTTGATAAGGCTATCTCTTTTCTTCACTTGCCTAGGCTGTCTCTCTTTCTTCACAGCTTGCCCAGGCTGTCTCTCTCACATTCCACCCCTTTCCGAGGCTGCGTCTCACTTCATCCAATGCTCATGCTTCCCCTTGCCATGACAGCCTCCCTTTGTTAACCCCTTGCCATGAAGGCCTCTTTAGCCATCCTTTGCCAGTCTGCCTTTCTGTGTCTTCATCCCTTGGTTAGGCTACCTCTCTTTCTCTGCTTGCCCAGGCTGCATCTCTCTCACCATCCTTGCTCAGGATGCCTCCCTCCCATGCCATCCCTTGCCCAGGCTTCCTCTCTATCCTTACCCATTGCCCAGACTGTCTCTCTTTCTGTGTCTCTCTCTTCTTCTCTTTACTTCTTCACAACACTGCATTTAAACGATTTTGACCTAATTAGCTATATATTCTAAATCTATGAAGGGTAATTCCAAACCAATCTAAAAATATAAAATATTTCTAAGCACAGCTGAGTTTACATACGGTGTGTCTGTCATGAGCTGCTACTGTACATAAGCCCTGTTTGTTTTGGCCAGCACTGAATAACAAGGTTTCTGACAGGCTCTGTGTGCGGAGGTAAATTGAGTCTGCTGCTTTTTGGCAAAATATGTGCCCATTTTTCTTCTAGGCCCTGACTCAAGTGGAACCATACTTCATTCTGTATGATTCATGACTAGTTGCCCATCAGAGTTTCAGGTATTTACCAAATATTCACCTCTACACAAGAAAACCGCTGTCTCTTTTTTAATTGACTTCTGTGCACCATCATGTAGAGAGGTCAAATCAAACCGAAAACATGTACAAACTTTTTAATTTGAAGCTATTCTGTATAAAACCGCTGCCACGTGGCACTCAAACTGCTGATTTTAACCTGACCCTAAACTGTACCCCAAAATACTTATAGGCCTTTTTCTTTGTGACCTGAATGGATCATAAATTACAAGTTCCCTCTAAATTACCATATTTTTCTTTACTGTAATACTAACTAGGTTTTATAAAAGTTCATATAAATCTTTATTACATTTTAAATGTGAAAAAAGTTTTATTTGATTTAGGCATCTTAAGAGTATAAAAAAAATACAGTATCTAATTTATCTTATAAAGTGGTACCTCGGTTCTCATCCTTAATCCGTTCCAGACGGCACGTTGAGTTCCAAACAAGCATTTCCCATAGGAATCAATAAAAATGGAAATAATCAGTTCCGGACCCCAGATTTTTCACATTTTATTTTGAACTAATGGTCCTTTTTTGGATTAAAAATCTTAAAACTAAACAGACATAAAGAAAAAACAATATTTACATCAGATAACATTAAATGTAACTTCAGTGTATGGAGAGGACTTGAGGGCCCAATGGGATGGTGGCGATGTAGAGGAGGAGACAGGTTATTGCTTGGAAATCTGGTTCTTATAGGCACAGGCTACACTTTGGTTCTTGTAAGCGTAGGCTGCACACTGGCTCTTACAGGCACAGGCTACATATTGGCTCTTACAGGCACAGGATGCACATTAGCTCTTACGGGTACAAGATGCACATTGGCTCTTACACAGGCTGCACTTGGGCTCTTACAGGTAGAGATAGGATGCGGGGTGTCGCGAGCTCAGAGACTTCCGAGCAAGCATCAAGTTCAGAGGAATTGATAAGATCAGTCCCACGTGTCGAGTACCGAGCAAACGTCAAATTCCAAGCAATTTTTCCCCATGTGAGACGCGTCGAGTACCGAAAACTACGAAAACCGGAGCCGACGGGAACCAAGCATACCACTGTATATACAAATATTCGGCAGGAAACTGAATGTAGAGAAGGTTTCTATGGAACTCTGTTAGTTGCCTCAAGTTACTTTTAAAACTCACAAAACAAAGTGCTAATTGTCAGACCTCCATTATAGTAGACATATACTACTAATCCGCCTGCATTTGTAAATATGATTTAGTTACTTCCTTTTTGTATGTGGTGTTCCCATTATTTTGTCCACCCCCTGTATATGTTAGCCCTGTCAAGTGATCCATCTAGGAGGATACTCCGATAACACCTATGACCCGAGGACCTCACTGTCAGGGCCTCAGTTTGCTAGGACATGACAGATGAACCACGAGTGTAACGGGTGGGACCAGTACTGCGCACACCGCATCTCGCCTAAAAACTCCATTGTGAAGGCCCAAGGGTACGTCTACATCTATACAAACAACATGGTCAAGACCTTGACCTGGGCAAGGCCCAGTTGGGTATGATAGCATTGTAATTTTGACACTGAACACTTATTAACTATAATAATTATACACAGACCAATACTTGGGAGAAAACGGCCACAGCGTTTATTGGCGAACACAAATTACATAATACCAATAACAGGAAGTAAATAAACATCACCCCATGAGGGGAGGAGCCTGGCCAGAGACAGTCCTTGCCCAGGGCCTACCGTGATGGAAGATCCGTACCACCGTAGGGTAGGATCTCACCCATTATAACATCAATACACTTTAAAACATTCACATAATGACAAGACTGAAACAATAAAACCAAAATACCTTTGACTTAAAAAACTCCTCCTTAGGCTTTTAATTAAAACATATCTTTACCACTTTATTTTAGGGATGGGAGGGTGTGATCTTTACATGTGGCTAGCTGGGGCCTAATGACAAAATGGCGCCAATGACCATATATATACCAGGCTCCGCCCCCCCACTAGCCTCCTCCTATTCATACCCCGGTCCTACCAGGTCAAGTGGGCCCTCCTTCCAACCCAGGCAAGCATGGGTGGCCTACAGGCCTTCAGAAACAATGGGAAAAGGCGGGTGGAAGATGTCACCATAAGCTGCGGTCTCAATCCTGCATGCAGGAGGTTCAGGTGTTTGGGTCGCATGATGAGACAACGCCATCATTGTGTATATACACAAATATATTCACACACATAAAATCAAATCAATATCACCTGCTTGGGTCTGCCCTCTTGCAGTGCTGTCTCATACTAACCAATCAGTGACCAACTGTCAGCAATATTCGGCTGCATGCTGCTAAGACGTGGTCTGTGATAGGCTAGGACACTACACTGCACATCAAGCCCTACAGAGTCTGTGTCTGCATATGTTGCAGTGGGCAAACTCATACAGGGACTATTTGTTTTAGCCAGTAATAACAGCGTTTATAAGCACTTCTTAATAAAGTACATAAAAGTAAATAAATGCACAGTTTATTATACCTAGTAGAATACAGGAACCTTCCACGTCCCTTTAAGCATAAAAATGTATTATTCAGTGGCCCTTTGGATTTAAATCTTTTTGTGGGCAGATTAAATATCTTGGACGAGTGGTTAGTGTCCCAGTCACGCCATGTAACATGTCACAGCTTTGGAATGACTGACTCATAGGACAGTATATTTATACAGGCTCTTCCTGGGTGCTGCTCTACAGCTACAGTATCAAACTGGCAGAGCTGACTCTGCATTACGTTGGTGAGACAACACATGGCACCATTTACAGTTTAAAGGGCCACGGAAATGTCCTGGCAAAGTCAGCTAAATGCTTTAATTAGACATCGATCATTAATAAAATGCATGTTCAATGATTTATCAATATTCAGTATTAAACGTAAGTTGGCTGCTGCTTGTCTCCGCCACCTGCAAGGACAGTGGGTGGTGGCTTTGTCTAGCAGGCAGCTGATAATTTTTCAGACACAAAGTATACCGATGCAATGATCTCTATTGACTGGAGTCTTGTGTTAAAAAAAGATTTTCCTGTTTGGGCAGCCTATTAAATCTAACTGTTCTTCAGACCTGTCTCTCATCCACACCCCCAAATACCTTATCAGTGTGGAGACAAACACTCAGTTGGATTAATTACCAAGGCACCATGACTTCAGAGTGCCTGACCAAAGCGCAGCGACCAATGCCCGCTGACGCACGCACACACTAGCGCACCCATGAGTAGCGCTTCCCGACATCTGTGATTGGCATCTGTAAATGGGCTTGGGACAGGGTCTCCCCTTTTCCTTTCTGTGCCCCCTTGTCAACTCTGTGCCCTCCTCGTCTGTGTGCCCCCCATTCACTTCTTTGTGCCCCTACTCCTCTCTGTGCACAGAGAGGAGTAGTGGCACAGAGAGATGAGGAGGGCACAGGGGGACACCGAAAGGAGAAGGGGAGACCCTGTCCCAAGCCCACTCACTGATGCCAAACACAGATGTCGTGTGTGCAGGTGTGTGTGCTCGCATGCGTCCCCGCGCAGTGGTCGGCGCTCATTGGTGTGGCGCTCTGAAGTCGTGCCACCAATTACCAGAGCGTAGTCCTAAGTAGCACATCATATCAGCTAATAAGTATTGTGATATGCTCCCAAGATAAATCTTGCTTATTATCTTGGGAATGATTTGACTTAGAAACACATGGCTAGTACAACGTATAGCTAGACTTGCATGTTCCACATGAATAAGTTAAATGGACAGCTGTTTTTTTCATCATTTTTAAAAGAGCATTTATACCTTACAAAAGTTGTTTTTTTGCATGAAAAAAATATTAAGTAAAGCCTGTTTAACCATTCAGACTAACAGAAAATGCAGAGAGCAAACTGTTTGTTTCAAAAACTAAATGGCACATTATCCAATACTATCTTTCTGATGCACAAAGAAAAACATCTTTCCATGTCCCTTCAAAAGTAATTTTTGCAGAAGTCCTACTTCTCGTTTTTAGTGACAAAACACCACAGATAAAACAATTTATAGCATTTTATAACATGCTCTTATAAATTTATGTTTGGATGCATTATTTTCGTCTTCAGTTACAATAATACTGAATTTTAGGGAATATATATATATATATATATATATATATATATATATATATATTAAAAATTTGTCCTTTTCTATTTCGTAGCCGCATCCTGTGCTGCTGGCAGAGAACTATTTCCACCTCCGAACTGGCTCATAAGGTGCGGGGGGGGGACCGAATGCCCGCGCAAAATATAGCGATGGCCTCGCTGTAGACTCAGCGCCGTTCGAGCTGCGCCACGTCGGAGGTGGAAATAGTTCTTTGCCCGCAGTAAAAAAATTTGCACCACCAGGTGGTGCTGTGGCACAGCGCTGGATCCCACTGTTCTGACGAGATGGGGCTACGAAATAGTTTTTTGGGGGAGGATCTAGTCTAACAACATTAGCAGCTGTGTAAAGCTTCTACAGAAAAGTACTTTAAACGAAAATCTTAATTTGTGACGATCCTGTTGGTTCCATCTTATCTGACTTTAATCCTTGCTGAGAGCTTTGAGTCTGAAGAAAGTTTGTTAAATCATTTGGAATTTGATACCTTCTCCCTTCACAAGCAGACAGCTTACATTCATAATTACAAGCTCCGTCCTGGAAAAATATAAACACCCCTTTTAAACATGCACTCTTCACCAAAGTATCATGTATGTCTGTAGTGACCAGTAGAAACATCAATATTTAGTTTTTCTAATTAAGAATTACGTTTATAACATTGTCCCTCCCTAATTAGACGCATAGGCTTTTTTCATCATACAGTGCTCCTGTATCATATAAATAATTGACATTGTTATATATGATTACTATATTTTTATGCTATTAAACATTCAGCACATTGTAAATGGGGTGTCTCTGTGCTTTTGAAAATAAGTTAATAACCAGATAGTCAAGGCTACTTGAAGATGAGTTAAGGGATCATTGTAGTTCAAGAAAATATGCAAATGTTTGTGCTGTATGTAACAAGTTAACAACATTAGTAACGGTGTAATCCATATACCTAAGGGTTCCCTGGTGGTTCAGTGGTTAGGATATGGCACCTTCACTGCTGACACCTGGGTTTCATTCCGGTCAGGGAACCAAGAGGTCACACCATTCTGAAGCCAAGCAGGGTTGAGCTTGGTCAGTACTTGGATGGGAGACCACCTATGAATACCAGGAGCTGTATTCTGTGGCCCACTGGAGAAGGAACTGGCAACCCACATTAGTATCTCTGCCAAGAATGGTGTGTCGCAGTCCATGAGGTCATGACTAAGCAATGCAAAGAAAAAAAACAAAACAATCCATCCATATACATACATTTTTTGGGGGAAAATCACAATTTTTTAAGGCTCTGAATCATTTTTTTCCTTTGTTACATCACTTCCTGAGAGCTGGATCATGAGGGTGTTTTTTTTCCAGTTGAGAATGTGGCTGAAGCGGGAATAGGGAGAAGTTAGAAAGCTTTGTTAGATAATTGGCTGAAATTGACCCCACATTATTTCTCCCTTACAGGCGCAGAAGCAACTATACAAGCCCTGCTATCCACTAAAATGTAATGGAAACCTCCAGGGGGCATCAAATGTTATCTTTTTTTCTAATTAAATTCTAGATTAACCTCTTTCCTGCTTAATTATGCAATTAGTCTCAAAGTTTTCAAACCTCACTCACTCTCCATTTATAATTTAGGCAATGGCGGTGCATACCGGGGCTTATTTACAGTACATTCTGATTTTGTATACCAATCTGTGGTACTAAACTGTTAGCACTGCCTATATTCCTCTAAGTAATTCTGATTTATACATATCTAAAATCCATTTCAAGGAAAAAAAAGCTAATATGTTTTATTAACCACCGTTTGTTTGTTTGTTTGTTTGTTTATGTGTTTGCTGTGTCAGTGGTTTTTAAAGCAGGTTGACTGGCAATAAGTTATTGGAAATCCTGGCCTTGAATTGCCCTCATTTATTACTGTATATACAGAAACAGCTAGACTTGTGCACCATGGGACTAGTTTCAGAGGAGAAAGCCTTTCATGAAAAAGTACTTTTTCAGAACAGTGTGTCTTTCCTTGTGATCTCCTCCTAACCCATCGTCTTGAGACCTACATCAGATCTTTTTTCAGGTTACAAGAGATTCAATGCGTCAGATCGTAGAATATGGAAAGCCAATGCTCCCCCGCCAACCCCTTCTGGCTCTGTAGTAACTTCTAATGTTACCGCTAAACTTTCACATTGTTATGTACAACAAATAGATAAAAATTATTATTGATTATTGATATATGATTATTTTTTATAACACTGATCTCAGATAATCTTACTTGTCTTGCTGTTCATTCCTTATGACATTATGTGATAGTGCTTTCATATTCACCTGCAGTAATACGGCAGCGAGTACAGGTTGTTATTTCCAGCTCCTTAATGGGCAGAAATAAAACTGCTTCCTGCAGCCCCTGGAGATAGCATGGGAGAAGGGGGCATTTGACTGGGCGTAGTGCATGGTAGTGATTGGGTGATTCAGATTTAGGGGAGGAGCTAGGGAATGATAAGAGGGTTTCCCGACCGTTTGTCACTCAACAGTTATGAGAACAGTCAATGAGCGCCTTCGTTGCCGTCTGCGTGCTTCAATTGCTCTTCTCGCTTTGCGAGTCTTGCAGTGCAATGAGCACCTTTGGCGCTCATTGCAGCCTAAGTGGTGCGTGCGTCGCTTCACGAGGTTTGCAGGCGTCCCTCTCTTCACAAGGGAGGCAAGTGCGTGACCAACATCTCAAAAGTGGGAGCCCCGTGATGAGCGCCTTTGCCGCTCATCGCGTGGCTCGCAATGAGCACCCAAGTGTCTCTTTGGAGCATCTCCCCCCAGTCCCCTCTTTGTGCCTTTCTCCTCTGTGTGTTGAATGTTTGTGCCTGGTGTTGTTGTTTGTTTAAGTGTTACTGTCTTCAGCGTCGTGTATTTTGTAATTTTTGCAAGCCTTTATGTTGCTGAGCCTCGTTTTTCATGCTGTTTCTGAATTTTTTTTCATTTTTCGTCCGCCATTTCTTTCCTTGCTTAGACGTTTTTGGAGTGACGAAAATGCCAAATATGTGTGTAATTCGCTTGCAACCTCACTCCCCGGCTTCCTGTGTCTCCCTATGTGCTTTGTGTGAGTTGGTTTATAATTTTTTGTGCATGTTTTTTTTGTTTTGTTGGTTTTTAGAGTTACGCGATTGAACAATACTGCCCTGCTGGCGAGCCTTGCTTTGTGAGGCTCGCCAAAGTGCTGGGCCGCTGGCAGCAATGAGCTCCTTTGGCGCTCAATGCAGACTAAGTGCTGCACAGTTGCTTCGCCTCGCTTTTTCGAGGCTGGCATGTGTGACGGCTCCGCTAGCTCGCCTTGCTTTGTGAGTCAATTCGCGAGGGACGCAATATCGTGACCAACATCAAAAACATCACAAGAACTATATATGTGATAAAGCTGTGACCTGGTAATACCCAAGAAATATATATTTGTGTCTGTTTTTTTTTTTTTTTTTGCCAGGGATTTTGGATGTAGAAAAGTCCATTATAATTTAAAAGCTATGATGCAATGTGTGTATGTTATGGGATTCATATCCAACTGTAGATTATAACAGAATGGCACAATCATAAAACAAAATATAGCTACAAATAAAAAATGAAATGATCCTGTTCAAAAAGTTTGCATACCCTTAGTTCTTAATACAGTGTATTGCCCCCTTTAGCATCAATGACAGTGTGCAGTCTTTTGTAATAGTTGTCTATGAGGCCCCTAATTCTTGCAGGTGGTATAGCTGCCCATTCGTCTTGGCAAAATGTCTCCAGGTCATGCAAAGTCTTTGGTTGTCTTGCATGAACCACACGTTTGAGATCTCCCCAGAGTGGCTCGATCATATTATGATCAGGAGACTGTGATGGCCACTCCAGAACTTTCTCCTTTTTCTGCTGTAACCACTGGAGGGTCAACTTGGCCTTGTGCTTAGGGTCATTGTCAGGCTGGAAAGTCCAAGAGCGTCCCATGCGCAGCCTTCGTGCAGAAGAGTGCAAATTGTCTGCCAGTATTTTGTGATAACATGCTGCATTCATCTTGCCATACATTTTCACAAGATTCCCGTGCATTTAGAGCTCCCCCCCCCCCCCCCCCCCCCCAAAACACCAGTGAGCCACCACCATGCTTCACAGTGGGGATGGTATTATTTTCACTATAGGCCTTGTTGACCCCTCTCTAAACATAGCGCTTATGGTTGTGACCATAAAGCTCTATTTTGGTCTTGTCACTCCAAATTACAGTGTACCAGAAGCTGTGAGGCGTGTCAAGGTGTTGTCAGGCATATTGTAACCAGGCTTTTTGTGGAATTGGAGCAGTAAAGGCTTCTTTCTGGTAACTCAACCATGCAGCTCATTTTTGTTCAAGTATCTTCGTATTGTGCTCCTTGAAACAACCACACCGTCTTTTTCCAGAGCAGCCTGTATTTCTCCTGAGGTTACCTGTGGGTTTTTCTTTGTATTCTAAACAATTCTTCTGGCAGTTGTGGCTGAAATCTTATTGGTCTTCCTGACCTTGGCTGAATTTTCCACTTCTTAGTAAGTAATTGAACAATACTGACTGGCATCTTCAAGGCTTTGGATATCTTTTTATATTCTTTTCCATCTTTATGAAGTTCCATTACCTTGTTATGCAGATCTTTTGACAGTTATTTTCTGCTCCCCATGGCTCAGTATCTAGCTTGCTCAGTGCATCCACATGAGAGCTAACAAACTCCTTGACTATTTATTTATATACAGACACTAATTGCAATTTATAAAGCCTTAGGTGTGGGAAATTAACCGTTAATTGCCATGTTAACCTGTGTTTGTCTGTAACAAGGCCAAACATTCAAGGGTATGTACTCAAGGCCATTTGGGTGATTTCTGTTATCATTATAATTTTAAAAGGAGACAAACAACTATGTGATAATAAATGGCTTCATATGATCACTATCCTTCAATAAAAGACATTTTGTTTGAAGTAGTCATATTTTCAAAATAAATGCCAACATTTCTCAAGGGTTCTGCCAAGTTATGCAAACTTTTGAGCAAATATGTATGTATGTATGTATGTATATGTGTGTGTGTGTATATATATATATATATATATATATATATATATATATATATATATATCACATATATAGTTGTGAGCGTACGAGTTGTTGCTAACGCTGCGGGCTCGCGTAGCGAGTCGCGGCCCTCGCGAAGCGAGGGCCGCGGGCTCGCACAGCGAGTCGCGGCCCTCGCGTAGCGAGGGCCGCGGCTCGCACAGCGAGCCGAGGCCCTCGCGAAGCGAGGGCACTGCCCGAGGGTCTCAGTTGCTGCAAGGAGCGCCGAAGGCGCTCCTTGCCAGCAACTGAGGGCCCTCGCTTCGCGAGGGCCTCAGTTGCTGGCATGGAGCGCCGTAGGCGCTCCATGCCAGCACCTGAGGACCTCGCAAAGCGAGGGCCGCAGTTGCTGGCATGGAGCGCCGAAGGCGCTCCTTGCCAGCAACTGCGACCCTCGCAAACTTCACGTCGCAACCCAAACAGTACGACACACACATTACGACACTCGCAAACAACATACGACACACGTTCACACACATTACGGACTCGCAACACTCGGACGCAACTCGCGAACATTAGAAAATGTCAAACACAATACATACACACACCACATACATAAAAAACTTACCTACACCAAGAGGGAGCACCCAGCACCTCAAAAATACAACTTACACCTCGATTTTACTTCAAATAAAACAGTTTAGACACTAAAAAAAAAACGAAGCGAGAGAAAAAATGGCCGCCGAACAAAACGAAAACGAGGCTACAGCACTCTAAACTCGCAAAACACCACAAGAAACTCGCAAAACACCACAAAACACCTACGGATATTCCGATACAAACGTATAACACACATTACTCGCCATTTCTCGCCAATGCGGAAGTACACGACTACGCTAACGGTTTGGTCTCGCGCACGCACAGTGTTACACTGCACACATTCAGCACGCTTACACAGCAGATCCACACCACTAATGCTGCAGCAACATCAAAACACATTCACAGCTCTTCCACACAATGCTTTAAAATAGGTAAAGTATATTCATTTATTAATGTATTATATATTTCATTATTACACACTAAACAGCATTAGCTACCTTACAATTTCATTGCCGTCATTTTTTGACGGGCAATTCGCTAGTATATATATATTCCTTAGTATAATACATCTTTAAGAACGACTTCCTTCAAGGCTCCTAGAAACAGGATGTCTATATAAATAAATGGATAAACTCTTTCACCACCCTCATACTCTATCGTTACCTCCTCACATGCTCTCCTGCAAGACTTTCTCAAGATCAGCCCCCATTCTTTTTAATTTCTACCTCACTTTGCAAGACTCTCCCGTAGTCTTCAAATATTCCAATGTTTTCTGAACACTTTTCAGAGAAGCTTACACCAGCACCAGAGGTAACAAGGCTGGAATCGGAGGGATGACTGGTACAAGTGTTGGGGTACGAATGGAGAAGCTGCGGGATGATAGCACGCAGAGGGGTGATTGGTACAGATTATTATTATCCTTTATTTGTTACGGCCAATGTATTCTGTATCCCTATACATAGGTTAAGTACAAAAAAAAATACAATATCAACCTATGGCAAAAAAATCGAGGGCCCTGTCTTTGAGCTTAAAACCTTACGTACATAATGCTTTTTTCCAATGCACTTTACAAGATTGAAAACTTGCAATTTACAATCTAAAGGGTTTTAATGTGCCAAGTGGCCTTCAGCATGGATGCCATGACTTTAGAGGGTGATGTGGACATGTGGCAGGATTTAGCTGGTCTTAAAAGTTGGGGTAGATTTATGGGGCCATATATAGAACATAATCTTAATCACTTATCTACGTTTTTTTTATTTATTTTTGTACTCTTTTGTTGTTAACTCCCACTTGCACAATATCCATTCTTGTTCTTTATGCTGATTGTCATTTTTCATATTTATGGAGTAAAATTAGACCAGTTTATAGTCAATCTCATCAGCTTTTCTTCTCTGGATTAAATTCTTGTCCCTCTAACGAGCATCCTTTTTTAGATTAAATATAAATAGACCAATGTACAAATTTGTGAAGCATATGTTCTAATCTGTGAAATGCGCTGGAGAAACAATGTGTCTTTGTTACAAGGCAAAGAAAAGGATGTTTATTAACCAGACCCCCCTTCTTCTGTGGACTTGTGACAAATCCTTAACCCTTCAATGCAGCTTTATACATTTGTTGATCTACTTCTCATGATGTGTTCTTACGTCATTCAGTCGTGTCCGACTCTCCGTGACTTTATGCACCATAACACAACATGCTGATCCACTTGGCATTGTTGGCAGACATACTGTAGTGGGTTGCCAGTTACTTCTCCAGTGGGCCCCAGCATAAAGCTCCTGTATTCCTAGGTGGTCTCCCATCCAAGTACTGACCAGGCCCAACCCTGCATGGCTTCAGGGTGGTGTGACCTCTTTGTTCCGTCACTGGACATAGACATAAAAGGGACATGGAACAGAACTGGTTCTTACAAAAGTTGTTTATTGCATGAAAAAATATTAAGTAAAAACTTTAAACTTCATTAACCTGAACAGGAAATGCACAGAGCATACTGTTCGTTAGCCTGTAGTTCTCATTGGCTGGCAGAGGGCAAGCCCCCAAATCAGTTAAACGTCTGAATAAAATTTTAAGACCTTTATGTGAAAAAATAAAAAACTTACACATTATTAAATACCCTCCAACAAATAAAAAAAATTAATGATGTTGATATGTTTTTCAGACTTTAGTGGTCCATTAAATGTTGGACTACGATGTGCCTTTAATTTGCATTACCTAGTCGACATTAATTCTCAAATGCTGGATGATGATGACTCTCTTCATTAACTGAGTGCCTTAAAACATATCCCAGATCTTTGTGTCCTTATTAAGGAAGTATTGCAATTATATCTTGGATGTGTGATGTGTAAAGCTGTGCTGTATATGTCCATTAATGTAATATTGATTAGACATTGAGAGGTAGACATTCCTGGCATTAAGTAATGATTTTTGACATCCTGATGTCCTTTAACGTAATTGCTTCCTGATGCCGCTAACTACAATGCACCTTTTGAACCAAAGTGTCATTTAACAAAAACTTAAACTTATTTATAGGAACCACCAAACCTCAAAATCCATATGATTTAGTTTTGGTTCTAGATCTAAAGCTCATACCTCAGTCTTTGTAGTTGCGTATGAGTCTTGAAAACCTGGTTTAGTAGTTGAGATATGGAGTTATCAACATAGGCGAAGCTAGTGAATGGAGGGTCCCAGTGCAAAATAATTTGGGGGGCCCTTTGCAACTTTTCTACACAATTTAGTGCCTGTAAGAAAGCCAAAACATACAGTATGTACGGTGACCAGATGAAATTTTTATAAAAAAATAAGGATCTGCTCCTCTGCCCTGCTAAATTACCCCTCCCCCCCCCCCCCCACCACCACCACAACCATCACCTTTATTTAGGCTGCTAAAAGTAGTAGAGGGTTCATGTCCTCTTATGGGCCCTCAACACTTACTACCCCATTACTTCTATCTAGTCCCTCCCCTCCACCTATTAGTTTAAAAACTCCCCCAGCCGTTCTACCATCATTTCCCTTAGCACAGCAGCTCCCTTGTCATTAAAGTGCAATCCATCCCTGCTAAAGAGATTGTACCCAAGTGAGAAGTCAGCCCAGTGCTCTAAAAACCCAAACCCCTCCGTAGTGCACCACTTTTATTAGCCACGCATTTACCTCCCTAAGCTCCATCTGTTTTCCGGGGCTAGCACTTGGCACTGGAAGTATCTCAGAAAATACTACCTTGGAGGTCCCTCATGGCACTTGTAGGGTTAACCTAGGGGATAATAGTGTCCTATAGTGGTCTATATAGACCCCTATTGGATGGAGGGGGTAATTTTAGTCTTATAGGAGTCTATATTGATTCCCATAAGTGATGGGGTTACATAGAGGCTTATGGGGGTCTGTATAGACCCCCATACGTGATGGGGTTAATTAGGGGCTCATGGGGCTCTCTATAGAGCTCCATGAGTGATAGGGTTAATTAGGGGCTCATGGGGCACTGTATAGAGCCCCATGAGTTATGTGGTTAATTTTAGGTGCCTGGGGCAGTAGGGTTTAATTGTTTCATTTATTGCGGGTCCTTTAAGGACCTTTAAGGTCCTTTCAGGACTTGTAGCAGGAAATTTGACATTTGAAATGCAGCGGGGTTCCCAATTGGTTTGGTTTGTGATAGGCCGTAAGGGGGACCTCCTTGTGGCGCCGTTACTATGAATAGCAGCGTAGCCGTAGGGCTGTGAGGGGCTGTAGCCCCATCGCAAGAAATCGCAGAATTACAGCCATTTTACGGCCATCATTTGAATGAGGCCCATAGTAATATTGTTAGTTTGTTACGTACTTTACAAGCATGTTAAGTTTCACCCAAACTACAGTAGTGCCTTAAAAAAATGTCCTAATCTACCCAGCGTGCATAGCCTGTTACCTTATTTTTTTATTGTGTTATATATGTCTATGTAAAAACATTTGCTTGCTCCTGTGTGTTTCCTCGCTAATTTGTCAACTTCTGAGTTAGCCGATACGCGTTTCACAGTTTGCAGTTCCGTTCAGTGCTAAAGTACATCTGCTTTTTAACCTTGTCAAGCGAGAGCTTAAGGGGCACGGGAAGAGAATTGCTAATATGTGCATTTAAGTCAGCCTGACCCATCACAGATAAAATATTTCGCTTTCTGTGCAAATGTAAAATTATATACTGATTGAGTGCGTTTTATGGCTATTAAAATTCAGTTTTGCCCGAGGGGTTTCTGAAGTCACAGAGATGGTGCCATTAGCATGTGGTTTGCAGCTGCAGAGCTTAACATGATAATAATAAATTACTAGGCCCACTTAGTAAGGTATATGGGGGCTGCATAGAAATAATGGCACTTAGCCCATGTAACACCTTCATGCCACATTAGTACACTGTGATTTATGGTGTGTGGTCAGTGGGTTCTGCTTGTCTACCAATGTGAGCTCTGGTCTGGACAATGGCTGCATTGGGTGTTTCATGTTGTTGCAGAGATTTGATATAGTTTAAAAAAATTAACCCTTTCTGTGCTCTGTCTCTTACTTGCACTAATTCCCACTCCTGCCACCAATGCTATACTGTAATATTTAATATTCAATCTCTTGCTTACCCTCTTTTTTGTCTTTCACACCTATTGGCTAACTCTCTATGTATGCTCTGTGCTTATGCCATAGCTGATTGTCTGTATGTCTCTCTCTCTCTGTCTTCATCTCTCTCCCTCTGGATGTGTGTGCCTCTCGCCCCCTTTCTGTCTCTCGCTTTCCATTCATCTCCCTGTCAGCCACTCTCTCCTCCGTTACCATGCCTTACTGCCTCTGCCTACCACTCTTTCCACCTATCTACATGTCTGCCTTTTTCTCCTCTGTTACCACCCCTTTCTGACCCACTCTCTCTGCCTGCTAACCTGCTTTTCTCTTGCCCTAAACCTACCTACCAGCCACACCCCATGGCATTGCCTACAGGTTTCTCTTATGTTCATTCTCTCTCTCTGTTTCTCTCTCACTCTCTCCCTTTGCCTGCCTATTATCTTCCTATGGCAGTGCCAGTCTTCCACTCCTCTTTAACCTGACTATCTACAGTGGATATAAAATGTCTACACACTCCTGTTAAAATGTCAGGTTTCTGTGCTGTAAAAACATGAGACAAAGATAAATCATTTCAGAACTTTTTCCACCGTTAATGTGACCCATAAACTGTACAACTCAATTGAAAAACAAACTGAAATCTTTTAGGTAGAGGGAAGAAAAAAATATAAAAATAAAATAATATGGTTGCATAAGTATGCACACCCTTAAACTAATACTTTGTTGACGCACCTTTTGATTTTATTACCGCACTCAGTCTTTTTGGGTATGAGTCTATCAGCATGGCACATTTTGACTTGGCAAGATTTGCCCACTCTTCTTTGCAAAAACACTCTGTCAGATTGCGAGGGCATCTCCTGTGCACAGCCCTCTTCAGATCACCCCACAGATTTTCAATCGGATTCAGGTCTGGGCTCTGGCTGGGCCATTCCAAAACTTTAATCTTCTTTTGGTGAAGCCATTCCTTTGTTGATTTGGATGTATGCTTTGGGTCGTTGTCATGCTGAAAGATGAAGTTCCTCTTCACGTTCAGCCTCCTTGCAGAAGCCTGAAGGTTTTGTGCCAATATGGACTGGTATTTGGAACTGTTCATAATTCCTTCTATCTTAACTAAAGCCTCAGTTCCAGCTGAAGAAAAACAGCCCCAAAGCATGATGCTGCCACCACCATGCTTCACTGTGGGTATGGTGTTCTTTTGGTGATGTGCAGTGTTGTTTTTGCGCCAAACATATCTTTTGGAATTATGGCCAAAAAGTTCAACCTTGGTTTCATCAGACCATAACACCTTTTCCCACATGCTTTTGGGAGACTTCAGGTGTGTTTTTGCAAAATGTAGCCTGGCTTGGATGTTTTTCTTCGTAAGAAAAGGCTTTTGTCTTGCCACTAACCCATAGCCCAGACATATGAAGAAAAGGGAGATTGTTGTCACATGTAGCACACAGCCAGTACTTGCCAGATATTCCTGCAGCTCCTTTAATGTTGCTGTAGGCCTCTTGGTAGCCTCCCAGACCAGTTTTCTTCTCGTCTTTTCATCAATTTTGGAGGGAGCTCCAGTTCTTGGTAATGTCACTGTTGTGCCATATTTTCTCCACTTGATGATGACTTCTTCACTGTGTTCCATGGTATATCTAATGCCTTGGAAATTCTTTTGTACCCTTCTCCTGACTGATACCTTTTAACAATGAGATCCCTCTGATGCTTTGGAAGCTCTCTGTGGACCATGGCTTTTGCTGTGGGATGCGACTAAGAAAATTTCAGGAAAGACCAACTAGGGCAGCTGAACTTTATTTGGGGTTAATCAGAGGCACATTAAATGATGGCAGGTGTATGCTGATTCCTATTTAACACGATTTGGAATGTGATCGCTTAATTCTGAACACAGCTACATCCCCAGTTATAAGAGTGTGTGCAGACTTATGCAACCACATTTTTTTTCTTTTTCTTCCCTTTACCAAAAATATTTCAGTTTGTTTTTCAATTGAGTTGTACAGTTTATAGGTCACATTAAAGGTGGAAAAAGTTCTGAAATGATTTATCTTTGTCTCATTTTTTTACAGTACAGAAACCTGACATTTTAGCAGGGGTGTGTAGACCTTTTATATCCACTGTATATACCCTTGATGGGACTGTCTCTCTACCCCTCATCCTGATGCTCTATTGTTGTTGCTGCTGTTCAGGCGTGACTGACACTCTGTGTACCTATGGACCAGAGCATAACAGCCTATCATTGTGTCTCTGGTTGTTCTTATCAATATGTTTTCTTGGCTAAAATACTGGAGTGGGTTGCCAGTTCCGTCTCCAGTGGACCGCAGTTTATCTGACCTCTCTGATATGACCTGCCCATCTTGGGTGACCCTACATGGTATAGCTCACAGCTTCATTGAAGTACACAAGACCTTTCATCACAACAATGGGTCCTGACACTCTGTATTCAGAAGCCATATATGATCTCCTTGAAGTGAAATAGGTGCCTATAATTCATAATTCCCAAGTCTCTGAAATTATACTCCTTTTTAATAAAGGAAAAAATTATATATATTCACTACTAAATGTGCAAATAATGTTAAGGCTGGCTATGGGAGATGAGGAAAATGAGTGGGCATTGGGGGACCTTATAATATTACATTTGTGCGGGGCCCCAAGAATTCTGATGGCGTCCCTGTCTATCTATCTAGATATTATAGATCTCATTTCTGCAACAACCGGGAGCTCTAATGTGTCTCTTTAAAGATAACGATCAGCCTATAATTGAGGCTATTATGCAAAAAGATC
Source organism: Discoglossus pictus (assembly GCA_027410445.1). Lineage (NCBI taxonomy): Eukaryota > Metazoa > Chordata > Amphibia > Anura > Alytidae > Discoglossus > Discoglossus pictus. Next base: position 26,776,374 of record CM050168.1, read on the forward strand.
CAAAATAGTCAAGACCTGGCTATGTTATATTTAATATTTATATTTAAATTTGGCCCAATCAGTAAAAATGTGTGAGGGCTTCCATTTCTTAGCTGTGAATTGTGATGATTATTTAATTTCCTTGTAGACTCTAAGGATCCTGAGGTTTTCAGTTGAGTGCCAAAAAAAAAATCAAATCTTTTTATTCGTATAAAATGTATTTTTGTATTGAGGGAAAGCGATGATTGAGGCCGCTGTATGTCAGCATGTGTGTGAAGTGGGCAACATTATGGGGACTATAAAATATACACTATTGTTCTACTCTCTGCATCGCTTAAATCTGACAAGATTAATAATGTCAGGACTAAACCTCACAAGTCGTAAAATCAGCCATAAGTGATGATAAAATTAGCTAATGAAATCGACTCCTTGTGGGAAGTGTTTATGGCAATTTGTGTGGAATAGTTTTGGCTCTGTGTCTGATTGTGGAATCTTCAGGCCTAGTCATTCTGTCACGCACCAAGCCTGACTAAATTAGACCGCTCTGCTCAGCTTATGTTTATATATAATAATATGATTATTAAAAGTAATTCTAACACTATAAAAAGTAGTAACGGGGTTATTTCACCTAGTGACTCTCTTATACTCTTCTAAAATTACAAATTTTGCATTAGTTACATAATCCCTTTTAAGATGGCAATGTCCTTAAATTGAAAACAAGTACGGTAATTTTATATTTCAAAATCAGGGACAGGATCTAAGTCCTTGATAACATTGTGCAAATAGTTTTTGCCATTACAAAAACAAACAGACCTGCTGCTTATTAGCACAATAAGCAAATTAATGTTTCCGAGCCACTAATTTGCATAATAATTCCATACAAGCAATGCTAAATATACTGCACGTGTTTGGTGAGGGAAAGGAAGGACCCAGAGACTCAAGACTATATATATCCCAAGGGTCCTCTTCCCATGTTGGCCATGCAAACCCACCCCCTATGTAGACCAGGCATTTGGGCCCCCTGTCTAGCTCTGGTGTGCCAAAACAGTATCCAAGACCCCCTTCTGCATAAAATAATGTAGGTATCCTGCGAATGGAAAGGAAGGACCCAACGGTGCAAGACTGTATATGAACTGAACTCTTAATCTTCCCACCCTCTACTACAGCTTCAGTTCCTCACATCTCTCACTGTCAACAATGCCATCATCACTCCCACCTCCAAAGCCCGTTGTCTCAGGGTTCTACTGGACCCTGCCCTCTCTTTCATCCCTCACATACAGTCACTAACAAAATCTTGTATTTTCCATCTAAAAAAGATATCCAAAATATGCCATTACCTCACACAAGATACTACTAAGATTCTAATACACTCTCTCATAATTTCTCGTCTCACTATTGCAACTCGCTCCTTGTTGGCCTGCCCAAAACCCGCCTTTTCCTACTTCAATCCACAATGAATGCCTCCGCCAGACTTATCTTCCATACACAACGTTCAGGGTCGGCAGCTGCTCTTTATCAGTCACTCCACTGGCTTCCCTTAGCCTCCAGAATACAATTTAAAATCTTGACCCTAACTTACAAAGCCCTCAACAACAGTGCACCCCCTCCATCTCCAAATACTCCCCCACAAACCCTCTTTGTTCTAACAACCTTCTTTCTACCACTCTTGTCCCCTCCTCTCACTCCTGGCATGCCAAGGTAGTCTCCAGATGCCCCATTTTTCATAATAATACTACACAAACAATGCTAAATATTCCAGGAATTATTTACTTTTTCCATGCTTTTTTAAAGAACAATAAAAACAATAACCACTTTCTTTTGCAGTGGCAAAATACTGCTCGATTGCCACCTTCCAATCCTCTTAAGCACCTCATCCGGAAGTCCTAAACCAGCTGCTTCCGTCGCCGCTCCTATGCGAAATGAGTGAGTTCCAAACTCAGCCTGGCATAGTCCAAATTTTGCTCAAACAACTCTTGAAGACTTTAGAAAATTGGAAGCGTGACAAAGCAAGCACGTCCAAGTGCTTTCATAACGGCCCAGGCGAACCAGGCCGCCGCTGTAACATTCGCTCCACACACTCCACCGGGCAACAGTCCGTTCCTACCCGTCTCAACATTATCTCCTTGCTATGACCTGCCTGGTCTGTCTTGGACCCCCTTTGCCATAACACTACCCTGTCACCTTGCACCCACACGTCCTCCACTTGAATGCCTCCCGGGCTGTGTCTGCTAGCCGCAACCTGTTCGCCTAACCTGAATGTTCCAAAGAAGGCTAGCGAAAAAGCTGTACGAAACAGCAACGCCTGAAGCGCCCCCACTGAAAACGTGACAGGGCATCAGCTATCTCGTTATCCATGCCCGGAACATGCCTAGCTCTAAAAACATATGTTCAGACGTAAGCAGGCTAGTACTTAGTGTCGAAGCAACCCGATGATGATACTGGTACTGATGATGATGTGATGTTATTTACCGCGTGAACAACCGCCATGTTGTCTGAGAAGATGACGTGCCTATCCCGAAGGTCCTGTCCACACAAACAGACCGAAATCACGATAAGGTATAGCTCAAGGAAGGCTAATTTCTTGGTTAGGCCAGCCTCAAACCATTTTTCCGGCCATGCGGCTACGCACCATTTCCCCCGGAAATATGCACCGAATCCATGAGCCCCGATGCATCCGTAAACAAAGCCAGCTCGATGTTAGACTGCCTACTCGTATTAATCAACGCCCTACCATTGAAGGATTCCAACAACGCCACCCAAACTGCCACGTCTTCTTTCATGGATGCCGATATGCTGGCGAAATGATGCGCCTGCTTGATACTGACCGTAGCCAACGCAATCCAGCGACAGAAGATCCTTCCCATGGGAATGATCCTACATGCGAATGCCAGCTTACCAAGAATGGACTGGAGCCAATGGAGAGAAACCCGCCGAGCACCCGCGAGAGCCGCCAGTTCGCCTCTTAAATTCTCAACTTTTTCAGCTGGTAAACTGCACTCCATCGTCAGGGAATTTATCATGATGCCCAAGAAGCTAAGGCAGGTGGTGAGACCCTCCGTTTTTTGTTCTGCCAAAGGAACTCCAAAGGAACGGCCACTCTGGAGAATGTGGCCAGCAAGTGCGCACACACTTCTTGCCTGCCCGAGCCCACAAACAGGAAGTCATCCAAATAATGAACTATGCTATGATATCCTGACTCCTGAACCGATACCCACTGCAGGAAACTGCTGAAGGTCTCAAAATAGGCACACAAAACCAAACAGCCCATGGGAAGGCATAGGTCCCTAAACTACAGCCTAGCAGCCAATGGCTTGCTGGGTGAACTGGGAGCAAACGATTCGCGGGTTGTATGGTAAAGGAATAATAAAACCCTCACGAAAACCGTCGATCAGCAGCTTTGCTGCTTGTCCTTTTAGCTGGAACTTTACCGTAGCGTTTTAGTCAGGGCAGTATTGCGTCCAGCGATAGCGGCGTCATGCCCGTTTCCAGAGGGCTCACCGCTTCTGCAGGTTTCCCTTGCTTTTCCACCTCTGAGCACAGAGTGCTTACCTCCACAGCTCAAGCAAACGTGCCTATATCGACAGTTAGGCGTCCACTTGCAAACTCCCTAATTGAAGGAGTAGCACGCCCACCTGACTGCTCCACCTGGCGTGGCGGGATGTCTGGGCCAGCAAGCCCCACCTCGAAAGGGTGCCACCGCCCGCATGGGGGTCATTTCATTCAGCCAATGCGCGACAGCCTTGTCACTTCCACGACATCCCCGGCCTAGCGGCCATGCACTGACGAAAACACTCATCATACCTCCACCATGCCATATCGCCTTAAGTGCGATGCACTCCCCATATCTCGTCGAGGTAAATCAATACCGTCGAACACTGCTCTGGAAACCTCTCGCCGATGATGCATGCAAAGACGGAGAATGCCTGCAGCCAGTTCTCAAATGTCTTAGAAATCCTCCTAAAGCTCTTTCACTCCGCATCGCCCGACACTGACCCTCTGTCCTGTGTATCGGATATCTTGACTGTGCCAAGCGCTGGTACCGGGACCGCCGGGGCAGGTGGTGAACCTAGCCTTGAACCACTCGCTGCCCAGGAGACACAACCCTTCTCCTGTACTATGGCACCTTGTCCTCCCCAGGCCTGTCTTGCCAAACCTGACACCCATTCTCCTTCGTTGCTCATGTTTACATCATAAGACCTCAAGAATCCCTTTAACCCAGCCAAAAATGTTTGTGTCCGTACGTTCCTGCCACTACCAGTGTAGCCCAAAGTGAGTGTCTCACCTGTATCCTGCCTGGCGGGCTCCTGGAGTGGCCTCTGGTTGTGCTGGACTGTTCCTGCCTCGTGATCTCGGCCGCCTGCTCTTGCCACTCGTTGCACACGAATCCCTCTCCGAACTGGAGTCCGCCCGTCCGCAGCGGTGAGACCTGTGCCTGTGGGAGCAAGATCTGCTCCTAGACGATCTGTCAAGGCAAAAAGAACCATGTGAGGGCTGTCCTTGCCTGAAATACCCCTCATCCAGTCCAATCCCCTTCAGAGATGACTCGTAATTAGAACACGGTAAGGACAGCCCAGTCAAAGGGCTCTAACCTCCCGAACAGCTCTACAGTCCCCCGTAACCCCCGCTGGTCCTCTGCGGTCAATAAGTTGGTCATCTATGGCCACTGCCCCCTCAGCTGAGTTAATATCCGTCAATGCTTTTTGCACGGGTGGGTAGGCGGCCTGCTTCCTCCCAACTCTGGGCGAAGAGAAAGAGGAGTGTCCCTTGCTGTTGGTTTTCTTGTTCTCACGGGACGGGGTGATCTTCGTGTTTCATCCCTCTTCGTACTCTCGGCAACCATATCTCTCTCAACCTAATTTCTCTTCTCCTTATTTGCGACAATTGGGATGGCGGTAAGCCCTGCAAAATCAAGGTTTGCACGTTATCACCACTCCCGCTCCCTAGCGTTCAGCTACAGGTTGAGGTGTCGGAGCCCAGATGGCACTCCTCTTGCTGTTACCCCTCTGGTTCTTCCGAACCCTAGACTCGCTCTGCGGTGGCCGCATGGGTAAAAGAACCCCCGCTAGAGCGTCGTGGGGGTTTGTTCTGTGGCTTGCTGGTTGGCCTAGAGCCACTGCCGGCAGCCACTCCCTTGGCTGGTTCTGAGGCCTAGAAAGCCTCTGCGCAATCGTGTGGGGAGAAATGACGCTCCCAATGCCCTTGGGGGAAACAGCCACCACCGACTGCTCCCCCACGGATAAAGGGGGTTCATCTCCCGTGATAGAATCAGCCGCAGGTGCTGCAGCAGCCTGCCCCCAGACGGTCTTCCAGCCATCTCACTCCATGGCTGATGGCTCTTGACCGCACCTCCGCCAAGATGCTCTCTAATCCCACTAACTCCCCTACATCCATACCCACAGACATGACACAAGACAGGACAATGAGGGATGATAAGTGAAAAAACGCTGCCAAGCATTCTCCAGACCTAAACCCTATTGAGCATCTGTGGGGCATCCTCAAATGGAAGGTGGGGGAGTGCAAGGTCTCTAATGTCCACCAGCTCCGTGATGTCATTATAGAGGAGTGGATGAGGACTCCAGTGGCAACCTGTGAAGCTCTGGTGAACTCTATGCCCATGAGGGTTAAGGAAGTGCTGGCAAATAATGGTGGCCACACAAAATAATGACACTTTGGACTCAATTTGGACATTTCCACTTAGGGGTGTACTAACTTTTGTTGCCAACGGTTTAGAAATTATTGGCTGTGTGTTGAGTTATTTTGAGGGGACAGCAAATTTACACTGTTATACAGGCTGTACACTTACTACTTTACATTGTAGCAGAGTGTCATTTCTTGAGTGTTGTCACATGAAAAGGTATAATAAAAAATGTCCACATATGTGAGGGGTGTACTCACTTTTGTGAGATACTGTGTGTGTGTGTGTATGTATGTACTTGTTCCACCTTTAATGTGACCTATAAACTGTACAACTCCATTGAAAAACAAACTGAAATATTTTAGGTGAAGGGAAGAAACAAAAAAAGAAAAATAATGTGGTTGCATAAGTCTGCACACCCTCATAACTGAGGATGTAGCTGTGTTCCGAATTAAGCAATCACATTCCAAATCATGTTAAATAAGAGTCAGCATACACCTGCCATCATTTAAAGTGCCTCTGATTAACCCCAAATAAAGTTCAGCTGCTCTAATTGGTCTTACCTGAAATTTTCTCAGTCGCATCCCACAGCAAAAGCCATGGTCCACAGAGAGCTTCCAAAGCATCAGAGGGATCTCATTGTTAAAAGGTATCCGTCAGGAGAATGGTACAAAAGAATTTCCAAGGCATTATATATATCATGGAACACAGTGAAGACAGTCATCATCAAGTGGTGAAAATATGGCACAACAGTGACATTACCAAGAACTGGAGCTCCCTCCAAAATTGATTAAAAGACCAGAAGAAAACTGGTCTGGGAGGCTACCAAGAGGCCTACAGCAACATTAAAGGAGCTGCAGGAATATCTGGCAAGTGCTGGCTGTGTGGTACATGTGACAACAATCTCCCGTATTCTACATATGTCTGGGCTATGGGTAGAGTGGCAAGACGAAAGCCTTTTCTTACAGAGAAAAACATCCAAGCCAGGCTACATTTAGCAAAAACACATCTGAAGTCTCCCAAAAGCATGTGGTAAAAGGTGTTATGGTCTGATGAAACCAAGGTTGAACTTTGTGGCCATAATTCTAAAATATATTTTTGGCGCAAAAACAACACTGCACATGACCAAAAGAACACCATACCCACAGTGAAGCATGGTGGTGGCAGCATCATGCTTTGGGGCTGTTTTTCTCCAGCTGGAACTTGGGCCTTAGTTACGATAGAGGGAATTATGAACAGTTCCAAATACCAGTCAATATTGGCACAAAACCTTCAGGCTTTTGCTAGAAAGCTGAACATGAAGAGGAACTTCATCTTTCAGCATGACAACGACCCAAAGCATACATCCAAATCAACAAAGGAATGGCTTCACCAGAAGAAGATTAAAGTTTTGGAGAGGCCCAGCCAGAGCCCAGACCTGAATCCGATTGAAAATCTGTGGGGTTATCTGAAGAGGGCTGTGCACAGGAGATGCCCTCGCAATCTGACAGATTTGGAGTGTTTTTGCAAAGAAGAGTGGGCAAATCTTGCCAAGTCAAAATGTGCCATGCTGATAGACTCATACCCAAAAGGACTGAGTGTTGTAATAAAAAAGGTGCTTCAACAAAGTATTAGTTTAAGGGTGTGCATACTTATGCAACCATATTATTGTATTTTTATATTTTTTCTTCCCTCTACCTAAAAGATTTCAGTTTGTTTTGTACAGTTGTACAGTTTATAGGTCACATTAAAGGTGGAAAAAGTTCTGAAATGATTTATCTTTGTCTCATTTTTTTACAGCACAGAAACCTGATATTTTAACAGGGGTGTGTAGATTTTTTATATCCACTGTATGTATATGTATGTGTACATATATATATATATATATATATATATATATATATATATATATATATATATATATATATATATATATATATATATACACACACACATATAGGCACTTTATACTTATTATTTGGGCACTGGGCAAAGAAAAAAAGAGAGTTCCCCACCACGCCAACCTGATCATTATGTTCACCCAATTGATTTCTAATCCATGTTGGTGTCTAGAGAATGTGCTGATGCCCCCACTGTGAATACCATCCCTGTATAATAAAGGAATTTATATAAACTAACATTTTAACACAGCTTATGTTGGTATAGTGCTCTCTGTGGACCAGTCTCTAAATCAGCTGAATTAGACCTAATAAACTCAAGATTGTTCCTGACACAGCAAAATTAACTAAAGAAGCTTAGCAGTTATTACAAAGCGTAAAAAAAGAAGCTGTAAGGAAAATATAATATAAAAATATTCAGTAAGATTGAAGTATAGGAACAGTTCTTACAGCGTATGTGTGATTTTCTGCCAGTATTATTATTTAAATGAATATTCTTATTGCACAGTATATTACGTAGCTGGTTTGAGGCAGCGTTTAGTAGTGCAGAGGGAATGCTAAAGATATATCTGAGGAACTAAATTTACATTGGCTTCTAAATTTGCATCAAGTTCTCTGCAACGACTGATCATGAATGGGGTATATGGGGATTATACACAGGACTTGTACTGCACAGTGTCACTGCTTTATTTATTTAAAGAGGGTATACATTGAAACTCTAGGTAATAACAGGTACTTTATCAACTATACATCACTCTGGAATATGGGAACATCATGAACATCACCATAGAGTGCAGTTGGCCAAATAAAATGGCGTCATAATCCTTATCTGTTACACGACCATGCAGAGCAATCATCGCAGATAATGACTCCATACCATTACAGACCCCCCGCCATGTTTAATAGTTGGCTACAGACATTATGGGTTGAAGTACTTCTTTGGCAACATATAAACCCATCCGGATGTAGGAAATAGAGTTAAAGATCATCGGACCATATTACTTTTCCCATTGCGCAGTTTTAGTGTCATTGATACCAGGTTATATGTCTTTGTGTGTTGGCCTTGGATGAAATTGGTTTCTGAATGGCAGCCCTGCCATAAATTCTAGGTTTGTGACGCTCACAACATACAGCTTTGTTGAGACTGGATCACCAACTCAATTCTGACTTTGCGGATTCAATTTTGTGGTCATTTTTGAGGCAGCTTTTTTTTTGTTACTTTGCACCTATCCCGTGAAGTTGTCATCTATTCCTTTTTGAGCTTTGGCTTGCAACCACTTTTTTTCTCAATGCGTTTTCGCCATGTTTGGCATATTCTGCCATTATTTTTTAGACTGTTTTATATTTTTTGTGATTGATGCTCTCCCAATTTGGACACCAACAATTTGTCCTCTTGGTAACTATGCTAGTTGCCCCATGCTGTTTATAAAAGTCACATATCAACATGCTAATTGTCAGAACTATTTTATAGTTGCTACATATTGCTAATTGGCAATCGACCTAGTATGAGTTGCCTTTGCAGCTTTTTTTTTTAATTGAGATTTAGTTGCCGTATTGGTCCGAATATAAGCCGCACCTTTTTTCCGATTTTTGAGCTTGCGAGTTATGGGTGCGGCTTATATTTGCGACCGTCAAAAAATCATTGCCGATTTGCGAACTTTGCTTGTAACGCGTTTCGACTTCTATTCGCGAATGCAAAATTACTGACGATTTGTGCGATTGCGAGTTAAGGGTGCCGATTTTCGTGCTTTAGACTGCGGTATTGAATAGCGATTTACGGTTTTAGTGATTCTAACATCCTGTAAAGCCTGTAACCTGCAAAAAAAGCTACAGTGCTAATTAGAAAGCCTGTTTCTTGCAATGGCTGATCACTTGGAGAGAGTCTTTTTCTCTACAATTTTACGGGTGCGGCTTACTATCTTTTTTTCTATTTTTTCCCCTTGAACTTTACGGGTGCGGCTTATATTCGGACCAATACGGTACTTCAAGGTTTTCCTTTTTCATCTGGTGTTTCTGCTATTTTGTCCACCTCCTCTATCTATCCATCCATCCATCCATCGTTGTAGGTTTTATGCTGCAGGTCTTTGTACCTCCCACATGTCCGTTACTACTAATCTTTTCCTCTTCCTATATCCGTATACATCTATTACTATACATACACATATAGAAGCAAAAGTGTGTATTTATTTACATATACACCCACTGCACCTGAAAGAACTGACAGCATTAATATTATATCATGTGTTAATATATCTTCACTTTGGGAGAGTGGTCATATTGAGATCTATCATTCTCATTCATTCCTAGAGCCTCATTCAATTCCAAGCCAGCAACTTGATCGCAGACGGCCGAATGTCTGCAGGTGTTCTGCTGGCTCCCGTTTGTCTCCAATTATGATGCTATTCAATTGCTCAAGCCCGCAAGTTCAGGGTGGGAACATGATCAATTAAGCAAGCCCGTAACCTCCCATTTTGAACCAGCCAATAGAAAATTAGATCGTCATTATTAAGGCAGTAAAACATGGAGGTTACATGTCAATTAATCAGGTTCGGGGGTTCGCAAACCCTCAAAATAAAGAATCATGAAAATGAATGCCAATACTGTTCCAGTCCATATGGGTGGCCTGATATGTATTAACTCATTGATTCCTGACATCAATTTAACCCCGAAATGAAACCTAAAAATAAATGTAATTTCCTGCAAGCTTGAGACTGTTGTGCAATTCATTCTAATGTCTGTCATCGCTTTCCCCGTTATTTACAGTGCAGTATAGATGTTTTATTTGCATTTATAGTGCTACGAACAGGTGTTTAACCCCCTTGCGGGTCCTCTCTAGCACTCATGGGATTTTCTCCTTCTTTTTCCATTTACGGGTGTGAAAACATTTGCGGGCTTGGGGAAATTGAGCAATTGAATAGCGATTTGCGATTTTTAGCCTTGCGAATGTGACGGATCAAAGCCTTCTGGAGGCTGTAAGTTACGGGTTGAACCATTGAAATTTTTTTCAAGGCCATAACTCGGAAGCCGTTCAGAGCCTGCAAAAAAACGACAATTGAATAGCAAATTAACTTGCGACCTCACTTACGGGCTACCGGATCGCCCAAAACCTTAGTTGAATATGGCCCATATTCTGTAAATTTGATGTTATCACTGGTATACATGTATAAAGAGCATCTAAACATTATACATTTGTCTTTCCTCAACTTTCCATATAATAACAGTGAGATTTCCTCCATTGTCTGGATTTAGTGTTTGCTTCCACTATAACAGTCTGCAGAGCACATAGACCTGTGTTTATACTCCGCCTGTAGTTGAGATTCCTGTGCAGTGTCTTGCGGGGATTGATTTGCATATAACCAGTGTTCTTGTTAATAGACAGGAACCTAATGTACAATGAGGACACAGCCGACTGTGCTGCGCATCTTCTTATCAGATGTATTAAAGCTTTAGTCCCACTAACAAGAATCTCCTGGCCTACTCTCTCTCTATAGCCCTATCACACCCTCCCTCTGTGTCTCTCATTTATCTCTTGCTCTTCCCCCTCTCCCTATTTCGTTCTTCCTCCCTCTCTCTCCTTATTCTCTCTTTCTCTCCCTTCCTTCTTCCCCATATCTCCCCTCTCTTATTCTCTCTTTCTCCATCTCTTTCACTCACCATCTCACTCTCCCTTTCTCCTACTCCGTCTTCACACTTTTTTTTTCTATTTCTATCTTCTCGTTGCTTTCTTTCTTTCTCCTCTCTGCTGATCCCTCTCTCACATTTCTAATGCCTCCTTTTTTCCCATCTCTTTATGTCTCTCTCATCCCTCATTTCATTCTTACCCCCAATCTTATCTTTGGATCCCCTTTCCTATCTATTGCCCGCCCTCTCTCTCACTGTCCCCCATTTTCTTCCCACACTCTCTCCCTCCCCTCTCCACCACCTTTGCCCATCTCTTATTCTCTCAAAAGTAGTATTTGAGGTTGAAAAAAGAATTTTAGTCCATCAAGTTCAACCTTTTAGATCTCCCCTAATCTGTAATATGCAGAGTAAATGTTTCAGTTAATTATGCAGAAGATGACCTATCAAGCCATAATATGAATAGTGGAAATAAATAAGGGGCACCAGTGCTCACATATAGGGTGATATAAGACTTGGCAATGCTGTTTGCCACACAATCTAAAGCTTTTGCTCCTCTGAGGACCTTTGGCGCTCATTGCGAGCCTCTCCTCTCATGTAGTTTAGCTCCTCTGAGCACCTTCGGCGCTCATTGCGAGCCTCTCCCCTTGTGTCCTTCAAGTTTCGTGCTTTGCAACGATCATCTTCGGTGCTCATCGCAATAACACATATATTAAATTACAGTGTTAAATATACAATTCTTATAGTGCAGTGTAAATTAGAAAATATTTTCAGGTCTCAGAGCATAATCAAGTGATTTAAATATGGAACTGCTTTGAGAGTGCTATCACTGGCAGCCAATGAGCAGAAATCCAGATATATAAGTGCAGTGTAAAATGTAAAAAAATGTTGGTGCAGTGGAAAGTATACACTTTTATTTTCCATTACTACTTAATAATTATTAAATTAATGTACGTTAATAATTAATTATGAATGAATAAGTGTATTAGGAAGTGTGATGCATTAAAACTAAAGTAACGTCAGTGTAAAATATGCTATTTAGTTTTTATATATATATATATATATATATTTTTTAATATTAATTAATATACTTTACCTATTTCTAATTAACATATCCATCAATCAATATCCTGAAGAGCTAACAATCAGTTTTAATTTTCCTGCAGCATACAATGTACATTTGGACTGTTGCTGACCTGAGGAGAAAAGTGTCAGCAATGTGCCAAGTGTGCAGTGTAAATAGGCTGCGTGCGCGAGGCCAAACCGTTTGTTTAGTCCAGTAAAGCGCCATTTTAGATTCGTAATGTTATTAGTTGCAAGTTAGTGTTGTAAAGGGGCGGCGATTGTCTATGTGTTACGCGGCTCGCAAGCATTTTCTGTCCTTTCTATTAGTGTAATTTTTACCTTGTACGTTCCTGGGTAAAAGTGGTACGCGGCTGGCGGTGTTTTGCACGGTTCGGGGTCGTGTAGCCTAGTTTTCATTTTATTCGGTCGACATTTTTTTTTCTCGCTTAGACGATTTTCGAGTGCTGAAACTGCAAATTCAGCTTAAACTTGCGTGCAACCTCACTCCCAGGCTGTCCTAGACTCCTGGCTGTCCCCCGTGCTGTGTGTGATTTTTTTTTTTTGTGTGTTTTTCAATTTGCGCCATTCGGCCGGTAACTTTGTATTTTTCTGACCTCGTACATTTTTTTTCTAAGTCCTGCGTTCCTCAACTGCCTGCAGCCTAAGGCAAGCCGCATTTCCTAACTGCTTGGAGGCTAATTCCCGTGTTTTTTCAATTCCTCAATGGCTCGCCTAGCAGGAGCTCCTTCGGTGCTCATTTCTCCCTAAGTCCCGCGTGTTTCAACGCCTCCACTGCTCGCCTCACTTCGCGAGGCTCGCAGACAATGAGCGCCTTTGACGCTCATCACCTTAGTGCTCCGAACTCGGAAGACTTCTGTGCTTCAACAGCTTGCCTCGCTATGCGAGGCTCGCAAGCGTGATGACAAATCGCAGTTTGACAACTATTATATGTGATTGACTGGAAACTTGTCTGCTTAAATAATGAGCACAAAGGTACTGAACACAACTGACACTAACATGAATTCATAGCTGTAATCTAATTGCTTTTAATGAAAAACACGCTAATAATCCTTGATCGGGCCCCTTACAATCTTCTCCTTTGTTAAATAGCAAGGAGCCAACATTTCGGGGTGATAAAAAACCCATACATTAATCTGTTGTTGTTGTTGTTGTTGTTGTTGTTCTGTGCTTCAGTCTTGTCCGACTCTCTGTGACCATATTAACGCAGCACACCAGGTACATCTGTCTGTGTTTTTTGGTTGTGCTTATCCATCTGGTTTTCATGGCAAATATACTGAAGAGGGTTACCAGTTCCTTCTCCAGGGCACCCTGATTTGTCTGACATCTCTGCAATGACCTGCCCATCTTGGGTGACCTCACATGGTATAGCTCAAAGCTTCATTGATGTACATAAGCCCATCACCATGACAGGGTGAATGAATAAGATTTTTTCTAGTGGAAATAAATTAACTCTGCACTGAAATCAATATTAACTACTGCTGCCAAAATTAAACATTTTGTAAAAGAGCCCCAAAGTTTAGAAACGGTTTCCAAAAAGTTGGTAAAGCCCTTTTTAACTAATAAAAATATTAATTAGTAGGGTTATTAATAATTCTACCAAATGGTCTTTTAATACACTGAGTATTCCTTTTCACATAATTTAATATTTCATAGATAAACTTATGGAATGGGGTGCCTTTGTTGTATACCAATATTATAAAGTAAGTAATGTGTATATCATTAATGCATCTGTAAGGGTTCCCTGGTGGCCCAGTGGTTAGGATTCAGCAAGTGGAATGAGAGGCAGGCGAGTGGAATGAGAGGCAGGCGAGTGGAAGGAGAGGCAGGCGAGTGGAAGGAGAGGCAGGCGAGTGGAAGGAGAGGCAGGCGAGTGGAAGGAGAGGCAGGCGAGTGGAAGGAGAGGCAGGCGAGTGGAAGGAGAGGCAGGCGAGTGGAAGGAGAGGCAGGCGAGTGGAAGGAGAGGCAGGCGAGTGGAAGGAGAGGCAGGCGAGTGGAAGGAGAGGCAGGCGAGAGATGATAGAGCGTGCGGGCGGTAGGAGAGGCAGGCGAGAGGAATGAGAGACAGGTGAAGAAGGAGAGAGAGAGTCAAGAGAGAGAATCAGAAGAGAGAGAGAGAGTCAGGATAGAGAGACAGACAGGATAGAGAGGGAGAGAAGTGAGAGATGAGAGACATGTGAGAGAGCGAGTCAGGGAGTCATGAGAGAGTCATGAGAGAGAGAGAGAGTCAGGAGGGAGAGCGAGAGAGAGGAGAAAGAGAGCGATAGCATCATTTATGACGGGCAAGTTTCTAGTAAATTAATATTGACCATAGTAAATATGAGGCTGTATATATTTTTTATGTTGTAAAGCACTTTACCTTTTCATGTATAGCTCTTCAAAAGAGAATATTTAAAATATATTACTATTTTTAGTTTAAATTGCCACTGCAGTCATATATTTTGTAACTAGACATCCAGGGCAATTAGCCTGTGCATAGAGTGACCTCTGCCTCCATAATGTCTGCTGAACTTTTTTGTGCCACTATCTATTTGACAAATCACTATTTTATCGGTTGCTCATTTTGTGCCTGGCAGGGTCTTTGGAATAAAGAAAATCCAGGGCCAGCTATTAAATATAAAATATTCTAATAATTAAAAATGGGTCGTATTGTTTGTTCTCTCTATGTATGCTACCAAAGCCCCTTTTCTAAAATCAAACGGTGGATGTTCCAAATATGGTATAATATAAAACTATACGTAATATCAAATACATTATCAATCAAATGAATTTTTTACAGTAATCAGAAATTGATATCTGTCATTTTTAGTCAGCCATTCTGATCAACTCTGCATGCAAGGTCTGTTATCAGGACAATAATCGCTCATAATTCCACCCTGGGATTTGCATGCATTGTTTTCAGTTGTTTTCAGTTTCTGATATTGAGAAGAGTATATGAAAAGCCAGGAGATCAATCAGTCTGATTATCTTCTGGGGTTTGCAAATGCTCATTATCTCAAGTCAGATGGTTTTAGCCTGAAAACGTACATATTTACCTGTCAGTCATCCTTTGAGAGAGAGAGAGAATAAAAAAAATGATATATGTGTGAAAATCTACAGCCAGCAACGTGAAGTCGCAACGGCTGCGAACGTGAAGAGTTGCGGACTTACCGGGCTATTAAATTAGAACAAGTTGCGAGTTACTGACTTGAGAGGCAAACCCGTAAATCATTTTTCAGTCGTCAGATGTGCGGCTGTGAACTTGATCAATTAGTCTAACTCGTAGTTATGAGTTTGGATGGAGCCAATGGCAAAAGCGATCGTCAGAATTACGTCACTGAAAAATGGAGGTGTGATTTCCAAAGTCCTATGAGGTTCAGTTACGATCGGACCCACATTTCAGATGTAATGCAATATAGATAAAGCCGTAAATATGATATTCTATCACATGCGAGTTACAGTATATGTATTAACACATTGATTGCCGGGATCAATATAACACAAAAATTGAACATGAAATAAAGTATTTTTTGGGCCAATTTGCGAGCTTGAGAATGTTGTGCTATTAATGCTAATACCTAACATCACTTTCCCATTTATTAAAAGTACAGTAGTGTGTTGTTATATCCATTTACAGTGCTACAGATTGGACTTTAACCCCCCCTTGCGGGTCCTCTCCAGCACTCGTTGGCTTCTTGGCTCCATTTACAAGTTACAAGTTTGGACGCCAGTGATCTTGATGCAATTTAATAGCTAAATTGGAAACGTAGCGGTTACGGGCTTGAAAGAATAAAAGATCTGCGGCCACAAAGTATCACGTTCCTCGTCTTGTAGGCTTTTTTGGCCCTGTTGCGTCTTTACCCGCAAGTCGTCTGCAGGTTGCTTTAAGAGGCCAATTTAATAGCTTGAAGTCTTGCGAGCTACCTTACGAGCTATGATTCATAAAATCGTAGCAATTTAATGGGACTGCTAGCTTCTTGTTTACTGCAAATACATCTGTAAGTATTTTGAACTTTTAAATCTAATATATACTTTTCAGTTAATCAGTGTAATATAAGAAACATTTAAAACTAAGGAAACTTCCATATACCTTTTTAAAAGCTCTGTTTTTTTCTTCCTAAAATCTGACAATTTGTACCTGTTTGGGTGAGTCCTCTCAGCAGCTCATTAATACACAGACTGTGAAGTGCAGTGTTTCAAATT
This sequence comes from Discoglossus pictus, assembly GCA_027410445.1. Taxonomy (NCBI): domain Eukaryota; kingdom Metazoa; phylum Chordata; class Amphibia; order Anura; family Alytidae; genus Discoglossus; species Discoglossus pictus. The sequence continues at coordinate 26,792,748 of CM050168.1, forward strand.
AGCCTTTTATTGACCTCTCTTAAACATGTTGCTACTGATTGGTTACTATGAGACACTGCACACCCTGTACTTTAACAGTCTTCATGGGCTGCACAGTTACTATTATGTACTATTTGTATAGTTTTAGCTAGAAAAAAACATAGTCTTTAAGCAATTCTTAATCAAATAAATTACACCCAAGTAAAGAGATACATAGATATATGTTATTCCTAGTGAAGTCCAGAAATATTTCTTTAAAGTATACAACTAAACAAGTTTGTGCTGTTCATCTCAGAAATCAAATTTATCTAACTGTCCCACTAAAGCATCATTGTACAATAAAAACAAACCATATTTTCGGGTCTGACTAAGACCATAATTAAGCAGGAAAAAGTAATTAAGCTTGATTTAAACTAGAAAAAAATGGATGCTTTTGCTGTACCCTGGAGGCATCCATAATACATTGGTGGAAGTTTTGTGTGTGTGAGGATCCTTAATATTTCTGGAGAACAATGCTAGCTTTTCATGTTGCAATCAGTCTACAGTGCCTTGCAAAAGTATTCACCGCCCCCTTGACTTTTTACCTATTTTGTTACATTACAGCCTTAAGTTCAATGTTTTGTTAATCTGAATTTTATGTGATGGATCAGAACACAATAGTCTAAGTTGGTGAAGTGAAATGAGAAAAATATATACATAAAACTATTTTTTAGAAATAGAAAACAGAAAATTGGCATGTGCATATGTATTCACCCCCTTTGTTATGAAGCTCATAAAAAGCTCTGGTGCAACCAATTACCTTCAGAAGTCACATAATTAGTGAAATGATGTGTGCAATTGAAGTGTCACATGATCTGCCATTACAAATACACACCTTTTTTGAAAGGTTCAGAGGCTGCAACACCGAAGCAAGATGCACCACTAACCAAACCATGAAGACCAAGGAACTCTCCAAACAAGTAAGGGACAATGTTGTTGAGAAGTACAAGTCAGGGTTAGGTTATAAAAAATATCCAAATCTGTTCTGATCCCCAGGAGCACTATCAAATCTATCATAACCAAATGGAAAGAACATGGCACAACAGCAAACCTGCCAAGAGACGGCCGCCCACCAAAACTGACGGACCGGGCAAGGAGGGCATTAATCAGAGAGGCAGCACAGAGACCTAAGGTAACACTGGAGGAGCTGCAGAGTTCTACAGCAGAGACTGGAGTATCTGTACATAGGACGACAATAAGCCGTACGCTCCATAGAGTTGGGCTTTATGGCAGAGTGGCCAGAAGAAAGCCATTACTTTGAGCAAAAAACAAAATAACACATTTTGAGTTTGCGAAAAGGCATGTGGGAAACTCCCAAAATGTATGGAGGAAGGTGCTCTGGTCTGATGAGACTAACATTGAACTTTTCGACCATCAAAGAAAACGCTATGTCTGGCGCAAACCCAACACATCACATCACCCAAAGAACACCATCTCCACAGTGAAACATGGTGGTGGCAGCATCATGCTGTGGGGATGTTTTTCAGCAGCTGGGACTGAGAAATTGGTCAGAGTTGAGGGAAAGATGGATGGTGCTAACAGGGATATTCAGGGATATTCTTGAGCAAAACCTGTACCATTCTGTGCGTGATTTGAGGCTAGGACGGAGGTTCACCTTCCAGCTGGACAATGACCCCAAACTCACTGCTAAAGCAACACTTGAGCGGTTTAAGGGGAAACATGTAAATGTGTTCTGGAGGCTAAGGGAAGCCAGTGGAGTGATTGACAGAGAGGTGAATGTTGTGTATGGAAGATGAGTCTAGCAGAGGTGTTCATTATGGATTGAAGTGGGGATAGTCGGTGGTGGTTGGGCCTGCAAGAAGCGAGTTACACTCTCTCATCATCACTCGACTTGACTACTGTATTAGGATTTTAGTTGTATCTTGTGTAAGATAGTGGCAAATTCTGAAGATGTTTTTTAGATGGAGAAGGCAAGATTTTGTTAGTGACTGTATGTGTGGGATGAAAGACAGAGCGGGGTCCAGTAGAACGCCAAGGCAACTGGTTTGGGAGGTGGGAGTGGTGAAGTTGTTGTTGACAGTGAGAGAGATGTGAGGAATTGATGCTGTGGTAGAGGGAGGGAAGATTAGGAGTTCAATCTTAGACATGTTGAGTTTGAGATGGTGGGTGGACATCCAAGAGGATATACTAGAGAGGCAGCTGGAGACGTGTGTTAGAAAAGAGGGAGATAGATCTGGTGCTGAGAGGTAGATTTGAGTGTCATCTGAATAGAGATGATACTAAAGCCCAAACAAGTGTTTTAGGGTACCAAGTGAGGATGTGTAGATAGAGAAGAGGAGGGGGCCTAGAACTGAACTTTGGGGGACGCCAACAGACAGGGGGTAGGTAGAAGAAGAGGTGTCAGAGAAGGAGACACTAAATGATCGATTTTGTAGGTATGATGAGAACCACGAGAGAGCAGTGTCTTGAATATGAGGGAGGAGAGGATATGAAGTAGAAGTGGATGGTCGACTGTGTCAAAGGCAGCAGAGAGATCTAGAAGAAGTAGAATGGAAAAGTGACCTTTTGACTTGGGGGAGAGCAAGTCATTAGCGGCTTTACTGAGATCTGTCTCAGAGGAGTGTTGGGGCCGGAAGCCGCAATGGAAGTTGTCAAGAAGGGAGTTAGAGGAAATAAAGTTGGTAAGGCGGTTATAGACGAGCTGCTCCAGCAGTTTGGAAGCCATGGGAAGTAGAGAGATAGGGCAGTAGTTTGATGCACCGTCTGAGTCAGATGAGGGTTTTTTGAGGATGGGTTTAATTATGGCATGTTTTAGAGAAGATGGACACGTGCCAATATTTAGGGAAAGGTTGAAGAGGTGTGTGAGAGCTGGGATTAGTGTGGTTGAAAGGGGAGGGATAAGCTGAAATGGAATAGGATCTAGAGCACAGCAGGCTGGAGACTTCGTCCTCTGTAGTCGGGTCAAAGTTCATGGTGGCTGTGGGATTGGGGAAGGGAGAAGACTGGATGTTGTTGGTTAGTTGAGAGGGTGGCGTGTGTAAACCACTATGAGAGGAGAGTTCATTGCGAATGTTTTGAATTTTATGCATTAAATGTTTGGCGAAGTCTTCAGGAAGGGATGGGAAGAGGAGAGTATTAAAAGTGGCGAGCAGACACTTGGAAATAGAGGACAGAGTTGATATTAGTGATGTGAAGTAGTGTTGTTTAGCAAAGTTGAGGGTGGAGGAATAGGAGCCTAACATACATTTGTAGTGGAGGAAACCTGCTGAAGTGCGTGATTTCCTCCATAGTCGTTCAGCAGTGCGGGATCCAATCCAACTCCTCTAGATCAAGGGTGGGCAAGTTCAGTCCTGGAGGACAACACACAGGCCTGTATTTGAGGATATCTCTGATTTACTCACCTGTGCACAGGCTTGTGTGTGTGTGGCCATCCAGGACCGAACTTGCCACCCCTTTTCTAGATGCACCGATGCATCAGACGTCAAAGTTGATTTCTGGACCTTGCAGCTGCTTGTCTCTCCTGATTCAACCCCGCACCATTCAATTGATTGACTGATCATCTGAGGTAGCTCACTGGATATCATATCGCCTGCTTCCAGAGCTAACAATAACGTTAAATGCTTTTAAAAAAAATAAAAAATGATTAGGTTTTAAATTGTAAAAAGTATTCAAGGAAGTTCTACTCTAAATCATTATCACTCTACGCGTTTCACTGGTGTCATGTGTGACTAGTTTCATGATATATTCCTGTCTCTATGTTATCTAGTCATTATTCTGACCTCACTGTATGGTACATAACCCAGATTCCAGTCTTAAGAGTTCATATGAAATGTGAGTAAGTGTCTGGTGTAGCTTTTCACAAGACTACGCGTCAGTGCTAACCCTCCGTACACCTCTGTATATCTGCCCTCATATGACGTTCAGCAGCAGTGATATTTCCCAATTCCCCAGGCTTAATCATGTTAGTCTCATGTGTGTTTTGGAAAAGGAGAAGCTCACATTGTTTGGTCTGTTCTCCTTCTATGCATTACTAAGCTTCCTGGGTTTCACAATGTTTATGGCTCGGATCTAACCGTCTGCAGATAATCACTGCACTTCTGAGGAACAAATCATTTACTTTAGGCAATCACAATTTTTGTTAACTGTTATGGTTACATGTGCATAAAAAAAAATAAAAAAACATTTTTAACTTGAAAAACAACCCCTAAAAACAGGAAGGGGACTTTTTATGCCATTTGGTTTGTTTCATATAAATGCATTAACCTGGTAACTTAAATAATTTATCCTCCTTAACGTAATTAGTAACAGATCTTCCCCTGCCCTGGCTAATAAGAAATGATGTCTTTAACAGGTTTGACCTGAAGCCGCAGTTAGGGGGATTCACACTACCTGTGTCTCATGCTGCTCAGGTACAGAGCATGTCTGTGGTTGTGTGATGCCCCTCCCATGTGGGCTTGGCTTTAAATCACAGATGTGCAAGATGGCAGCTCTCATGAAAGAAAACAGGAAGAAAGGGGAACACTTCAGAAGTTAGAACCTTTACCCCAGAGGGCCGCACACATGCCTGGATTTGATGATATCCCTGCTGTGCACCGGTGAGTGAATCACTTCCTCATTCATCCTGATTGAATCACCTGTGCACAGAAAGGATATCTTCAAATCCTGGCTTGTGTGCGGCCCTCAAGCACCCACCCCTGCTCTGGAGGGAAGTATACGTATTATATCATAATTAATTACATAATAATTAGTTACAATGTTTTTATAAAACAAAAACACCTTAACAATATATTTATTATTCTGTGCTGTTTGAGCCAGACTATCTTTTTTGTGCATGAAAAACAAGTACTTTAAATATTAACAAAAACTGCTTTAAAAATAGTGTGCATAGAAGCATTTGCAATAATAAGCACCTCCTACTGAACTCTTAGATCTGGGCGTGTTACAAGCATTGCACCAGCTGAGTCATTGAAACATAAGGAGACGTTATTTGCTCTTCTCTAGAGTGATAGACGTTCCCCGCACCTTGGGTTTCCTTCAAAGAAAACAATATTGAATAATTAGAAATGTACTCTTAAAAGGATAACCTATTTCTTTTTTTGCTACCTATTCACTTTGTAATTTTCTTATATTTTTTACTTTTTCACTAAAACACACAAGTGCAATCACGGGCCGAAACGGCTCCTGTGGCCTTGGTGCAATGCACCAGACCATCCTCTGAGGGCATAGGGGGCCAGGAAGCGCTGGGGTGGTCGGGGCCAGGAGGGGCCCCCAGGGGCATTTTGTAAAGAAAATAATGTGGAATGCTTACGATGCTGGTAATGCATAGGGCCGCAACTGTGAGCCTCGCCAAGCGAGGCGAGCTGTCTGCCATGCAGGACTTGGGCTGCAACTGCAAGGCGATCACTTGAAGCACACAGGACTTCCGACCCATAGGGCTTAGGACCAAAACCCACACATACACTGTGCGCCTCTCAAATATCCGACTTTAACAGCCAAACCACGGATCTGTAAAGACCTAAATACAACAAAAAATATGCCTAAAATTCACTAACACACAGCACAGGGGGAGAGCCAGGGAGCCTGTGAGTGAGGTTGCAAGTTAATTTGAGCCATATTTGTTGTTTTTTCACGATCGGAAATCGCCTAAGCATGGAAAAAAATGGCTGCCGGAAAAACGCAACACCACGAAACGTAGCTCCAAGGATGTAAAAACAAACCTTAACCAGTAACACTTACCGAAAGCCACTAACACTTAACCCAAGGCAGTAACACAACCAAACACACTAACACGCATTGTGTGGCAAACAGCATTGCCAGCCTTACAATTTTATTCCCTTCATTTTTGACGGGCAACTTCCTAATATATATAGTTGGCAGGGGAGGGGGTGGCAGCGGCTCATAAAAAAAATTGAGTTGACTCACCAGCTCTACCGCCGAGTGCATTTATACTAAACACCCCATCCGCATCATATAGGCTTTGTGCAGTCTCATGTAACCTGACTGCAATCTGATGAAATACAACTTATATTAAATCTTAGAAAAACTAACATGAAATCACATTTAGGTAAACACATCAGATTTTTTGGCTGACTTGTATTCCAAATTAGTCCTTCCTGCATCACCAGCATGAAACTAGTAGATTCAGTGATGACGAGGAAAGAGCTAAATATGTACATTTGGCTGATTTACATTGGCAGGGACACAGACTGGGATGTCCGTGTGGGCTTGCCAATTTATTTTGTATTCCACTGAGGAAATATTGGCATAAACTGTACATTATGATGTATAATTACTTGTACGGACTTCTGATAGGAACCTCTGCCTTTTGGATTACTATTTATTCCAGCACGGTCCTATATTGTAGGGTCATTGGTTATTATTTAATCTGAATTTCCTATTAATTTCTCCTTTTTTTTGTCATTAAACTACAACGAGAGAGTTAAGATTTATGGTACTGTAGAGCAGTGATGTTAATTTCCAAATTAATATTACTTTGGTGTTCTTCTGCAGGTTTGTAGTGAAAAATTAAGTGCAGGAAATAAATTGGTGATTAAACAAAGTAACCCTCCAATCAATCAGTTCAGATGGTGATCATTAGGAATGATGGTTCAGTTTTATGTACTTATGCGGTAAGTAACTTTACTCACTAAATATTATCCAAGTATACCAATCTCATGTTGTAAATCCATATCCCTCCTACAGTACATCCAGATGTGCCCTCTTCATAGTGCATCCAGGTGTGCCCCCTCCCTCATAGTGCATCCAGGTGTGCCCCCTCCCTCATAGTGCATCCAGGTGTGCCCCCTCCCTCATAGTGCATCCAGGTGTGCCCCCTCCCTCATAGTGCATCCAGGTGTGATGTCTTCCATATATAGCCACCTCATATAGTACATCCAGGTGTGCCAAACTCATACATTGCATCTAAGTGTGTCCTTTACTTACAGCACATCCAAGTGTTCCCCGCTCAAACAGCACATCCAGTTGTGCCCCCCTCATACAGTGCATGCAATTGTGACCCCATCATATAGTCCATCTAAGTGTACCTCCTACTTACAGTACATCCATGTGTGCCCCCCCCCCTCATACAGTACATCCAGGTGTGCCCCCCTCATGCATTATATCCTGTGTGCTCCCCTCATGCATTACATCCAGGTGTACCCCCCTCATGAAGGATATCCAGGTGTACCCCCCTCATGAAGGATATCCAGGTGTACCCCCCTCATGCAATACATCCAGGTGTGCCCCCCTCATACAGTACAACCAGATGTATCTCCCTCAAGCAGCAGCACATCCAGGTGTGCCCCCCCTCATACAGTACATCCAGGTGTGCCCCCCTCATACAGTACAACCAGATGTATCTCCCTCAAGCAGCAGCACATCCAGGTGTGCCCCCCCTCATACAGTACATCCTGGTGTGCCCCCCTCATGCAGTACATCCATGTGTCCCCCCCCCCTCATACAGTACATCCAGGTGTGCCCCCCTCATGCATTATATCCTGGTGTGCTCCCCTCATGCATTACATCCAGGTGTACCCCCCTCATGCAATACATCCAGGTGTGCCCCCCTCATACAGTACATCCAGGTGTACCCCCATCAAGCAGCAGCACATCCAGGTGTGCCCCCCTCATACAATACATCCAGGTGTACCCCCTCAAGCAGCAGCACATCCAGGTGTGCCCCAATCATGCAGTACATCCAGGTGTGCCGCCCTCATACTGTACATCCAGGTGTGCTGCCCTCATACAGTACATCCAGGTGTGCCCCCCTCATACAGTACATCCAGGTGTGCCCCCCTCATACAGTACATCCTGGTGTGCCCCCCTCATGCAGTACATCCAGGTGTGCCCTCCTCATGCATTATATCCTGGTGTGCCCCCATCATGCAGTACATCCAGATGTGCCCCCTCATGCATTACATCCAGGTATGCTGCCCTCATGTAGTACATCCAGGTGTGCCACCCTCATGCAATACATCCAGGTGTATCTCCTCATGTAGTACATCCAGGTGTGCTGCCCTCATGTAGTACATCCAGGTGTGACTCCCTCATGTAGTACATCCAGGTGTGCTGCCCTCATGTAGTACATCCAGGTGTGACTCCCTCATGTAGTACATCCAGGTGTGACTCCCTCATGTAGTACATCCAGGTATGCTGCCCTCATGTAGTACATCCAGGTGTGACTCCCTCATGTAGTACATCCAGATGTGCCCCCTCATGCATTACATCCAGGTGTGCCCACCTCATGCAGTACAGCCAGGTGTGCTGCCCTCATGTAGTACATCCAGGTGTGCCCCCCTCATGCAGTACAGCCAGGTGTGCTGCCCTCATGTAGTACATCCAGATGTGACTCCCTCATGTAGTACAGCCAGGTGTGCTGCCCTCATGTAGTACATCCAGGTGTATCTCCTCATGTAGTACATCCAGGTGTGACTCCCTCATGTAGTACAGCCAGGTGTGACTCCCTCATGTAGTACATCCAGGTGTGACCCCCTCATGTAGTACATCCAGGTGTGCTGCCCTCATGCAGTACATCCAGGTATGACTCCCTCATGTAGTACATCCAGGTGTGCCCCCTCATGCATTACATCCAGGTGTGCCCCCCTCATGCAGTACAGCCAGGTGTGCTGCCCTCATGTAGTACATCCAGGTGTGCCCCCTCATGCATTACATCCAGGTGTGACCCCCTCATGCAGTACATCCAGGTGTGACTCCCTCATGTAGTACATCCAGGTGTGACTCCCTCATGTAGTACATCCAGGTGTGCCCCCCCATGTAGTACATCCAGGTGTGCCCCCTCATGCATTACATCCAGGTGTGCCCCCCTCATGCAGTACAGCCAGGTGTGCCCCCTCATGCATTACATCCAGGTGTGACTCCCTCATGTAGTACATCCAGGTGTGACTCCCTCATGTAGTACATCCAGGTGTGACTCCCTCATGTAGTACATCCAGGTGTGCCCCCCTCATGCATTACATCCAGGTGTGCCCCCCTCATGCATTACATCCAGGTGTGCCCCCCTCATGCAGTACAGCCAGGTGTGCCCCCTCATACAATACATCCAGGTGTACCCCCTCAAGCAGCAGCACATCCAGGTGTGCCCCAATCATGCAGTACATCCAGGTGTGCCGCCCTCATACTGTACATCCAGGTGTGCTGCCCTCATACAGTACATCCAGGTGTGCCCCCCTCATACAGTACATCCAGGTGTGCCCCCCTCATACAGTACATCCTGGTGTGCCCCCCTCATGCAGTACATCCAGGTGTGCCCTCCTCATGCATTATATCCTGGTGTGCCCCCATCATGCAGTACATCCAGATGTGCTGCCCTCATGCAGTACATCCAGGTATGCTGCCCTCATGTAGTACATCCAGGTGTGCCACCCTCATGCAATACATCCAGGTGTATCTCCTCATGTAGTACATCCAGGTGTGCTGCCCTCATGTAGTACATCCAGGTGTGACTCCCTCATGTAGTACATCCAGGTGTGCTGCCCTCATGTAGTACATCCAGGTGTGACTCCCTCATGTAGTACATCCAGGTGTGACTCCCTCATGTAGTACATCCAGGTATGCTGCCCTCATGTAGTACATCCAGGTGTGACTCCCTCATGTAGTACATCCAGATGTGCCCCCTCATGCATTACATCCAGGTGTGCCCACCTCATGCAGTACAGCCAGGTGTGCTGCCCTCATGTAGTACATCCAGGTGTGCCCCCCTCATGCAGTACAGCCAGGTGTGCTGCCCTCATGTAGTACATCCAGATGTGACTCCCTCATGTAGTACAGCCAGGTGTGCTGCCCTCATGTAGTACATCCAGGTGTGACTCCCTCATGTAGTACATCCAGGTGTGCTGCCCTCATGCAGTACATCCAGGTATGACTCCCTCATGTAGTACATCCAGGTGTGCCCCCTCATGCATTACATCCAGGTGTGCCCCCCTCATGCAGTACAGCCAGGTGTGCTGCCCTCATGTAGTACATCCAGGTGTGCCCCCTCATGCATTACATCCAGGTGTGACCCCCTCATGCAGTACATCCAGGTGTGACTCCCTCATGTAGTACATCCAGGTGTGACTCCCTCATGTAGTACATCCAGGTGTGCCCCCCCATGTAGTACATCCAGGTGTGCCCCCTCATGCATTACATCCAGGTGTGCCCCCCTCATGCATTACATCCAGGTGTGCCCCCCTCATGCATTACATCCAGGTGTGACTCCCTCATGTAGTACATCCAGGTGTGACTCCCTCATGTAGTACATCCAGGTGTGACTCCCTCATGTAGTACATCCAGGTGTGCCCCCCTCATGCATTACATCCAGGTGTGCCCCCCTCATGCATTACATCCAGGTGTGCCCCCCTCATGCAGTACAGCCAGGTGTGCCCCCTCATGCATTACATCCAGGTGTGACTCCCCTCATGTAGTACATCCAGGTATGCTGCCCTCATGTAGTACATCCAGGTGTGACTCCCTCATGTAGTACATCCAGGTGTGACTCCCTCATGTAGTACATCCAGGTGTGACTCCCTCATGTAGTACATCCAGGTGTGCCCCCTCATGCATTACATCCAGGTATGCTGCCCTCATGCAGTACAGCCAGGTGTGCTGCCCTCATGCATTACATCCAGGTGTGCCCCCCTCATGCAGTACAGCCAGGTGTGCCCCCTCATGCATTACATCCAGGTGTGACTCCCTCATGTAGTACATCCAGGTGTGACTCCCTCATGTAGTACATCCAGGTGTGCCCCCTCATGCATTACATCCAGGTGTGCCCCCCTCATGCATTACATCCAGGTGTGCCCCCCTCATGCATTACATCCAGGTGTGCCCCCCTCATGCAGTACAGCCAGGTGTGCCCCCTCATGCATTACATCCAGGTGTGACTCCCCTCATGTAGTACATCCAGGTATGCTGCCCTCATGTAGTACATCCAGGTGTGACTCCCTCATGTAGTACATCCAGGTGTGACTCCCTCATGCAGTACAGCCAGGTGTGCTGCCCTCATGTAGTACATCCAGGTGTGACTCCCTCATGTAGTACATCCAGGTGTGACTCCCTCATGTAGTACATCCAGGTGTGCACCCCCCCTCATACAGTACATCCAGGTGTGATCCCCTCTATCCCCTCTATCCACCTCATACAGTGCATCCAGGTGAGCCCCCCCGCACGAGGTACATCCAGGTGTGGCCCCACCATGCAGCACATCCAGTCTTGGCTCTCACATACATTACATGTAGGAGCACCTCTTTTATACAGTACATCTAGGTATGTCTCTATAATAAAGTACATCAAGATTTTCCACCCTTCCCAATACTGTATATTTTTTAACCAAATAGTTTGGAGACATGGTCCCTTATAGGCTAGGACATTATACTGCACATCCAGCTCTACCGAGTCTGTGTCTGCATATGCTGCAGTGGGCAGACCCATACAGGGACTATTTGTTTGATTTTATGCAGTAAAATCAGAGCTTATAAGGCATCTTTCCTGTTTTCTAAATAAACAAATGCATGCATACTGTATGAGCCCTGTAATAATGTTCATAACTGATTATATCTGATAGTTAGGGGGGGGGCAGGTATTCCATTTCTCCGTATACGTAGGACGCACTTCTGCTGTGCTCAGTCATGGCACCCGGTACAATAGGAATCCACTAATGCAGAGATAGCTCTTTTCTCTCTATAACAATGGAGAGAACAAGGACATTGAATTGGCAGAGCTGCCCAGCCAGCTTGTCTTTCAGACGCCAGCTCTTGAGGACTGTTTCTGTCACTATATAAAGCCTTCCTCTCCTCCTCCCCCTCACTATATCCTATATGAGAGGGTCAGCGCACTCACGTTTCTCTGGCATGAACTTAAAAATGTAGATATATTTTATACATTGGGAAAAAATATATATAAAAAACGGGCACTGCAGCTATGGAAAAAATAAGGTTGTTTGTGAAATAACTGACATTAGCAGCATGAGCATAACATGTTTTTAGAGAAAGTCTTAAAGGTATATGGCAGGTCCCTGGCTTTTACTCGGTATATAATAAACCTGTGTATCGATTTGCTTTTATTTTATTACGAAGTAATTAGAATCTCTGCTTTTTCTGCCCAAAATCAAATCTGCCCAATGCAGCGTATGCAGACACACATTTTGTAGGGCTGGATGTGCACTGTAATGTCCTAGTCTATCACCACATCTCAGCAGCATGTTGAGGAAAGATGCTCACTGATTGGATAGTATGAGACACTCCACAGTCAGTGCTGCGGAGTCTATGTCTTCATGAGCTGCAGTGGGCAGACCCATACAGGGACTATTTGTTAGACTTTAGTCAGTAAAACCAGCTTTTAAGCACTTCTTAATAAAATAAAGTACACAAAATTTAAATTCAATAGATACACATGGATATTATATATCTAATACAATAAAGAAACCTTCCATATCCCTTTTTAAGTTTTGCAGACTCTGTATATAAACAGTTGCATCCTGTCTGGCTTTGATACTTTTTTTCTAGATTGGAGCCTGAGGTGGTGTTTTTTTTTATTTTTTTTAACTGTTGAGAAAAGTGTGGGGAAGGAAGCATAGCGTCGGGAGCTTTGTTATCCCTACTCAGCACGCCTCCAGGACGTGCGCTCCACTTTCCATTTACACCCTCTATATATACATATTTGTGTGTGTGTGTGTATATATATATATATATATATATATATAATGTGTGTATGTATATATGTATATATATATATATATATATATATATATATGTATATATATATGTGTGTGTGTGTATATATATATATATATATATATATATATATATATATATATATAATGTGTGTGTGTGTATATATATATATATATATATATATATATATATATATATGTGTATGTGTATATATATATATATATATATATATATATGTATATATATATGTGTGTGTGTGTATATATATATATATATATATATATATATATATATATATATATATATATATATATATATATACGCATACACATATATATATATATATATATATATATATATATATATATATATATATGTCTATGTGTATTCCCATCCTTTTCCCAGCTCAGTCAAGCCGCCACTAACCTTAACTACCTACGGTCGTGCGTTACTTTCTCCCCATAAGCTCAATATACATATCTGGTTGTTATTATGAAGTTGGGTATTTTAAGCATCAAGTACATGAAAAAATCTCTCATGTGATTGGTTATTTTTTACATGAGCATGTCCCAGTTGGGATAGATCAGAATAATGATAAAACTTTAACAATAATGTCTCTTGTGACTATTAATATTCATTCATCTGGACATGCTCTTGTGGTTTATCATCCCACTGTGTGAGAGAAATAACCACTTGAAACCGAGACATTAATCGAGTTGGGAAACTTTCATGTATTTTATGCTTAAGATGCCCAGTTTTCAAGGTCCATTATCTAACACTTCCATTGATATTTTAATAGCAATGAAATGTAATTATATATTTTTATGTGTACATTAATTTTTGTAACAAGTGAGACTTTTGCTGTGTTACATTAAAATAATTATTAGACAGTGAAAAAAGTACCCAATGACACAACTTCTCCACTTGTACTTGTCTTATCTATATGATGTCAAATGGGACATCTTAGACCATTTTATTTTGTATAAAATATTTTAAATATGTTTATTTACTGTATTTGGACTTCCTCAATGTAATTTGAACGCATAATTTACCCACACATACTGTTAATAAGGTAAGGATAACAGTATTTCATCTTCTGGATCCTCCTGCTTTCTTCATGTATACTCTCCTGTAGGCTGCCATCTTGCACACATGTGAGCTACAGCGCTGTATTTTTGTAAACTAAGGACACTCCCACAGTGGAGGGGCTTCACACTACCAGTGTCATGCTGTTACATAGCAAGCAGATAGTGACATGCTGCAGACGCAGTATTTGAATTCATGATATATAACCATTTATAACAACTCATTGCTTATGTAGAATTTAAAAAGTGCCAAGCAGGTTACAGTTTGCTGTTTAAAAGCATGACACCGGTAGTGTGAATCATCTTCCCTGAGTATGCCCAGATTAATGAATATTAATAGGCACAGAGACATTATTGCTAAAGTCTTATCGTTATTCTGATCTATCCTAACTGGACATGCTCATGTGGGAGTTTCTTTAGCTCACAAAATGCAAAGCTGCAGGTACAAGATGGCAGCCTGTAGGAGAGAATACAGGAAGTAAATGGGAGGTTCCAAAGCAGTTAAAGTGCCATGTTGTGGGTCTTTTACTAGTCAGTGAGTGTAAATGTAATATGAAGACAACATTGAGAATCAAATTAATTATTTAATTAATCAAGTGCCATTCAATTTTTATAAAAAAAGAGTGCATTTTTAAAGGGATTTGGAAGTTGTCTGGACTTAGCTAGGCATATATTATACCTGCGTATCTATTTACATTTATGTACTTTATTTTATAAATAATTACTTAAATGCTCTATTTTTACTGCATACAATCAAACAAATAATCCCTGTATGGGTCTGCCCTGTGCAGCACATGTAGGCACAGACTCTGTAGGGTTGGATTTGTGTCTGTGGTTGCCTATCAGGGACCATGTCTCAGCAGCATGTTGTTGAGAGATGGTCATTGATTGGTTAGTATGAGACAACACAGCAAGTACCACAGAGTCTGTGTCTTCATGAGCTGCAGATGGCAGAGCCAAGTGAATTTAGGCAGCAAAAACAGAACTTATAAGCACTTCCTAATAAAATCAAGTAAATTGATACACAGGTATATTATATACCTAGCAAAATCCAGACACCTTACATATCCCTTTAACTGTAATACAAACTACAAGAAAAATTGATAGTTCTCAGGAAATAAACAAAAAAAACCTCACTATTATGTCAGTGTTTAAAGAACGCCAGCTGTAAATACAAGAGCGCCCTGTTCACGGAAAGATCAATGTTTCCGTAGTAGCTACACTCAAAATTGTAAGATCTAGCCTAAGGAATTGAGGGGATCTTCTGTGTTAAATAAAGTGTTGAATCAAAGCTTCTCAGAGCAAGTACACCTCTTAATCTGTGTTGCAAGAAGGCCAGTGGGAGAATCTGGTTCTGTGGTTAAATGATCTTCCTCTAACAGATAAAAAAACTGTGGCCTGTAGGATTATTACGACACGATCCAAATTCCCTTTAATTTGCAAGATTTCTAGTAAATGATATTAAAAATAGAGCCGGGCATCGGGCCAGAGAACATGTGAGCTGCAAAAACATAGCTGCACACACCGAGCCGTTGGCTTTCACTTCTCGTTAAATACAGATTTTATTAAACGGAAAAACAAACACTTGTGCGTCTGAAGTTTGCACTTTTTACATGTCAGGCTTTCAGATCCACCCACTAAAGACTGTATGGTTTTGACATTGGCAATAATTGCCAATTTGCCCCTAGCGCTCTGAATCTGTTGTCGTCATTGAGGCATGATCATGCTTCTGGGAGAAAGTTTCCTGGGTTTCAAATGTTTCCTAAAAAACAGCCACTGATTAGTAGAAAAATATGTATTATACTAGTCATTTGCCCATCATAAATAACGGTATAATACGTGACGTGTCTCTTCCTCCCCCCTCTCCCTCCCCTGTGTCTCTTTTCCTCCTGTCCTTCCCTCCTCCCTCTCCTCGCTATGCACATCTTTTCTCTCGCTCTCTCTCTCCTCTCCTTCTCTCTCCTTCTCTCTCTCTCTCCTTCTCTCCTGCAACCTGCAATTTTGCGAGCGTTACACACAAACTGGCAGTACAGAAACTATATTAGTGATTGAAAAGTTGAATGTACTTACATATTTATATGCTGGATACTGCTATCTAGATTTGCACACCCCTAGGACACTTACAGTACAGTGTCCCCTCCTGGAGAGCAGCTAGGTACAGGTTGTGACCTCCAAAGGAAGTGCTGCCAGTCACATGGTTGGTGGGGTCACAGCTTAAATTTTCCACAAGGAGACATGGACAGAAAGAAAAAAAAAACACCAGTAGCAGTGATGCAGGGAACAGACAACCTGCAGGGTTGTAATCTAGTGTGGATGTGCTGCACAGATAGACTCTTATATGAAAATACGTAGCACTTTCTAATATGTGCCAGACTACATATCCTAGGCTGCTTTGCAGCACAGACAGCAACTCCAGATTGTGATAAAAAATGTTTCAGCCTCTGCTTGCTCCTGACTGGACAAAACAATTTTTTAATTTTATGCTAATTTAGCCTGGGTTTGGAGAGAATGTTATCCCTAATTTTCAACTGTCAACAATTACAAGACAATTTGCTAACTTCAAGGTAAGTGTTTAAATGTTTATTTGTGGTATGAATTTTTTTTTTCATTCACTCGGTTTCTCCTCTATCAGATGCACTCATAACCCAGCAAACTTAAATATGCCTTTAAGCTGAAAAGATAAATTAGAGTCTGGGCATGACCAGTTTTTCACATGGCTTTACACGTATCCCTTTCCGTATCCCTATACAGGGGTTAAGTACAAAAAAAAAAACAATATCACACACATAGCAAAAATGGAGGCCCCTGTCTTTGAATTTAAAATATATTAATATAATCAATTCAGAGCCCCAGAGGTTAAAAAGATCCAGTTATTTAAATCCACCGCACTTTTCCATGCAACTCAACCCAAGTTACCTTCAATGACAAACGTAAGCACACCCTTTAGGCTCCAAGCTATCAGCAAGTGACAAAACAAGACAAGATGCAATCCTTTATCTATAAAGATTTTTCTAAAAATGTTTTATGTACATAACTTACGAAGCTGGTAATATATATTTCTATTTGCATGTATATATTATATATATATATATATATATATATATATATTAAAATGTATATTTACATACATATATATACATGACCCGGTGACCCGGCAAGACCCAAAGTCCCTGACCCCCCAAAAATAACACAACACAACTGTTGGAGGTACAACTGGCCGCAGCGAGTTTTATTGTTATAATATGCAAATGGCATATGTAAATTCACTACAACGGGGGAGGAGCCCCGGGCTTGGCAGTAACCCCATCCCTTGAGCCCACGCTCAAGAGGTCAACCTCTGTGCCGTCGTCACACCTTCCCAGGGGTAGGGACGGCCCTTTCTCACCATTGGCCCACCCGCCACAACACAACTTATTAAAACTCTGCTGCAACAAACCACATATAAACAACCATAAGCTCATCACATGAGCAACAAATGTACTGAATAATGACTTAATATATTACAATATTTCTTATTTCCTTTTTTTTTTTTAAACACATTCTTTATTTATTTATTTATTTATTTATATATATATATGTTTTCTTTTTTTTTGTTTTATAAATATATAAAACTTAACAATATCAAATGCTCTTACAACGGAGGGTGGGTGGGTGCCTGGTTCCCTGCCTGCCGCGGAGTGAAGCTAAAAAGGCGCTTGCCTAAGGGGGCGGAGCCACTGCACCTCTCGCGCGAGGACGGCCCTCCCCCGCTTCCTCCGCCGGCACTTGGTCCTACCCTGTCAAGGGACCCCCGCTGCAGATACCAGCACGCTGGTTCCGCCCCGGGGGTCCTTTACAATTTGCCTCATTCAATTGAGTCTTTCGGGAGATTCGGCCTTGGAAATGAAGCCTTCGAGTTACTTTGTTATTCAATTGGCATCTTTGCGGGCTCCGATCAAGTTACGTGCTCCGGGCTGTGATTCATTGCGATCTGTGAAATCGCAAGTTAATGCCCCTCCAAGCCTTTGATCTTAGACGGCCGCAAGAGTTCCGAACACTAAAATCACAAATCGCCATTCAATTGCTCCGATTCCCTCTCGCTAACCACCCCATCAAGCCCGCAAATTGCAAAAGTCGAACCAAAAGTTACTTGTACCAAGGAGGTCTCGCAAAGGGCTTAATGACATGAACGGGGCACTGTAAATTCATATATAAACACACTACTGTACTTATATTAAAAGGGAAAGTGATGTCAGGTGTTAGAATTAATAGCAGAACAGTCTCAAGCTTGCAAATCGGCCCAAAAAAAAACTTTATTTCATGTTTAATTTTATTCTTTAGCTTGTTATATCGATCCCGGCAATCAATGTGTTAATACATATAATGGAACTTGCATGCATTAGAATATCATATTTACAACTTTATCAATATTGCATTATATCTGGAATGTGGATCCGATCGTAACTCATAATTCATAGAACTTTGAAATCCAACCTCCATTTTTCATTGAAGTCCTACGGGCTTGAACATGATCGCTGACGCAAAGCCGTAACTCGCTGTTAGAAACAGCAAATGGAATGTGGGTCCGATCGTGACTCGTGGTTCAAGCCCGTAGGACTTCAATGAAAAATGGAGGTTGGATTTCAAAGTCATACAGGCTTGAACCACGAGTCACGATCGGACCCACATTACATTTCTAACCGCGAGTTATGGCCTTGCGTCAGTGATCATGTTCAAGCTTGCAAATGCTACTTAACATGGTTTGCGATGTCTGCTAACGAGCCAGAACTTGCGAGGCCGGCCAATTGAATAGCACCATAAGTTGTGGCGGCTGCGGGCTCACAGACATACGGCCTACTCCGATTGAGTTGCGGCCTTGCAACTGAATGTGGCTCAGTATGTATAAATAACGTTTTTTTTTTATGTTCCCAGTTTGGTACATAGTTCAAAATATGTACAGTGTTTATTTGACTACACGTTTTCCTTAAAGGTCAGTCTTAGAGAAGATTAACTATGTAAAACATATGAATCTTGCCTAGTTTGCCAGTTACTGCTCCATCTTTGTGGTGAGTGGAAGCGGCCATTTTAGAATGTGTCACTGACACTGAGCTCTGTGAGCTGATTGGGTCAAAATGTCAACAGTGCGTTCAAGAGCCAATCAGACTGGTCTAGGCTGTGACAGTTAGAGTCAGGCACTGTGCTCCTCAGCAGCTCACATCCCCTAACACACAGAGATCTTGTAGTAGTAAAAGGAAAGTGCTAAAACTGTTTTATACATATCTTTTAACTTCTATAAGTGTGCCTTTTTGTTCAAGTGTAGCTTTTGGTTAGGTGAGCTGTCGGTCCTTTTGCATTATCTAGCCGCACAGAGTCTGAACGCTGCGTTTGAACGCTGGTGGTGAAAAAGGTCGTGCCAGCAAAAAAATATTTCCCCCTCCGTCATGGCGCATAAGGCCCATCGACAGAAGAGGCCTTGAGCTATGAGAGGTGTTCCCGAGGCCCTTGAGGGACGAGTTCCCTCACCGAACATAGTGATGGCCTTGCTGTCGTTTCAGCACAGGTTTCAGACTCTGTGCGGCTACATAAAGATCCAAGCAACCACTTAACCTATAAACTTTGTATTATTTAACCGGCAAGATTGTGGTGGAGTAAACACAGTCATATAAACCTATTTTGTATTATTGGTCATTTGGCATGTCAAAATAAACTACTTTTGTGTCTTTTGTCCTTTTAAAAACAGAACCTCTTCTTCTTCAGCTGTTTCCCTGATACTGTGGCCAGCTGGAGGGTCAGTAAAGCCAGTTTTGTACATAGTGGTGCTGTAATGAACGTACTGTACGTGACGAATTGTCATGAGCCTTCCTAAGTTGCAAAGTCCATGCTGGCTGGTTCAGTTGCTGTATACTAATCCTGCAATCCCCTGGGCTTAGTGTGGTAAAATAAAGCACTTAGACTGCGTTCTGTGTAAGGTCAAGGGTCACTCAAAAAATATGTATGTGTATATATATATATATATATATATATAGTACAAATAAGGAATAGTACATTAGTGTTTCCATTTGAATGTTTAAAAATAAGTTGATGAAAACGGGTGGATTTTTCACAAATACTGAGGATCGGCAGTAACTGTGAAACAGTACTGTATGTGGTTAAGTGACCTGGTTTGTGAAAAATCCATCCGTTGCTGTGTCTAAAACTGTGAAATACAGTAAGCATATGCGTAAAAGGAGCCATGTTTAAAATGGTTTGGATTGACAGAGTGATGGTGCATTATGTGGCCTCATTTGCATGCCCCGCCCAGTTTTCCCAGACTGCAGTGCATATACTGTATTTCTGAGAAATTTGAGCAGGAAATAAGTTTTCATCAACTTATTTTTAAACATTCAAATGGGAATCACTAATGTACTATTCCTTATTTGTACAACTGTACTTTTTACGGTGGAGGGCTTCTATCACTCTTAGCCCACCATATGTGAAACAATTGCTGTATATATATGTATATATATATATATATATATATATTTATATGTGTAAATATACCCACTTACTGTATAAATATACATTTTTATATATATATATATATATATATATATATATATATATATATATATATATATATATTGAGGAGTGATGTAGCCGTGAATGTCAGTAATCTAAATTAATATTAGTATTGCAGTATATTGCGATACCTTTTGTATTGGACAAAACGCCTTATTTATATTGACGAGCTTTTGAGACGTTTGACCTCTCTTTATCAAGTTCGTAGCAATACTGACATGAAATGTAAATTTCAATTTGATTTCAAAACCGTGATGCAGAGAGAGTGGAGACAGTATCTGGCATCATGAGGTAAACATATCTAGGGGGAATCAACACAACATAGTATAGGACATCTATATAAGCATACTATGTTTCTTCTAGACCGGCCATAAATAGATTGGCGTATTGTGGAGCCATTTTGTTACGCATGGCAATCCCCAACATTTGTAGGAGGTAACCTTGTAAAAAGTAAAGTAGTTGTGGGTAAGGATATATTCTATTAGTTTAGCAATAGCTTCAGAACCATGTTTATGGTTATGAGTGTGTGACGAAACGTAAAGCATGCCTCAGTGCCATCTTTGTGTGGGATGTAAAGAGACTCCACATCCATGGTGACAAGTAGTGTGTTAGCAGCAAAGTTTATAATCTGAGTTTGTTGAGAAAGTCAGTGGTGTCTTGTATATAGCTACTGGTGTGACTAACTAATGGTTTCAGCATTTTTTCAACAAATCCAGATATCTGTTCAGTCAGTGTGTCCATAACTGTAACAATTGGTCTCCATGGGTTGAGGATCTTTGGCACCATGTAGAAAGTCCCAGTTGTAGGATTGGTGGGTAGGAGTTGCTCAAATTCTTACTTTTTGGGAACATTTAGATGAGTTTCCTAAGTTGAATGGTATATTCCTCTGTAGAGTCCTGGTTTAGTTTATTGTAGTAGGTGTTGTCAGACAGTTGCCATTATGGCTTCATTTATATAGTCCTGGGTGGTCATGACAAAAAACTACACCACCTTTATGCCAATTTAATGATAATGTTGGGGTTGTTTTTTAAGATCTTTATGGCTGCTGTTTCTTATGGAGAGAGATCACATATATAGTTGTGAGCATACGAGCTTGCTTAAGCCGTTGCTCACGCTTGCGAGGGCCTCAGTTGCTGGCATGGAGCGCCTTCGGCGCTCCATGCCAGCAACTGAGGCCCTCCTGGTCACCAACTGGATACTCAATCACTGTATTTACCTGAGCCCACGGCCCCTCGCGTCGCGCTAATAAAAAAACGGAAGTGGGTGTACC
Source organism: Discoglossus pictus (assembly GCA_027410445.1). Lineage (NCBI taxonomy): Eukaryota > Metazoa > Chordata > Amphibia > Anura > Alytidae > Discoglossus > Discoglossus pictus. The sequence goes on from CM050168.1 coordinate 26,814,287, forward strand.
AGAACTCACTGCACAAAACTTCAAGTCCCAGAATGCTCAGCAGCACAAGCAGTAGCCACTCAGCACATTAGGGGGCGAGTCTAATATATAATATAGCTGTGTATGTAAATCTGTCTCACTCTGCAAAAACAAATGGAAAGATAGAACTGTTTTTTTAAAGTTTATGTGTCACATTTAATGTATATATATTTAAATATTGTGGTAGGGAGGATTATCTCTGAGGACCTGGACTTTTATGTGAAATCAATATACTCTAGATGGCTTCTTATTTACATTATACAACATATATATATATATATATATATATATATATATATATATATATACACATTATATATATATATATATATATATATATATATACATTATATATATATATATATATATATATATATACACATTATATATATATATATATATATATATATATATATATATACACATTATATATATATATATATATATATATATATATATATATATATATATATATATATATATATACACATTATATATATATATATATATATATATACACATTATATATATATATATATATATATATACACATTATATATATATATATATATATATATACACATTATATATATATATATATATATATATATATACACATTATATATATATATATATATATATATACACATTATATATATATATATATATATATATATATATATATACACTATATATACATATATATATATATATATATATATATATATATATATACACTATATATATATATATATATATATATATATATATATATATATATATACACTATATATATATACACTATATATATATATATATATATATATATATATATATACACTATATATATATATATATATATATATATATATATATATACACTATATATATATATATATATATATATATATACACTATATATATATATATATATATATATATATATATATATATATATATATATATACACTATATATATATATATATATATATATATATATATATATATATATATACATATATATATATATATATATATATATATATATATACACATTATATTTATATAATATATTTACACATTATATATATATATATATATCACATCACATATATAGTTGTGAGCGTACGGGCCGTTGCTCACGCTTGCGGGCTCGCGTAGCGAGGGGCGCGGGCAAGGGCCTCAGTTGCTGGGATGGAGCGCCGAAGGCGCTCCATCCCAGCAACTGAGGCCCTTGCTCGCAGCGTACAGCCCGTTGCTCACGCTGAGGCCCTGCAGCCACCTCCTCCCCACAATACCCCGCCGCTGGAGAGAGGGAGCAGAACTCCATGCCCCATTACACCCATCAGACTACTTACATTAATTGGAGCATCTCAATTCACCTCCGCCATGTCTCCCCTGCCTGCACATTTTCTGAACAGCTTCGATGAATGTAAGTAGTCTGATGGGTCTGATCGGGCCCATGAAGGCCTGGCCTTGGGGGACATGAAGGCTTAGCCTGGGGGGACATGGCATCATGGGCTGGAGGCCATAAACGTCGCAACGCAAATAACACGGCACACACATTACGACACTCGCAAACACCATACCACACACGTTCACACGCATTACAGCCTCGCAACACTCGGACGCAACTCGCGAACATTACAAAATTAAAAACACAATACATACACACAGCACATACATAAAAAACTTACCTACAGCAACAGGGAGCATCCAGGACCTCAAAAATGCAACTTACACCTTCGTTTCAATAAAAATAAAAGAGTTTGGACAATAAAAAATTTGATATGCGAGAGAAAAAATGGCCGCCGAACAAAACGAAAACGAGGCTACAGCACTCTCAACACGTAAAAAACACCACAACACACTCGCAAAACAACACCCGAAACTCGAAAAACACCACGAAGCACCGACGGCTAATCCACAAACACCCATAACACAGATAACCCGCCATTTTACGCCAATGCGGAAGTACACCACTACGCTAACTGTTTCGTCTCGCGCACGCACACTCTTACACTGCACGCATTCATCACGCTTACACAGCAGCTACACGCCACTAATGCTGCAGCAATATGAAAACAGATTGTCAGCTCTTCAACACAATGCTTCAAAAAAGGTAAAGTATATTCATTTATTCATCTACTATATATTTTAGTATTACACACCAAACAGCATTAGCTACCTTACGATTTGATTGCCGTCATTTTTTGACGGGCAATTCGCTAGTTAGTAAGATTTGTATGTATATATTGATGTATACCTGTTTACCTCATGATGCCAGATGTGGTTTCTACTCTCATTACATCACTGTTTATATTCAAGCTCAAAGCTCCACTTCATGTCAGTATTGCTTCAGACTTGATAAAGAGAGGTCAAACCTCTCGAAAGCTCATCACTATAAATAAGGCATTTGTCCAATACAAAAGCTATTATAGTATACAAGTTTGTTTTGTTTTTTAAATCGTCCTGTAAGTTGACGGTTGGAATTCATAAAGTAAAATTCCATTTGGCTGAACACTCTCTTTCTTTATTGGGGAGTGTTCAGAGTACTACTGATTTCCACAAGCCTCCCGCCTATTTTGCAAGTGCTGAAATCGCTGCTTTAGCAAGATGCTCCTTCTACCTTTCCTGCTACCCATTAAAAAAAAAATAATAATAATAAATGTATTTACTTTCTTTAAAACTATTCTGCAGTGTATGTGCTTACTAAAATTAGTTGCGTGGAATTTATTCTTACTGCTCTATATCCTGAAACAGAATGTTAGAAACCAAAAAAACAAAAACATTTTGGGATTTTTTTTAATTGATGCATAATTCTATGTTATAAGTGTTTATATATAACCCAATTTTTCGTGTCGCTACGGATTCTGAAATGACCACAAATCACAAGCTTCCACTAAATGCTCTGGTTATTGCAAGAATAGAAAACAAATTCTTCATCTTGTGAAAATGAAATGAAAAGTATTAAAGAAAAGAGGTTGTATCAGCTTTTTGGGGGTTATTTTGAGGTGCTTGTAATATAAGGTCTGGATCGCTACCTTATCGTGGTGATAGGGCTTGTGTACTTTAATGAAGTTGTGAGCTATACCATGTAGGGTCACCCAAGATGAACAGATTATAGTAGAGAGGTCAGTCAAATTGGGGTCCACTGAAGAAGGAACTGGCAACCCACTACAGTATCTTTGCCAAGAAAAATGCTTCGGTTCATAGGGTCACAGAGAGTTAAACATGACTGAATGACTGAACAACAACAAAGGTTTTGTCCTGAAATCTTTACATTTGTAACTTGTATCAAAATCTGCAGGTTTAGCTGCACTGGTTGTCAACACAGTTGTAAAAGAAAGCTGAACTGGTAATATCTTTCTTACATTTGATACATACATGTGTTCAAATGTTACAGCTGGAAAAAATAGCAAGGGGAGCTACGATTTACAGGGATACATTAGGTAAAAATAAGAATATATAAATGATTTAACTAGATTAATTACGTTTATGTAATTGTCACACAACATTTACACTTCACTTACTTCTAACAAACCTCCAGAGTAACAGATTTGTAGCCTCTTCCTGTTCTCTCTCGTTCATGCTGTCATGTTTCACAGCTGTGACAAAAGGCTATATACTCCAGAATGGGAGGAGCTTCACTCTGCCAGTGTCGTGCTGCTACATGCGCGCACACACACAGCTTGTCACTCTTTGCAAACAATATTACAGTGGTAGTGTGAAGCCCCTCCCCTATGGGTGTGGTCTATATCACAATTGGCAGCATGTATGAGAGCGAACAGGACAAAAGGGGTCAGTTCCGGAAGCTGAGATTCAGTATGGGCTTCATACAAGTAATTGAAATGTACATTTTATAAGACAATAACATTAATTAAAGTAACCTAGTTAAATCATTGAAATAAAACAAAAATTGCTAAATAGTCCCTGTAATTGAAGGTGTCAAATAAATTGCTAATTTTACTTTTTGTTTATATACAATGAATACTATTTCTATAATGTTCTTTCATTTCAAGTTTGGCCCCTCATTGGACACTTCCAGATTGGCCTTTAATTATTTTCATCAGGAAAGTTCTTGGGCCTATTATGTTTAATATATTTATTATTGATATTATTATTGGTTTTTAATTAAAAATATATTTTTTTATCAAAATGACATATTTCAGAAGGTGTGAGCAATGGTCAAGTATGTTTGATGCTGATAAATGCGAAATTTATACAATGAGGACATAAAACTCCCAAATATAATATAATAATGATAATGCAGTAAATTGTTAATAGTAATTTGATAAAAGCAACAGAAGAGGAAATGGATTGGAGAGGGTTTTTTTTATACTGAATCATCTCAAGTAAGCTAACAAATTCACAGGAAATAGATGAAATAAAAAAGAAGCGTAGCGAGCAAAATAAGAGGCTTTTCTACCCACACTGTGCTTTGAGTACTTGAAATTGCCTTAACAGGACCCATATCTTCATCAAACAGTAATCTGAATACTCCCTACAATTAAGACTGCTACTATATGAGTACTAGTCAGTCTGTGAAAGGGTTACAATAGCTGCAAATCCCTCCCCCCACACAAACACTTGAAAAGAAGTGGGCAGAATACTATTTGATCAATGACTTCAGCAGTTAGTTACACCCATTACATATTCATACGTTTGTGAGTACAATGGGTGGCCCTAGAAACTCCTTAAGCCTCATAGTTTTTTTTTTTTTTTTCTAAACCCACATGTATGTTTATTGAATAAAAAGTTTATATTATATTATACATACTGTTTATATATATATGTATATATATGTATATATATATATATATATATATATATATATATATATATATATACATTGTTTTGTGTAATCCCCCATATTAAATGAGTACATTTTAAACATCAAAACAGTTTTACTTTCTGTGATAAATGATGCAAGGCTTAAACATGTCTGTTTTGTACTTGTACAAACACATTTTGCAATAATACATCCTCTTTTTAGATATAGGGAGACTGCTTAAGATCCTGGAGAGTTTGGCCACATGAGGGGAATACAGGTTCTCAAGCTCTTCTAGTAATCATCCCTTCCTCTGACTGTATTCCATTAACGATGATTGTTGGAGGCCTATCCTTCAGAGTGAATAGGACATTAGCTGAAAGATGGGAGTAAGAGAGTGCAACTTAAAGAGACATAAAAGTCAAATCCAGCTGTTCACACCCACAGGACGCTTACATAAGCCAGGTACACACAGGAAATACAGCAGGGTACATATTTTGACCTTTCTGGTACAGAGCACAGGAAGTAACTGTTGCAGTTCCTGTACTGAGCACGCCCGAAGCCACTGAGGTGAAGAATGATACAATGTATTAGCCTGATTCTGAATTTGAATGTTATGCTAATTCAGGTGGTATTTTCTAGGGTCATATACGATCAAATACAATTGCCCAAACACATAGGACATTTTGCTAACTTCAAGGTAAGCTAAAGTAATGTTTATTTTGGGATATTTTCAGGGGAAGGGATGATTACAAGCAAAATGCCACAAGGATTTATTAGTGATATTATTAATGGTCTTTGCAGGTGACGAAAAATGTGTAACCTGGTGATCCAGGAGGTGTAAACCAAATCTAGAATAATTTTAAAATTATAATAAGAAATGGTCATGTTTGTTGCAGGGACAGATCTACCAGTGGTGCAGTGCCCCAGGGCCCTTTGTTTGTGAGTTTATTTTATTTATTTTTTGTGCTCTATGTCCCTTATCAGTATATCCGTTTATCTGTAATTTGAGTATTATTTCAACTTCCTTTCCTCAGTATAGATGTATAGTTTTGGTAGTGGGAGGGTCATGGTCTGGGCCTGCATGAGTGCTGCCGGCACTGGAGAGCTACTGCTCATGAATGCCAACATATACTGTGACATACTGAAGCAGAGCATGCTCCCCTACCTTTGGAGACTGGTCCGCAAGGAAGTATTCCAACATAACGACCCCAAACACACCTCCAAGACGACCACTGCCTTGCTAAAGAAGCTGAAGGTAAAGGTGATGGACTGGCCAGGCATGTCACCAGACCTAAACCCTACTGAGCATCTGTGGGGCATCCTCAAACGGAAGGTGGGGGAGTGCAAGGTCTATAACATCCACTAGCTCCGTGATGTCATCATGGAGGAGTGGAAGAGGACTCTAGTGGCAACCTGTGAAGCTCTGATGAACTCCATGCCCAGGAGGGTTAAGGCAGTGCTGAAAATAAGGTGACCACACAAAATATTGACACTTTGGGCCCAATTTGGACATTTCCACTTAGGGGTGTACTCACTTTTGTTGCCAATGGTTTAGACATTAATGGCTGTGTGTTGAGTTATTTTGAGGGGACAGCAAATTTACACTGTTATACAGGCTGTACAGTTACTACTTTACATTGTAGCAGAGTGTCATTTCTTCAGTGTTGTCACGATAAGATATAATAAAATATTTACAGAGATACTGCAGATAGATAAATTCTATCATTTATTGGTAATTGGATGACTGTGGCAGAAGAGGAAAGGCACTTGGGATTTATTATATCAAATTTAAAATTAGGCAAACAATGAGCGAAAACTGTAGGAAAAGACAGTCGGGAGCTTAATTGTATTGGAAAGTAATTAGCAGCAAAATATAGAGATAGTATTGCCTCTCTATAGCTCCCTAGTTAGACCTCCCTGAATATTGTGTCCAGGGGGAGGGGGGAGATAGGGGAGGGAGAAATGGGGGAGAGCGAGAGAGGGGCGCAGAGAGGGTGCACACAAAGAGACATAACAGACTATATGATACCGTCATTTATGACAGGCAAGTTACTAGTTGTTAATAAAATTATGTTTAAATGTGCAAACAAATACTAATTTATTTTTAATATTAAAAAAGGTAACTTTTAAGGAAATTAAGCATGCTTAGAATAAGACCAGATGATCCTGAGGTTTAATTAATCAGACTTTTTTAGGTAGATAGATACTAGTGTTTTTGGTTTGTTTGGAGAGAGTTCTTTTAATGATGATATGTCGCATATAGTTTGATTCTCTTTTTAGAATTTGATCTCACAGTTCTTTATACAATTTTGGGAAGCTGCCTGGGCTCTGTTTGCAAAATAGCTGCAAAGAGAAACAACCTGTTGCAATACCAAACAGATAGAGTAGATAGGGCTCTGATACACTACAAACAGACTGCATGCACCGCGAGCCCTGGTAGCCAGACGGGGTAAACTCTGCTACCTTGGAGATGTGCTGTGTTGACAACACTATGCAATAATAAACTGAACTCTTGTCAGTGAATGAAGGTGCTGCTAATGGACAGCTATGCGCCTCGCCTCTGCATTGATAAATGCTCTGTGCACTTGCGTATGGCTCAGCTATTACCCTACAGCTTCTTAAAAGGACCCAGTCACCCTCCATTTCTGCTGGACTTTAAATTTCTAACTGTATAAACCAGTGGCTCTCAATATTCGTGGGGTCCAGCTAGTTGCCGTCCGATAGTCATAGAGTCCGGCTGGTTACCATTCAATGCGTATGGGGTCTGGCTGGTTACTATTCAGTGCTCCTGGGCTATAGCTACTTACCTTCCAGTGCTCATGGGGCGTACTAGTTACTTTCCGGTGCTCATGGGGGGGGAGCGCTAGTTACCTTCCAGTGCTCATGGTATCTCTCTGGTTAACTTCCAATGCTCATGGGGTCCGGCTGGTTACCTTCCAATACTCATGGGGTCCAGCTGGTTACCTTACAATGCTCATGGAGTCCGGCTGGTTACATTATAATACTCATGGGGTCCAGCTGGTTACCTTACGATGCTCATGGAGTCCAGCTGGTTACATTATAATACTCATGGGGTCCAGCTGGTTACCTTGCGATGTTCATGAAGTCCGGCTGGTTACCTTACAATTCTCATTGGGTCCGGCAGGTTGCCATCAAATGCTGATGGTTACCTTCCAATGTTCATGGGGTTTGCCTGGTTGCTTTTCTGTGCTCATGGGTTCTGGCTGGTTATCTTTCAATACTTCTAGAAACAAGTTGGCTACCTTACAGTGGTCATTGGTTCCGGCTAGTTATCTTCCAATGCTCATGGGGACCTGCTGGTTACCTTCCGGTATTCATGGGGACCAGCTGCTAACTTTCTGGTGCTCATAGGGACCAGCTGGATACTATCCAATACTCATGGGGTCTGACACTGAAAACCCAGAACTTTTGTGAACAGGTGACTTACACTAATTTTCCATCTGCAGTGACTTGAATAGAGTACATGTTAACTACAGATACATTCCTCAATAATCTATCACATATAATAGTTGTGAAACTGCGATTCGTCGACACACATTGCGAGCCGAAGACACAAGAGGAGGAGGGGAGACACAGGTGGAGGAGGGGAGACACACAGGGAAGGAGGGGGAAGACACAGAGGAAGGGGGGAGAGACACAGGACAGGGAGAGGAGTGGAGAGAAACACAGGGCAGGGAGAGGAGGGGGGAAGAGACACAGGGGAGAGGAGAGACACACAAGGGAGGAAGGGGAGACACAGGGGAATGGGAGGAAGGGGAGACACAGGGGAATGGGAGGAGGGGGAGACACGGGAATGAGAGGAGGAGAGATACAGAGGAGGGGGGAGAGACACAGGCAAGTGAGAGGAGGGGTGGGAGACACAAAGGAGGGAGAGACAGGGGAGTGAGAGGAGGGGGGAGAGACACAGGGGAGTGAGAGGAGGGGGAGAGAGAGAGACACAGGGAAGGGAGACAAGGGGGGAATAGACCCAGGGGGGGAAGAGACACAGGGGAGGGGGGAGACACACAGGGGTGGGAGCCCGCGGGGGTAGACACACAGGGGAGGGGGGAAGAGACACAGAGGAGGGGGAGAGAAACAGAGGAGGGTGGGGAGACACAGGGGAGTGAGAGGAGGGGGGAAAGAGACACAGGAGAGTGTGAGAAGGGGGAGAGACACAGAGGGTGGGGAGAAACACAGAGGAGGGGGGAGAGACACAGGGGAGTGAGAGGAGGGGGGAAAGAGACACGGGAGTGAGAGAAGGGGGGGGGGACTCAGGGGAATGAGAGTGGGGAGAAACACAGAGGAGGGGGGAGACACAGGGGAGTGATAGATGGGGGGAAGAGACACAGGGGAGAGGAGGGGGAAGGAGACATAGGAGGGGTAGACACAGGGGTAGGAGAGGAGGGGGTAGACACATAGGGGAGGGAGAGGAAGGGGAGAGACACAGGTAAATGAGAGGGGGGAGAGACACAGAGGAGGGGGGAGGCACAGGAGTGCGAGGATGGGGAGGGACACAGGGGAGTAAGAGGGTGTAGAGACAAAAAGGAGTGAGAGGAGGGAAGGAGTCACAGAGGAGGAGGGGAGACACACAGGGGAGAGGAGGGGGAAGAGACAAAGGGGATGGGGGCAGGTAGACACACAGGGGAGGGAGAGGAAGGGGGAGAGACACAGTGGAGGGAAATGGGGGGGAACAGACACAAGAGAGGGGGGAAGAGACACGGGGGAAAGAGACACGGAAGGAGAGGGGGCCAAGAGACACAGGGGAGGGAGAATTGGGGAAAGACACAGGGGGGAGACGGGGTAAAAACACAAGGGGTGGAAATGAGACACAAGGGAGGAATTAGACAGAGGGAGAGACTCTCAATGAGCGCCGAAGGCGCTCAACACGAGGCCAGTAAAGTAGAGGGAGAGAGGCTTCCATTGTGTGGCAAACAGCATTGCCAGGATTCACATTTTATTGCCGTCATTTTTGACAGACAATTTGCTAGTCTATTTATCACTGTGACTGAGGGTGGTATGTTTAAAGTGGTGGACAAATTGACCCTACCAGGGCCTTCAGCAGTAAAGGTTCTCAATATCTCTCTACTTCAGCACATGTGGATCAATCAGAATGAATTCAACCGAGTTACTCACCTCCTAATTGAGAGAAAAATCCTTGACCTAGGCAAGGCCCAGTTGGTATGTGCACATAATAATTTATACCCAATACCCCATTCAAATAAAGATTAGACACAGACCACTTTTTGGGAGATAACTGGCCATAGCGTTTATTGGTAAACTCAACATGACGTAATAACCATAACAATAAATAAATCAACATAACCACAAGGGGAGGAGCCTGGCCAGAGAGCATAGACCCTAAGCCCTTAAGCCTCATACAGGTTCTACTGTGTTGGAACATCCGTACCACCGTAGGGTAGGATCTCACCCATTTTACCACTGTCCCGGCGACTCCCCTCACCACCCGGCACTGAGAAGACCGCAGAATACCTTTTGCGGTTTTGACTCTACCACCTGCAACCGCCCTGTTGCAGGTCGGGACCACCAGGAAGTGCACAGGTACGGGGAAGAAGAAGGAGGGTTAAGGTGGCTCACCTGCCCCTTAGCCGAGAGCCCCCCATCGGCATCTGGCGCGCCCTTGCTGCAGCCCAGCTGCCTTCGCTCCGGCCAGCCTCTGAGAAGACGCCACCCACCCTGAACTCCTCTCACGCCGTACCACCTATGCCTCCTTTGATAGGCGGGCAAGGCCCACAGCATATGCAGGGCCACGAAATCAGGAGCACTGCATCCATTCACGTGGCTAGCTGGGGGCACAATGGTGGAAAATGGCGCCACCAGCCTATACATGGCTCTGCCTCCCCCAGCTAGCCACCTCCCGCACATACCCGGTCCTGCCATGTCAAGTGGTCCCTCCCTCCAACCCCAGGCAAGTTTGGGGTGGCCTACGGGCCTTTCAGGACCGTTGGTGAGAGATACTGAAATCTTAGCCTGTTGGTGTTCTCTGTATAAACCGAGCGGCCTATAACTGGTAAATAAAGTCTTGGTGTCTAACACTAATCCCAGGACTAACTGTTGAGAAACACTGGTCTATACTACACTGTAGACTACTGCAACATAAACAACTTTGCAATATAGTTTAAAAAAAAAATACATTTCTTTGTTAAAGATTCTTTGTTTAGCAGCTTGTTTTTCTACTTCTGATCCAGTGGCAAAGCTCCTGCTGGTGCAACAGGTGCAAAGAACTGGAGCCCACAACAATATAGAGGTCCAATGCTAAAGGGGATCTCTTGGTTAATTATAGGAAGTGGGGCACATACACATTTAATAGAAATGTGATCTGATTATATTATTATGTATAGGCACTTATCTTGTATAGAAACATTTTTTGGGGGTCCTCCATTCCCTACTCCAGCGCTGTTCTGATCAGGCTGCTTTCTCCTTCCATCTTGTCCCATATGGAGGCACAGTACTGTAAAATCCCTTGGGGGTTGCGGAACAAATTACTCTATATTTAATCCAAAATGGCTTGATATATTATGCATATTAGCACAAAATACTTACTATGGTAAGAGGAAAACTTCCAATCACTGTGAGAAAACTAAAAGTAAGTTTTTGAAAAAAAAACTGCATTAGGTGTATTGAAAGTTGCTTATTTAATAAAGAATTTAGCATAATCTATAATTTTCCAAATTGTGTTCTTCGGACCACAATTTGTCAATTCAGGTGGATCACAAAACACTTGGATTTACAACAACATTAAGGAAATTAATAAATAGACGTCATGCCTTATATGTTTGCACATAAATTCCAATATATAGTGGTAGCTTGGTTCTCAACCAGTATCCGTTCTGTATAGCAGGTTGAGTACCAAAAATGTTGAGTACCAAACTCCCATAAGGAGTAATATAAATTGGATTTAGCAATGAGTACGGAGGTTTTTGGCTCATCCAGACAGGTTGAATATGGAAAATGTTGAGTTCAGAGGTTGAGAACTGAGGTACCGCTGTACCACAATGCATCATAATTGCTAAGAAGCAGGAAGGAAAATCATTAAGTGGTCCATAAGGACCATCAACAGTATTTAGGTGGTCTACCAACACCGCAGCCAATTTGTAAATCGTCCACTAGAAGAAGAAAGCTAGGGAACCAGTGCTTCAGACAGTGTATATTGTTGTTTAAAGTTAGTTAGGAGGACAGTTCCACTTTAACTTAAGTTTATTTTATACTAGCTACTTGCCCGTCAACAATGACAGGAATAACATTTTAAGCCTGGCAATGCTGTTTGCCACCCAATGTGAGCACCTTCGGCGCTCATCGCGAGCTACGTGCTGAGCGCCTTTGGCTCTCATTGCAAGTCTTTCCCCCTATCTACTTCCTCCCTTGTGTCTCATGTCCCCTCCTCTCCCTCCCATGTGTCTCAATTTCCCCCACCTCTCCCTCCATTGTACCCTATTTCCCCCCTCCTCTCCCTCCCTTGTCTCATTTCCCCCCTCTCTCTCTTGTTGCTCATTTCCCCCCTCCTCTCTCTCTTGTTGCTCATTTCCCCCCTCCTCTCCCTCCCTTGTGTCTCATTTCCCCCCTCCTCTCCCTCCCTTGTGTCTCATTTCCCCCTCCTCTCTCTCTCCCTTGTGTCTCATTTCCCCCCTAATCTCTCTCCCTTGTGTTTCCTTATCCTTCTCCTCTCCCTCCCTTGTGTCTCTTTCCCCTCCCCTGTGTCTCTCCCCCCTCTCCCTCCCCTATGTCTCATTCCTCCCCTCTCTCTCCCCTATTATTTCCCCTCTACTTCCTGCCCTGTGTCTCTTTCCCCTCTCCCTCCCCTTTTTCTCTTTCCCACCTCTCCCCCCCCCCCCCCTTCCTCCATATCCTCCACTTCCTCCCTTTCCCCCCTTATCCTCCTCCTCCATTTCCCGTTATCCTCCTCCTCCTCCATCCTCCCCCTTTATCCTCGGGTGAGGAGCCTTGGGGAGGAGGATGAGCCGTGGGGAGGAGGAAGGGGGCCCCGCAATGAGCAGCTTCGCCGCTCATTGTGCATGCGCAACAGCGTGACCAACATCTAAGTGTTCCCCACACTAACAACTATATATGTGATTAATAAGCATTCTTGGAGAAGATTATATATCTATATAAAAGTTATGAAACTTTTACTCATCCATATTTGTGGAGAGCGGAAGCTGCCATTTTAATTTTGTAACAGACATTAAGGATGCTGAGCGTAAAGTTCAAGAGCCAGCTCAAGAACCATCAGACTGCAGCATAACTGTGACCGTTACATGCATTTTCTATGTTCTTATGAAGAACATAACAACTAATAAACAGAGGTTTTCTAGAGATAAAAGGCAAGTTCTAGAGCTTTTACACGTATACTTTATATGTGCTCCTATCCCCTTCTGGATCGCTACCATGGTGAATGGGCTTGTGTATCTCAGTGAAGCTGTGCGCTACACCATGTAGGGTCACCCAAGCTGGGCAGGTCCTCTGGAGAAGGAACTGGCACACCAGTATCCTTGCCAAAAAATCCCTATGAAAAAGCACATCACAGACATCTGTGCCTCGTGTGCCGCTTCCATATGGTCACAGAGAGTGGGACTCAAATAAAGGACCGAACAACTACAATGTACTTCTATAAGGGATCTCTTTCATATAAGAGCAACTTGTGTTTACGTCATACCTCCCAACGTTTTATATGGTCAAAGAGGGACACTTACATTCCTGAAATATGATGCTTTAAGTAGTGTTTCCCCCATTTGGTATAATGTGAAGGTTTTAGAGATACACAATTAAAGGGACTAGGAATATAATATACATAGGTATGCATTTACTTTTATATACTTTATTTTATTAAGAAGTACTTATACTTTGGCTCTCATTGCGAGCCTCGCCATGCGCTACGTGCATGAGCAACTTGCAACTTTCATCCCCCATTGAGCACCGCAATGAGCACCGAAAGTGTCCTCCCTAACGCTGCTTCTCTTCCCTCCTCTCTCCCTTGCGAGCCTTGCAATGAACGCCTTTGGCTACGCGCAAGCGCAACCCGCAACTTTGCAAGCGTTACACACAAACTCGCAAAGTACGACAACTATATTAGTGATAAAAATATTCATTATTAAATTTCCTTTCAAAGATTAGAGTATCAGCTTCCAGTTGAGCGTTTGTCCCCACCCTGATAAGGTCCTTTAAAATGTGAAAAGGATGTGTCTATAGAACAATAACCAGATAAACAATCATTCATAGGCTGCCTCCATTGACAAAAGCTTGTTGCCAAGGGAAACCACTTGTCTGAAAACTTTAGTACTGACTGATAGACATAACCACCTCTCCCCATTGACATTATGGTGGGTGGATACTAGCAACAGATGATAATAATAAAGTGAGTTTATTATTGAATATTATTATTGAATAAATGTGACTGCAGTGGTCCTTTAAGTAGATCTCTACTGTTTATTAACTTACAGGCATGTTTTAAAGTCAGGACCTAAATCACAGTGACATTGTCCCTTTAATATAAAAGCCATGAGTCATTTCTTATTGTAAGTAATTTAATCGGGTCTCCACTTTAACATGAAATGGCACTTAGGTTACATGATGTGCTCTCTGCCAGATAACTGCACGCTTTCGGATTAAACTAATGGATTCAGGTGTAAAATAACTTTAAAGGACCACTGAACTCTGGACAATTTATTTACGTTGAATTAAAATGAAACATTTGAGTTAAAATCATGAAATATGTAGTGCTTACTTGCTTTATTTTTCCACCTATGTTGCCCAGTATTGGGGCTGCCATTTTCCTCCTCACTGATATTCTCATCGATTTTGTTTATCTGGAGCTTGCAATAGAATGTGCAAAAATGATGTTACTGTTGGGGGTGGAGCCATTCACACAGCTGGGCAGGTTCCACTTATAACATGACAGAGGGCACCTCTGTACAATGAGCTGTTTGTGTGATTCATCCTCCTAACTGGAAATGAGCATGTTATTAAGCAAATAATGTGTAATGCATATTATTCTATAGCATTCAAAAGTCTTCCATTCACTAAAACGTTTATATAAGAAAGTATAAATATAATCTTGATTGAATATTTAAAAAAAAAATCAGAATTCGGTTATAGTAGTATAACATAGTAACATTTACAGTTATATAGTAAATATAGTATATTTATTGATTTTTAATTATGTCACAGATGACCTCCTATAAATAATGTTTCTAGGGTTGTGTTATAAGAATGCATTTTTAGATTGGGAGAGACAATAACAAAAAAAGAAAACAAGACAAATGCATGTCAAAAAAGTTATAAATTGATTTGCAGGTCAGTGAGGGAAATAAGTATTTGATCCCCTATCATTCAGCAAGATTTCTGGCTCCTGGGTGTCTCTCTTAAAGGGAGTGCTCCTAATCTCAGCTCGTTACCTGTATAAGACACCTGTCCACAAAAGCAATCAATCAGATTCCAAACTCTCCACCATGGCCAAGACCAAAGAGCTGTCCAAGGATGTCAGGGACAAGATTGTAGACCTACACAAGGCTGGAATGGGCTACAAGACCATCGCCAAGCAGCTTGGTGAGAAGGTGACAACAGTTGGTGTGATTATTCACAAATGGAAGAAACATAAATATTTGCCAGTCTCCCTCGGGCTGATGCTCCATGCAAGATCTCACCTTGTGGAGTTTCAATGATCATGAGAACGGTGAGGAATCAGCCCAAAACTACATGGGAGGATCTTGTTAATGATCTCAAGGCAGCTGGGACCATAGTCACCAAGAAAGCAATTGGTAACACACTATGCCGTGAAGGGCTGAAATCCTGCAGCGCCCGCAAGGACCCCCTGCTCAAGAAAGCACATGTACAGGTCCGTCTGAAGTTTGCCAATGAACATCTGAATGATTCAGAGGAGAACTGGGTGAAAGTGTTGTGGTCAGATGAGACCAAACGAGCTCTTTGGCATCAACTAAACTCGCCGTGTTTGGAGGAGGAGGAATGCTGCCTATAACCCCAAGAACACCATCCCCACCGTCAAACATGGAGGTGGAAACATTATGCTTTGGGGTTTTTCTGCTAAGGGGACAGGACAACTGCACTGCATCAAAGGGACGATGGACAGGGCCATGTACCGTCAAATCTTGGGTGAGATCCTCAGCCAGGGCATTAAAAATGGGTCGTGGATGGGTATTCCAGCGTGACAATGACCCAAAACACACAGCCAAGGCAACAAAAGAGTGGCTCAAGAAGAAGCACATTAAGGTCCTGGAGTGACCTAGCCAGTCTCCAGACCTTAATCCCATAGAAAATCTGTGGAGGAAGCTGAAGGTTCGAGTTGCCAAATATCAGCCTCGAAACCTTAATGACTTGGAGAGGATCTACAGAGAGGAGTGGGACAAAATCCCTCCTGAGATGTGTGCAAACCTGGTGGCCAACTACAAGAAACGTCTGACCTCTGTGATTGCCAACAGGGGTTTTGTAAGTCGAAGGGGTCAAATACTTATTTCCCTCATTGACCTGCAGATCAATTTATAACTTTTTTTACATGAATTTTTCTTGTTTTTTGTTTTGTTATTCTGTCTCTCACTGTTAAAATACACCAACCATTAAAATGATAGACTGATCATTTCTTTGTCAGTGGACAAACGTTCAAAATCAGCAGGGGATCAAATACTATTTCCCCTCACTGTAGATCCAGCCCTGGGTCTGAGTGTGCAGTGCAGAGTCCTAGCCTATCAGGGACCATGTCTCAGCAGCCCATTGAAGAATTTTGCTGAGAGATGGTCACTAATTGGTTAGTGTGAGACACAGCACACCCAGGTCTACAGAGTATGAGTCTTTATGAGCTGCAGAGGACAGGCCCAATCAGGTAATATTTGTTTGATTTTAGGCAGTAAACTCAGTTTATAGGCAGTAAACTCAGAGTTTATAATCACTTCTTAATAAAATAAAGTAGGTAAATAGATACATAGGTATATAATATACCTAGTAAATATCTTCCATATCCCTTTAATGGTAATTTGAGGATGGCAACAGAAGCACAAAGGGACTTCAGAGTTATTATATTGGATGGTTTAAAATTCGACAAACAATGCAGCAGGAAAATGGTATTTGGTTGTATTGGGAGAGGAGATAGCAGCAGAAAAAGAGAGAAGTACTCGTGTCACTCTATAGACCCCTAGTCCGACCTCATCTATAACATTGTGTCCAGGTCTGAAGACCCTACCCCTTAAAGGATGATATTAAATTGCAAACAATTCAAAGAAGGCATCTAAAATAATGCAGAGTCTGAAAGGCAAAACTTATAAGGAAAGACTTCATGACCTTAATATGTATAATGTAGAGAGGAGTAGAGGGGGTATGATACAAACCTGCAGATATATCAAACTAGCTACTTGCCCGTCAAAAATGCCGGGCATAAAATTTTAAGCCTGGCAATGCTGTTTGCCACCCAATGTGAGCCTTGGCGCTCATTAAAAGTCTCTCCCCCTGTGTACTTACTCCCTAGTGTCTCATTTCCCCTCTCCCTCCCTTGTGTCTCCTTTCCCCTCCCTGTGTTTTTACACCCCTCTCCCCCCACCCCTGTGTCTCTTCCCCCCCTCTCCCTCCCCTGTGCCTCTTCCCCCTCTCCCTCCCCTGTGTTTCTTTCCCCCCTCTCCCTCCGCTGTGTCTCTTTCCCCCTGTCCCTCCCCATGTCTCTTTCCCTCCCCTGTGTCTCTCCCCATCCCTCCCCTGTGCCTATTTCCCATCTCTCCCTCCCCTGTGTCTCTTCCCCCTCTCCTGTGTCTCTTTTCACCTCTCTCCCTCCCATGTGTCTCTTTTCACCCCTCTCCCTTCCTCTGTGACTCTCCCCCCTCTCCCTCGCCTGTGTCTCCTTTACCCCCTCCCTCCCCTGTGTCTCTCCCCTTATCCCTGTGTCTCTTTTCCCCTCCCTCTCCTTTGTCTCTTTTTACCCCTCTCCCTCCCATGTGTCTCTTTTCACTCCTCTCCCTTCCCCTGTGACTCTCCCCCCTCTCCCTCCCATATTTCTCCTCCATCTAATGCATTCATAATCTAGGAAACGTAGATATGCCTCTAAATGGATATGGAAGGTTCCTGGGTGTTACAAGATATATAATATACCTGTGTACCTATTTACTTTTATGTACTTTATTTTATTACAAAGTGCTTATAGCTCTGTTGCTCCTGCATAAAGTCAAACAAATAGTCCCTGTATGGGTCTGCCCACTGCAGCGTGTGCAGACAAACGCTAAAGGGCTGGTGTGCAGTGTAGTGTCCTAGCCTATCAGGGACCATGTCTCGGCAGCAAGTTGCAAAATGTTGCTGATAGATGGTCACTGATTGGTTAGTATGAGAAACAGTGCAGCAAATACATTAGAGCAGGGGTTTCCAAACTCGCTCCTGGTGGTCCGCACACAGGCCTGGATTTGTGGATATCCCTGCAGCACCAAGGTGGGGCTATTGCTTCTTCAGTCATCCCGATTGACTCACCTGTGCACAGAAAGGAAATCCTCAACTCCAGGCCTGTGTGCGGCCCAGTTTGGACACCCCTGCATTAGTGTATGTGTCTGCATACACAGCAATGGGCAGACCCAAACAGGGACTATTTGTTTGGATTTAGGCTTATAAGCATGTCTTAATAAAATAAAGTACATACAAGGGATATTATATGCCTATTAAAATCCAGGAACCTTTAATGACCCATGCCTAATTCAAGTATTTAGTGTCTGCATGTTAAGGAATTTAAGCACACCTGAGGATAAGCATAAGCCATCCTATGGTTCAACTAAGCCAGGCTTTTAATGTAGACAAAATAGGCAGACTAGATGGGCCTGATCTGTCAACGCATGTATTGGTTATGGCCCTTTTGTACTGCGCTACCGATAATGTTGGTGCCTTACCAATAGCGCCCAGTTATAATAACATCCCACAACTTATTCGGGGATGGGGCTCTGATCCCTGGAGACCATTATATAAAAAAGCCACCTGCACTTGTATCTTTTACGAGCTCAGGGAAGATCAGTAAGTAAAGATTACAGTTTCCCTGCCTCCGGCTACCAGTAGTCTCTGCAGTAATTGAAAAGTAAAGGCAATTGAATTACAGCACAGGGCTCTCGTCCAGCAGCATTCACTTTTTTTTTTTTTATTAGAGGCTCCATTGCATCAAGGCTCGGCAGTGTTCCTGATGTTCTCATGTGTGTGTTAATGCTGACTCACAAGACTAACTTGCTCAAGACAGAGAGGGAGAAAACATACACAGACAGCTCCACCATACTAGGTAATGGATTGAAGCAAGGAGCAGCGCCTGATGCCTTGTAAGATCTTTAATATCCTTTATGTCTTCACACTTATTTGGGGAGGGGGGATCTCCTGCCTACTGGCCGTGGCTGTGGATCCTTGTGTCTAACACATTTTGGGAAGCTTCAGCTTATATTTAAGGGGGGGTGTATATGGGGAGGGGGGCAATGCATGGTCTGTTTTTATTAGCATGAATTTTTATGGCTGGCAGAGTAGACACAATATGGCTCAGTCTGGGCTGATTACGGCAGTTTTGGTTGTTAACCCCTTTACTGCCGTACTATGCTTACTTCTTTGCATTGCTTGTCAGAACGTATAATCCTGCATTATTAATATTATTATTTGTAAAGCGCTAACATTTTATATAGAATACACTGAATATGGCAAGTATGTGGCATATAATGACATTACTTTTATAGATACATTTTAGCTTTGACTATTGTTCTCGGGTTTATTTGCACCATTGACTAAATTTATATATATATATATATATATATAATATATATATATATATATATATATATATATATATATATATATAATATCTTATGTGTGTGTGTGTATATGTATATATATATATACGTCTATCCACATGCATACAAATATATATATATATATATATATATATATATATATATATATATATATATATATACACGTCTATCCACATGCATACAAATATATATATATATATATATATATATATATATACGTCTATGCACATGCATACAAACATATATATATATATATACACACACACATACATTGAAGCAAATCCTTCCAGGGCTTGCAATGTGATTGCTGAAGTTTTTTAATGTTCTGGTGCATAGTGTCTGGGCTGGAGACTGGACCACCCCCTGCACAATGACACAGACTGTGTCTTGATAAGAACATGTCTGTCTGCTGGCGCTGTGCTAGCCATGTGTGGCACAGTACTTTCCCCTGCGTCTCCAATAAAGCCCTGCTCTTGTGGTTTATCAGCAAGCTTGCAAACCTAACGCCAATTAACAGTCTTGGATATGCTCTGCAGTTTTCTGAATAATTACATGGCCGCATACAATTAGATTTGCATGTTCACTTAATAAACTTTTGTACTTTGCTGGGAGATGTTTTTATTGCAAGTGCAGGGCAGTGTCACAATGCCGCTAGTGCCAGTATACGGCTCGCATTCATTAGCACTGTGGATTTCATGTATTTCATGGTAATATGGGACGTCCCTTTGTTTTTCTGTCTGTCTACATCCAGCTGTGTGTGTATAGAAATGTACAATATATACAATATAAGTTAGGAGTCAGGTAGATTTTCTAGCAGACGGGAGGTTTCTGAGAGCTAGGCAGAGAACTTGTTAATAGAGATAAATTATACTTCTAAGTATTTAGGAGGCAGAAATAATTTTAGTTTCTGAGGTTTGTTCATCTATCCGTGCATTTATGTATTAGATGCATATATATATATATATATATATATATATATATATATATATATATATATATATATATATATATTAGTGCATTGTAATAACTGTTTTTCTTGGAATTCTGAGCTGGAAAAATGGTTTTAAACATTCAAATGTATACAGATGTACTATATATATACTGTACGGTGGAGGCTTTTATCGCTCTTTTGCCCACCATATATTAAATGTTTGTTGTGGTGAACTACCTACTCAAAATATCCACTACACAAGCTGGGATCCCGCCCCAAGCTGATAATAGGCAGTAATCTTGAAACGGCTGTCTGTGGGTAGGGTTCCCAGCTTGTGTATAATCCAGCCTTGGCTTTGCATAAAATCTGTGTAATGCAGCGGACATAAGATTAAAGGAAGCCATGTTTAAAATGGTCTATGGATTAAAGAACAAAGCCTCTGTGGGCACATTTGCATGTCCCTGCTCCGCTTCCCAGAGTGCAGTGTAATAACTGTATTTCTCATAATTCTGTGCAGGAAACAAGTTTTTCTTTACTTGTTTTAGACATTCAAATGTGAACACAACTGTACTATTTATATTATTTTATATATATATATATATATATATATATATATATAGCACTAGGAGTTGGTTGTGCGCATCTCCCCCCTTGTGTAATATAAATCTAAATATATATATATATATATATATATATATATATATATATATATATATATGTAAATGTAATGTCTTGAATAATATCTTGTTTGTGTTATTATTAATATACACATTTTATGCCGGGAATAAAATTATAAGCCTGGCAATGCTGTTTGCCACCCAATATGAGCCTTGGCGCTCATTAAAAGTCTCTCCCCCTGTGTACCTACTCCCTAGTGTCTCATTTCCTCTCTCCTCTCCCTCCCTTGTGTCTCCTTTCCCCTCCCTGTGTTTTTACACCCCTCTCCCACCCCTGTGTCTCTTTCCCCCCCTTTGTCTCTTTCGCCCCGCTTCCCCCACCCCTGTATCTCTTCACCCCTCCCCTGTGTCTCTTTCCCCCTCTCCCTCCCCTGTGTCTCTTTCCCCCTGTCCCTCCCCATGTCTCTTTCCCTCCCCTTTGTCTCTTTCCCCCTCTCCATCCTCTCTGTCTCTTCCCCCTCCCCTGTGTCTCTCCCCCATCCCTCCCCTGTGCCTCTTTCCCATATCTCCCTCCCCTGTGCCTCTTTCCCATATCTCCCTCCCCTGTGCCTCTTTCCCATATCTCCCTCCCCTGTGTCTCTTCCCCTCTCCTGTGTCTCTTTTCATTTATCTACCTCCCATGTTTCTCTTTTCACCCCTCTCCCTTCCTCTGTGACTCTCCCCCCTCTCCCTCGCCTGTGTCTCCTTTACCCCCTCCCTCCCCTATGTCTCTTGTTTGTTTTAATATTAATATACACATTTTATATTTTTTAGTCCACATATATGTTTCTATAATTTATGTACAGATACAGTACTAATTATATATCAATATGTACCTATATTTGTTAACAGTCTTGTTGAGTTCTCTTTTGTTTAAAATTCAATTTTCTAAAAAAACCTTTTGCACGTTAACGAGTCAAGTTCTTTAAAAGAGCAAAAAAAAAAAAATCCTTTCTAAAACGCTCTTGGACTATATGGCTGCTAATGGTGTTCATTTATTACACGTGTTACAAACATGTGAAGTTTTTCACAAAGTGCCATGATGCTTCACAAGGGAAAACCACAAGTATAGGGCATGCCTGGATAGTCCTGCAGTGTAGTAGGTGTATACCACCACGGCTATAGGAAACGGGCCATACCAGCCATTTCTTGTTCCTTTCCCTCTCCATAATTTATTGCTGCAAAATAAAACTGCTGTGACAAGGCAGGGATGTATAGTGAGGTTACAGCAAGACATATTTAGTGGAAATATCTTTATGCAAATATTTAAGTGTCAGGAACAGAGTGCGAAACACATGTACATCCAGGCTGCACTCGCACCCTTTGACATCTCAATAATCTGTAAAATATCTTATTTGGCCGTGAGAATTTTAAGCCTAAAATGTGCTGGTGCCGTATATATATATATATATATATATATATATATATATATATATATATATATAATTTGTAGTGGGCTTCTTAGGGGCTCCATGGGGAATTTGTTGCCTGTGCCTCTTTTTGCCCCTGAAGGAGAATCCCAAATGATGTCACGTGATGTCATTCGCTATACTCCTACCGAGGTAAAAAGAAGAACTGCCAACACATGTCCCCAGATCATGCTTAGATGCCCACAAGAGGAAGGGACCTGGTGAGTCTGAGGGTGGCCCAGGGGCCATTGCAGGCCTGGCCTAGGGTGGGCCCTACACTATGATAAAAAAAATGGTAATACACAACAAAAGCTAGATTAGTCTGCACTGGACCCCCACAGGAGGGCCCTAGTGCATTGCACCGGCGGTACCTCCACCCCTGAACCTAACGCGTTTCAGTCAAAGTCTAAAGTTCGGAAGACCCATTATAAAATACTACAATAGAAAAAAAGCACGGTTCCTGGGATTTTGACAGAAACCACCTCTCAGG
>CM050168.1:26842333-26844833 GCA_027410445.1 Discoglossus pictus
GATATCGGAGTTGTTTTCAGTCAGAGATATTAAAGGCTTTCACCATCGCCTTAGATCCAGACAGAAGAGAAAGAGGGGGGGTGCATGCATTAATGGGCTCATGTCTGTCTTGAAGAAGCTGCCTTGCACTTTGTCAACTCTCCTTTTAAACCTTCACGGAGAAAGAGAGAGGATCACAGAAGTCTCCTGATAGAACTACAGAGGTGGTGCCTCCACCCCTCCTCAGTGGGTATTAAAAATTTAGCATGTACAGTTCGCACTGCAGCATGTTCTATACGCTGTAATGCCCACTCTGATACTCTCAGCAGCCGTGGTGCCACATACCATAAATCCACAGCGTGGCTGGCTCGGGCACCCGTCCGGCGAGCTTGACGGTTTTCCGCGCCGGTCTCCTGGCCGTGTCCATATTTGCACATTGTCGTGTCTGGAAATTCCCCAAAAACTGATATTTTTGGAGTTGTGTCGGGGTCCGACGTCCAGGAGACTGATTTCGGGGAAGTTCGTATGAGTGGATCTGTGGCATGTGAGTACGGTATTTAGATTTCAGGGTATCAAACTGGCGCTAAAACATATAATATCTCTAATTCCTATATTTTCTATCGGGCTTGTTTATCAAATGGAGATGCATGTTAACTCTGTTAGATAAGAAAACATAATAAGTGGCCATAATTAACCCTTCTTTTTAAGCCTCTTTGAGTAATGGTCCCAATATCCATTAATAGGACAACTCTACAATGCCACTCTTGGCTATGAAGTGGTTAAAAAGACTAAATGGATGCAAATATAGGGCAAGTCTCCGATCCTAACTACTAATTATTTTCCTTGTTCTACTCCAGTAACAATACATTGCGGACTATAAAACTACTTTTTTTTCTTTCTATTTTGTTACAAAAATATAGATTTTTAACGTTTCACCCTTCTAATATGCCCTTATCTTCTATACACATATTTATCATTCTTTATACATAACCCTGGCATTCTGGAATTCCTTTAGTGGGTTTTGTCAGTTCCCTGTATCTGATAAAGTAGTGGTATTCTGAAATCATGACCTCTTGTTCTGGTATTTATACTTTGCTCATGTTCACTGGAAGGCTGTTTCACTTATCTAATACTATCGCACCATACCCCTACATCTTCCAACCTCAAATCATGGCCTCTTCTTCTTGCATCCCTCTTTATTCTGGATACTCCCCCCTAAACTTTTTGATCTTGTTTAATATATTTGAAGACTATCTATCTATCTATCTATCTATCTATCTATCTATCTATCTATCTATCTATCTATCTATCTATCTATCTATCATCTCTAAACCATACATATTAAGGTTATATAGTATTTCCCTATAAGTTTTGTCTATTAGACTGTGCACCCTCTCTTTTCTGGTCTGTGTCTCTGCATATATAATCTAGACACATGACATTAATACAATTGTAAGTACGCAGTCTCATGACCCCTGCGCAGTTTGCAAATCTTACGATTACAATCTTGATGAAGGTATTTAGCTCTATTTCATAGTTCTGTTTCTGTTCTTTTTTACGTCATAACAGATCAGGAAAGTCACAGAAAGGGACATGGATTCATATAATTACAGTTGGTTGTTAACAAAAATGTTAGATTAATTCAATCTTGAAAGGACCCCTCTCTCTAATTTTCATTATCAAGAGCTAGGAAGTAACTGAGTTTTTAAGGATGATAAGCATGCCCAGTTCGGTATAATGACACAGATTTAACAGTTGAAAGTCTCTGTGATTATTACATTTATTCAGCTGGGTATCTTTATTAGCCTCTTCTATGATATTTAATTAATGGTCTCTGATAAGAAGACTTAGAGAAAGTGGGAGGGTCCTGTATACATCATTTATCTGTAAAATACCTAACTTTCAAGCTTAGTTATTTAACATTTCCACTTAAAAAAAATGTAAGAACCGCCAATTGCAAATATAGGATTTTTTGTGTACATTTCTGCAATAGCTGGGACCTTTGCTGTGTCCTCACTGACCAAACCCCGGTGATATGTACAGTATCTGAAACATGAGCTGCATCTTACACTTTTGTACTGTGTTTAGTTATTTTATTTTAGCAGACTGCAGAAAAGTTTTTGTTAAGTGAGATAAACAACTTTGAAACCTCTAAAGCTTTCTTTGTAGTTATGGTAGTAGATACAATGATCTGCCTACTACATTGATATATATATATATGTGTGTGTATATATATGTATATGTGTATATGTATCTATATATATATATATATATATGTATATATATATGCATATGTATGTGTGTGTATATCTATATGTGTGTATATGTATGTGTGCATATATATATATATATATATATATATATATATATACACACATATATATATATATATATATATATATATATATACACACACACACATATATATATATATATATATATATATATATATATATACACACACACATATACATATATATATATATATATATATATATATATATATATATATATATATATA
>CM050168.1:26849833-27077333 GCA_027410445.1 Discoglossus pictus
CAAGGTTCCGATGTCTTAATCCTTAATCATTCCTCATTGATGAATAAGGATGAGTTTTCAATGACTCGCTAAGCGTGAATCTAAGTTGAAAATTCATGACATATTCTGTGTTTGAGGCACTATCCTGAGGGTGGTGGGTATGGGGGGTATTTGTTTTGTGCTTGGACGGTGAGTCAACAAACATAACATTGCAGTCTGCGAGCAGATGGCTCCAGAAGTAACTACCGTATATTCCATGTACTTGTGTTAGTTTTATTAGTATTATATATATATATAACAGCTCACATACCTACATACATACATACAGTTTTGATACATACCTATCTATATAACGTTTCAGATACCTACCAGTCTTTCTAACAGTTCAGATACCATCCTTTCTATATAACACGTTAGGTACCTACCTATCTGTATAATGATTCACATACCTACCTATATATGTAATAGTTCAGATACCTATCTATCTATCTATCTATCTATCTATCTATCTATCTATCTATCTATCTATCTATCTATCTATCTGTTCAAATAGCTACTAAGCTAATAGTTTAGGTACCTACCTTCATAGCAGTTTAGATCACCTACCAATCTATATATAACAGATCAGAGACCTACCTGTCTATATAACAGATCCGATCACTTATCTAACTATGTAACACGTTAGTTACCTGCTTTTCTGTATAACAATTCAGATACCGATCAACATGTACAAAAGTTCCGCTAACTATTTACCTCCATAATAATTTAGATACCTACCCTTCTGTATAACAGTTTAGGTAACTATTTATCTGCATTACAGTTATCTGTTTAGCTACCTGCCTATCTTACCTTTGTAACACTTGAGATACCTATCCATGTAAACACTCAGATATCTACTTGTCCATGTAACCATTTGGATCACTTACCTATCTGGATAATAGTATAGATGCCGACCTAACTCTATTATAGTTTAGATACCCAACAATATATATAAAATATCAAATACCTATCTATCTGTCAGTACAGCAGTTTAGATCACCTGTCTGTCAGTACAGCAGTTTAGATCACCTATCTGTCAGTACAGCAGTTTAGATCACCTATCTGTCAGTACAGCAGGTTAGATCACCTATCTGTCAGTACAGCAGTTTAGATCACCTATCTGTCAGTACAGCAGTTTAGATCACCTGTCTGTCAGTACAGCAGTTTAGATCACCTATCTGTCAGTACAGCAGGTTAGATCACCTATCTGTCAGTACAGCAGTTTAGATCACCTATCTGTCAGTACAGCAGGTTAGATCACCTATCTGTCAGTACAGCAGGTTAGATCACCTATCTGTCAGTACAGCAGGTTAGATCACCTATCTGTCAGTACAGCAGGTTAGATCACCTATCTGTCAGTACAGCAGGTTAGATCACCTATCTGTCAGTACATCAGGTTAGATCACCTATCTGTCAGTACAGCAGGTTAGATCACCTATCTGTCAGTACATCAGGTTAGATCACCTATCTGTCAGTACAGCAGTTTAGATCACCTATCTGTCAGTACAGCAGTTTAGATCACCTGTCTGTCAGTACAGCAGTTTAGATCACCTATCTGTCAGTACGGCAGGTTAGATCACCTATCTGTCAGTACAGCAGTTTAGATCACCTATCTGTCAGTACAGCAGTTTAGATCACCTGTCTGTCAGTACAGCAGTTTAGATCACCTATCTGTCAGTACAGCAGGTTAGATCACCTATCTGTCAGTACAGCAGTTTAGATCACCTATCTGTCAGTACAGCAGTTTAGATCACCTATCTGTCAGTACAGCAGTTTAGATCACCTATCTGTCAGTACAGCAGTTTAGATCACCTATCTGTCAGTACGGCAGGTTAGATCACCTATCTGTCAGTACAGCAGTTTAGATCACCTATCTGTCAGTACGGCAGGTTAGATCACCTATCTGTCAGTACAGCAGTTTAGATCACCTATCTGTCAGTACGGCAGGTTAGATCACCTATCTGTCAGTACAGCAGTTTAGATCACCTATCTGTCAGTACAGCAGGTTAGATCACCTATCTGTCAGTACGGCAGGTTAGATCACCTATCTGTCAGTACATCAGGTTAGATCACCTATCTGTCAGTACGGCAGGTTAGATCACCTATCTGTCAGTACAGCAGTTTAGATCACCTATCTGTCAGTACGGCAGGTTAGATCACCTATCTGTCAGTACGGCAGGTTAGATCACCTATCTGTCAGTACAGCAGTTTAGATCACCTATCTGTCAGTACAGCAGTTTAGATCACCTATCTGTCAGTACAGCAGGTTAGATCACCTATCTGTCAGTACAGCAGTTTAGATCACCTATCTGTCAGTACAGCAGTTTAGATCACCTATCTGTCAGTACAGCAGGTTAGATCACCTATCTGTCAGTACAGCAGGTTAGATCACCTATCTGTCAGTACAACAGGTTAGATCACCTATCTGTCAGTACAGCAGTTTAGATCACCTATCTGTCAGTACAGCAGTTTAGATCACCTGACTGTCAGTACAGCAGTTTAGATCACCTATCTGTCAGTACGGCAGGTTAGATCACCTATCTGTCAGTACAGCAGTTTAGATCACCTATCTGTCAGTACAGCAGTTTAGATCACCTATCTGTCAGTACACCAGTTTAGATCACCTATCTGTCAGTACGGCAGGTTAGATCACCTATCTGTCAGTACGGCAGGTTAGATCACCTATCTGTCAGTACAGCAGTTTAGATCACCTATCTGTCAGTACGGCAGGTTAGATCACCTATCTGTCAGTACAGCAGTTTAGATCACCTATCTGTCAGTACGGCAGGTTAGATCACCTATCTGTCAGTACAGCAGGTTAGATCACCTATCTGTCAGTACAGCAGGTTAGATCACCTGTCTGTCAGTACAGCAGGTTAGATCACCTATCTGTCAGTACAGCAGGTTAGATCACCTATCTGTCAGTACGGCAGGTTAGATCACCTATCTGTCAGTACAGCAGGTTAGATCACCTATCTGTCAGTACAGCAGGTTAGATCACCTATCTGTCAGTACAGCAGGTTAGATCACCTATCTGTCAGTACAGCAGTTTAGATCACCTGACTGTCAGTACAGCAGTTTAGATCACCTATCTGTCAGTACATCAGGTTAGATCACCTATCTGTCAGTACGGCAGGTTAGATCACCTATCTGTCAGTACGGCAGTTTAGATCACCTATCTGTCAGTACAGCAGGTTAGATCACCTATCTGTCAGTACAGCAGTTTAGATCACCTGACTGTCAGTACAGCAGTTTAGATCACCTATCTGTCAGTACAGCAGGTTAGATCACCTATCTGTCAGTACATCAGGTTAGATCACCTATCTGTCAGTACAACAGGTTAGATCACCTATCTGTCAGTACAGCAGTTTAGATCACCTGACTGTCAGTACAGCAGTTTAGATCACCTATCTGTCAGTACATCAGTTTAGATCACCTGTCAGTACATCAGTTTAGATCACCTATCTGTCAGTACAACAGTTTAGATCACCTATCTGTCAGTACAGCAGTTTAGATCACCTATCTGTCAGTACAGCAGGTTAGATCACCTATCTGTCAGTACGGCAGTTTAGATCACCTATCTGTCAGTACAGCAGTTTAGATCACCTATCTGTCAGTACAGCAGGTTAGATCACCTATCTGTCAGTACAGCAGGTTAGATCACCTATCTGTCAGTACAGCAGTTTAGATCACCTGTCTATCAGTACAGCAGGTTAGATCACCTATCTGTCA
The DNA here is from genome assembly GCA_027410445.1 of Discoglossus pictus. NCBI lineage: Eukaryota > Metazoa > Chordata > Amphibia > Anura > Alytidae > Discoglossus > Discoglossus pictus. Next base: position 26,853,584 of record CM050168.1, read on the forward strand.
GTACAGCAGTTTAGATCACCTATCTGACAGCCAGTTTTAAATTATTTTCTTTGATTTGAATTGAACATCACTGGAAATATATTTATGATCTCTTTGATTATGCATTGAATCAAAATATCCAATCTAACAAAAAAAAAATGTCTGTCTTTTCCAGATGTGAACTATCTTGGATGCACTTTCCTTGAATGTCTAAAGGATTTTCCACAACTGCCTCGCCATGTCACAGATGTTACACATAGAGATTCCCAATTTTGGGAACACTGTATTGGGCTGCCTCAATGAACAAAGGCTTCTGGGACTTTACTGTGATGTCTCTATTGTAGTGAAGGGGCAGGCTTTCAAGGCGCACCGCGCGGTGCTGGCCGCTAGCAGCTTGTATTTCAGAGATTTATTTAGCGGGAACAGCAAAAATGCTTTCGAACTGCCCTCCACTGTTCCCCCGGCATGTTTTCAGCAGATACTTTCATTTTGTTACACTGGAAAGCTCACCATGGCGGCGAGCGAGCAGCTTGTGGTGATGTACACAGCAGGATTCCTTCAGATTCAACATATTGTAGAACGGGGTACGGACCTGATGTTTAAAGTGAGTTCCCCACATTGTGACTCTCAAACAACCATGATTGAAGACACCAGTTCGGAGCCTCAAAGCCCATGTAACCAGACGCAGGCGGCATCGGCACCCTATGTCATGTCCCCTTCCATGCCCATACCTCTTTTAACTCGAGTAAAAAATGAAAGCTTGGAGCTCCAACCTATAGCGGTACCCAACCTACCTGCCAAGAGGGCGGCGGAGGCCCAAAACAGAGACAGTGCAGGAGGTAACATTTCAACAGGTGCTCCTTCAAAGTTATCTCGTGTGTCCTACTACGGCATGTCCAGTTTGGCCGCCCTCTTTCCCAATGTACAGCAAGTTCCGTACTCTCAAGGAGAGCGTACTAGCCCTGGCGCAAGCAGTATTCCAACCACTGATAGCCCAACATCCTACCATAATGAAGAAGATGAGGAAGATGATGAGGCATATGACACAATGGTGGAAGAGCACTATGGACAAATGTATATCAAATCCACTGGTGGCTACTCAGGTACCAACCTTTAATTATACTATATGTTGCTTTCACAGGGTGTGTATAGTGCAAATGTCTAATTAAAATGCTTATTCTTTGGTGTGTAGAGCAGAACTGGTGGCCACCATTGCGGTTTGCCTGCTTACCTTGCCTAGGGTCAATGGCCTTGGATACCCTTAAAATTTAAGTTAAACTAGCACATTTTTCAGCAAGCTTTCTGTGAAAGTTACTGAAACCGTTTAATAGAAAGTACCTCCGCTTGGCCAGTAAATCAACAGTAAGAGCTCTTATTGCTACACAACATTGCTTGTCATAGTTAATAATTATCATTATGTTTCTGGTTGTGCTTATCCATATGGTTGTCTTGGCAAAGATACTGGAGCCGGCTGTCAGTCCCTTCTCCAGTGGTCCATGATTTGTCTGACCTCACTGCTATGACCTGCCCATCTTGGGTGACCCTACATGGTTTGGCTTACAGCTTCATTGAGCAAACCATGACAAGGTAGTGTTACAGAAGGCTGTATATATATATATATATATATATATATATATATATATATACGTCTTATATATATGTCTTGCTTTCCTCACTGCTGCCTGTGTTGTTTCTGTGGGTTCTGAAAAGCCCAAGACTTCATAATCACTCTGCGAATGCCTACACACCATCAACTTATTCCTTATAATTCCCCCCAAAATAGTAAAGCTGAAATTTGATTGTTGAAGTGAATTGAGTCTGTAAGCATATAGAGGGAGCTTGTAATTTATGGTGCCTTCAGGACTTGTCCACATAATCTCAATATATTGAGCGCAAAACAGCAGATAACACCAAAGTAATTAAAGTTGGGTAATTGGAGACTATATACCCTAAATCTGTAGTATTCAAAATTATTCTAAAATAGTGAAAAAACAGTTTAACAGCTTGATTTTATCTGCTCTACCTGATGGTGGGGAGATGTATTCCTGCATTCAGTGTCCTTTTAACTGTACAACTGGTTTCTGCTAAGGAGAAGAGGACATTGGAGTAGATTGTTTGTTTGTTTGTTTGTTTTTTATGCTTGTGGTGTATTTGACCTGTAAATGGGAAGGGGCACGACGGTCTTTGCAGTTCATTTTAACACTGAAGACCAAGCTGGAGTTTTGTTGGAGTGCAGGATATAATGCTCTGGGTATTAATTTCCCTTTAATGGAGCGCAGTCCTGTATTTGAAACCAACTTTTCTAACATTTTTAGAGAACACAACTTGGTACTCATCACCCTACCTTGGTACTCATCACCCTACCTTGGTACACATCGTGTTTGCTAAAACCAATTTACATTACTCCTATGGTAGTTTGGTACTCAAACTATTTGGTACTTGACCTGCCGCCCGGTATGGATTATGGTTGAAAACCAAGATACCACTATATGCAATTATTATGTAGTTTATGCTACCATTGTTGTTTCCATGTTTCTGTTCCAATGAGTGGGAGGAGGCCTTGAAAACACAGTAATAGTCAGCTGATTCTATTGCAATGCAGCAGTGTTTTAATAGGACTAATGGAAATATCATCATTAAACAACAGCGACCTGATGGGAAAGCAGCTAAACACACAAAGCAGTGGTGGCACCTGGGCAGCATATAAATGCATGTAATAGATAAGCAATTAGTGATTGTATTTATGGTTTTATCCTAAAAAAAATGTTTTAATATCAAGCCTAGATCTTCAATCGAGCATGCTGTAAATATTAGCCTACTGGTTCTGCTTATATCATCTAATCATGTAGAATTAAAGAACCACTGTAGATCAACAAAAATACACTGATTCGTCAAGTAAGTACCAGACTGATAATATTAGCAGCTTTGGGCATAAAAAGTTTTCTTGATAAAATCAACATTTTTGAAGAGTATAGGAATCCATTTTGTGTTTGTTACACTTCCTGAGAGCTGAATGAAGAGGTTGTGTGTGTAGTTATCAGTGGAGGGAGAGAACAGGAAAAAGTCTGGAGTATTTATTAGATAACAACAAAGACTGAAAATGACCCCACACCCTTTCCCCCTTATATGGCCATAAGCAGGATGTTGCACCTATAGATGCAACTACAGCTTTACAGAAATGTAAACGCACCCCTCTCATAAGCACAGTTTCCATCAGGCATCATGGATTCCTCCATGGGCTAGCAAAGGCATCAAAATGTATGTTTTTTTTTCTAATTAAAAACTAGCTTTGTGACCTTTCTCCTGCTTAATGATGCTCTTTGAAAACTTAGTACTCATTGTACAGTGGTCCATTAACAAAAACTAATGCATTTAAAGGGTTATGGACCACAAAACCTGCTGTGCACCATCAGTGAGACGTCTGAAAATCATGGGGAAAAGTTGTCTATTTTTTTTTTTTAATTGGTCAATAATTGACTTGGATATTGTCATTTTTAGTATAGTTCCTAAAGCCCCTCCCACAAGAACCTGCATAGATAATGAGCATCAGACCATGACACTGATTTATATTGGAGCTTTATCAATGTCTGCTCATTAATCACTCTTTATCAAGCATAGATATGACAGTATTAAGAGGAATTACGTCTGATAAGAGGTTGTGCTCTAAAATCCAAATTTTCACCTATTATTTATTAACTTCAAAACCCCTACAGTTGTCTCATACCTTATATCTGTTTTATCTAAAAAAAATATTATTACAAAAGGAACTGGCTGATGTTGTTTCAGGGATGTATACAAAAAAAAAATACAAATACTTGCAGCAATTTAAAAAAAGGAAAACACTTTTCCAATATGCTTTTTCTCTATCGGATGGTGCAGAGCACATGTGGTGATCTCAGTTGCGCTTTAATGTGCATTATGTTATAATACTGATTTTCATATAACTATCACCATTCAAAAATGATTTAATAATACAGTGCCCCAAAAAGATAATAGGCAGTTACTACGAGCTTATTCATTCCATTCCTTTTAGCTGGTAACATCCAGCCCTTCCTTAAAACTCAGAAACCACAAGGTTAACAATGTATTGTGGTTATCTCACCAGACCCCCCTGCACATTACACACTGATGAGCTGTGCCCACCCAGGGACTATCTGCAACTCATTTCCTACACACTGTAAAGTATACACATTCCTGTACATCTTACTTTTTTTTTGTGTTCAGTCGTTTCCTACTCTCCATGACTTCATGGACCCGAACACACATTGTCATGCTAATCCACTTGGTATTCATGGCAGAGATACTGGAGTGGGTTGCCAGTTCCTTCTCGAATGGGCCACAGCATACTCCTGGTATTTCTAGGTGGTCTCCCATCAAAGTACTGACCAGGCCCAACCCTGCATGGCTTCAGGGTGGCGTGATCGCTTGGTTTCCTGACTTGGAATCAAACCCAGATTACACTTAGATCTCGTTACTGCCTAAATTCATACCAAGAGTAGGGTTTATAACATGTATTTACTATGTAATGATATTACTAGCAGAGAGGAACGAACCCATGAAAATACCTAATGACCAACTCATTTATCTAACGCTTCTACTTAAAATATGTGATCATAACCAATTGCCATTTATTTACCTGCATATATTTGATTTATACACTAACTGGGACCTTTGCTGTGTCTCCTGCACCTTACAGGAGCTGCATTTATAACTAATTTCATTTGCATTGAGAAGGTTCAAGTTCCAAATCACTATTTTGTACCCCTCTCCTCTTTACCCCAGGCTGTTGTCAGTAGCAGGGGGGACTACTTTGCATTGGGCCCTAGTGCTTGGCACCTGCTTCACCTGCAGTAACTCTACCCGGTAATCATGGCCTGTATATACTTAAGGTTCTAATATTACATATACGCACATTTTTATACTTAAAATTATGGTTATTAATTAAGATTGATGCATATTACGAAAAAGCCAGGACTCACATATATCTAGAAGAGAAATGAAAGCAATTTAATTGCACATTTAATGTGAACAGAAAACATTTAAATTGGAAAAAAATATGTGTGTGTGTATGTATGTATATGTGTATATATATATATATATATATATATATATATATATATATATATATATATATATATATATATATATATATATATATTTATATATATATATATATTTATATATATATATATATATATATATATATGTGTAAAATTTGAAAATAAATGATGACACTATAAAATAATAAAAATATATTTTGTTTGCTTTGTTCCTACATGTAATAAACATATTTTACGTATTTATAATATTATGTAAATATAGTTTTAGCTTATTCTGATTAATATATTCATTATTATCCTGATACAGCTAGGAGGTAATGTGTGCATAAATTCAGTGATAGCTTTTTATATCTATTACTTATTTTTATGGGACTAATATATGATTTACAGTATCTCCCAGTACAAAGCAGCTTCGGTTTAAGCATAAAAAGAGCAAATATTCAGCATAAATTGCAGTTTGCTGGCTGGATCAATAGACCATCTCTGTGCTGTCAATAGGGATTCTTGATCAGTTCAAGGTGAATTTTGTTAAATCAAGTGTTACCCTGGAGTGCGGAGAATAAGGTTCAAATCGGCTTCAAAATAGAGTACTTTTAGGGTATCTGCCTTTGTATAAAGATAGCTTCAAATATGTCTTATAGGCACAATCTATTTTTGTATTTAGATATTCTTGGTAGAATCTAGAATGTCATTTTAACTTTCAGCTAGTTACTGATGTCTTAATATTGGTCATGGTGTATCCTGATACAAGGCACTGTCTGATAATGATGCTTTGTATATACAATATAGATAGCGGGACAATGTTTAGTGGGGACGTGGGGCTCAGGAATGGTTAGTACCTCCAAAATAAGGGAGAAGTCTGGGGATAATGTTTAGTGAGAGTGGATTTGGTTGTTGTTATTTTTGATACAGTGTATGTAGGAAGACTGAACAACGTGATGGTTTTACAAGATTGGGAATTACAAATAAAATAGGTGAAAGTGGTTTTGGAATATTAGATGGATATCCCTGGCTGAAAGCTGACTGATGTTGAGTTTCCCAATGTACACCGGTTGCCAAACGTCTGGTGATCCATTTATTGCAAAAAATATATTAACTTGCCCGTCATAAATGTCGGTATCATATAATGTTATCTTTAATTGTCTTTGCTGTATCCCTCTGTGCTGTCTCTCTGTGCTCTCTCTCTCTCTCTGCTGTCTCTGTGCGCTCTCTTTCTCTCTGTGCGCGCTCTTTCTCTCTGTGTACTCTCTCTTTCCTGTCCTGCGTGTGTCTGTCTCTCTCTTTCCTGTCTGTCTCTCTCTCTGTCTCTCCTGTCTTACTTTGTCTGTCCTGTCTTTCTCCTATCTCTCTCTCTCTCTGGACTCTCTCTTTCCTGTCCTGTGTCTGTCTCTGTCTCTGTTGTGTCGCTCTCTCTCTTTCTCTCCTGACACTCTCTCTCCAGTCTCCCTCTCTATCTGTCCTGTCTCTCTCTTGCTCTCGCTCTCTCGCGCGTCGCTCTCTTCCTGTCTCTCTCCTCCCTTCCCGACTCTCATGCGCCTCTCTCCTCCATGCAGCAATGTAATCTCTTTTATTGCTTATGTACTTAAGAATTGACACATCCCAACAATTCAGAAGTGCCACCAATGCCCATCAGTGGTTGGTCCATTCTACTTGGGTATCACATATAATAGTTGTGGTGTGTGCGAGTTATTGTCATACAATGTTAAAATTTACGGGCTTGCGCAATGAGCACCAAAGGCACTCATTGTGGGCCTCGTGATGAGCCCTGAAGTTGCAGGATTGGTGGGGGGGCTGCAATGAGCGCCTCATAACGAGGCACGTTCCATAGAGGGGGGGGAGAGACTCCGAACTGCTTACGAGTTACAGGCTTCAAAAAAAAATACGGGTTTAACAGCCGCCATTTTTTTCAAGCCTGTATCTGGAAAGCCGTTGAGGGGCTGCCAAAAAAAGCCTCACACACAGCACATGGGGAGAGGCAGGGAGCCTGTAAGTGAGGTTGCAAGCTAATTTGCTATTTAATTGGCGCTTTTTTGCCGTACTAAGAACGGCGAAGGGGGAAAAAAATGGCGGCCGTAAAGACATACATTTTTTTTCAAGCCTGTAAATCAAAAAAACATTTTGGGCTTGGGGAAAATAATCAATTTTCCAAGCCCGCAAATGGTTTCACACCCGTAAATAGAAACAGGAGCACAGAGGAATATATATTCTGGAAAATCTCCATTTGGTTTCTGACTTTGGTAGATCTTCAATTCTTGTCTGATTGTAGTTTGGCTTTAGCTATGTTTACCATCGAGAGTTGACTTTCTTTATATTATGACTGACCTCATTAGAGGATCTTGACGGTTACCATTTCTGGATCTGGTTCAAGACTCTTTTGACATAAGACACAAGAAGGTCATTGTGACATGATGCCGTGTCCTAGGAGCTTGTCTGTTGATATATTTATTGTACCAAAAACCACAGAAAGCTTTGGCACTCGGCAAAATTCTGTTAAGTTTGTCTTTAAATAAATTGCCACCAGAACAGGTAGAGGATTATATGCCATTCAAACTAATGCCTATGTACATACCAAAATGTCTTGTTGGTACAAGATGTCAAGCTTGCAAGATTACAAGTACAATAGTCTATGAATTTCCGTATATATAATTTCTACACTATGGGGCTCGTTGTATTTAAACAATAGCACTAAGTGCGTTGTTTTATTTATTTTTCATGTCTTGTTTGCATATGGTATAGTGTTTAATTAGCCAATTATATGTATTTTTCACAACTTTACAGATAAATCAATCAACAATTAATCAAAATGCAGTCATGGTGCTTCAGCTATCACCACCTGCCATCATAATTATTTTTTTAGTTATACAGTATGTATACACAAACAATTCTACTTATATCAATGTCCTGTTTTTAACCCTCTCCCTATGTCCTGGCATAATTTTAAAAATACATCCCAGGATATGACCTGTGATTGGCTCAGAAGTCAACATGGGATATTCAACAGACATGAGAACTGGCAGAGGTAGGAGACGGCATTTGGGCCTTGCATTATTGGTGGGCAGAGTTGTTAGCGCCATGTTTTTTTGCTGAGAAAATAATATTAATAGTCATTTTAAAATATGTTGTTTTTAAAAGGGAATTTTTTCTAATATAATCAAATACTATATTAAAAAGCACTGCTAGTGTGTAGAAGCTTACATGCTTTTAATCCTTCCTGCCCATTGGATGAGGGGTGTGTGGACACCATGCAATGAAAGCAGTAAGAAGTGTGATTGCCTCCTTTGAGCATCTACAGTGAGGGAGAAGGTGTCAAATGTTGAACGTTTTACTTATTCCTAGGGAGGGCCACAAGTCCCCAACAGCAGAATGGAAAATTAAATTGGCAGGGCACACCCATTCTGGATCCTATCCAACAAACAGTACTTTAGAGATCCAATATGGAAACACACAGGCCATTGATTCAGAAACGAAGTTAGCCATAAATGTAGGAGTTACAAAGTTTCAGTTGGACTATGACGACATCAATGTAGGCAGAGCTACCAGATTTGTACAGCTTGAACCGAATGTGTTGGCTCTGATGGTGTGATGTCAAGCGTATGAGAGCATGGGTAAAGTAATGAGATATATATGAAAACCTAACCAGTTTAAACTCCATTGTAACCGCTCATTAATCCACAAGATATATTCTAGGGAACTATCCACGTCCTCTTATAACCCTTTATGCATCTGATTCCTGCTTTGTCAGGGATTGTATTGTTTTAAACAAGATTAACCCATAAAATATAAAACCTTGACGCGTTTCTTGCCCTGCTTTGGCAGGGAAAGAGTAATCTCGTGACACATACTCATATATATATATTATATATATATATACACATATATATAAACCAGTCTAGTCTAAAGCTCAACTGCACCACCTCATTAACCAATGTAATATATTTTAGGGCATCTGCTCTTCATCCTCCTATAACCTATAACTGCTTGTTGTCATCATTTGGCAGAAATTTATATTTTATATATATAATGAATTAAGATGTTTCGTACAAGATGGAAATCTGCACATCTGTGTATTATTTTTATCTATATATCTATCAAACCTACTACATATATATATATATATATATATATATATATATATATATGTATGTGTATAAATATATATATGTGTGTGTGTATGTGTGTATATATATATATATATATATATATATATATATATGTGTGTGTGTGTATATATATATATATATATATATATATATATATATATGTATGTGTATATATATATGTATGTGTATAAATATGTATATATGTGTGTGTATGTGTGTGTATAATATATATATATATATATATATATATATATATATAATGTGTGTGTGTGTATATATGTATATATGTATATATGTATATATGTATATATATATATATATATATATATATATATATATATATATATATATATATATATTCACAATCACAAGCCAGTTTAAAGAATAGATCTCCTCCACATTAACTCATTTTTGGGTGGTATCCTCATCCGCCGCTTCTCCATCCTATAACCTATACGTGTTTCTTGCCCCGGTTTGGCAGAGAATGGGTGAACTCCTGAGACAATGTTCTAATTGCACATGTACACTGGCAGATGTTTCACTTTTCCACGAGATCTAAAGAGCTGCTGAAATACGAGTATTTATAAACCCGGCAAACGTGTGATAGCCCTCGGTCTAAAAAAGGACAGATACGGCTGGTTACAAGGCTGGGAGCAGGGAGCCGAATTCTCTTGGAATTTATAGGAATGAGCGACTTGGGAGGAGCTGGCATTTAAGAGAACATCGTGTAACATGTCCTATCTGTCTACATAGGCCTCTGTTAACCCTTTGCATCTATTGGAGAGGACAGCTCTTCTAAAGAACATTTCCACCAACTCAAAATTCAACTAAATATAGCAATAGAGACATCATCTTTTAAATGCACCGGACAAGTGCATAGCATGCTAAAGCAACACAGAGTTTCCTGATTTTCTATCTTGTATTTAAAGGGTGCTCACAAGTAGAACCAGTGTATTAAAGGGGAAAAAATAATTTAAACATTTATAAGGAAATTACTGCACTAAAGAAAAAAAATCAGCACTTGTAATGCACTAAAAAGCTTTACCATAATTAAACCAGTTCTCAGATGTTGCCATCTCTTCCTGCCAGTTCTCCTTTATAATGAGTGTTGACATCTCAGCAAATTATAGGGCTCATGGAGAAAAAACATCCTGGAATATAACCTGTGATCTACTACAGGTAGACGTATAAGAGACATGGGGCCATATTAAATTCCAAGCCCGTAGCTGCACCGGTACACTCGCAGAGCCTGCGGGCTTGAAACTTGTCAGAGTTACAGAGCTATTACATTCAACCATGCCGCAACCAACGGGCCGGAGACGCAAACCCGTAAACCATTCTTGCACACATTGCATGTGCGGCCATGAACATGATCAATTCGTCAAACCCATTGTTACGGGTTTAGACAGAGCCCATGGTAAATGAGATCGTCATCATTAGGTCACTGAAAAATGGAGGCTAGATTTCAAACCCTTACGGGTTTCAATTACAAGTTAAGATGGGTCGCGAATTCCAGAAATAATGCAATATTAATACATCTGTAAATATTATATTCTAGTTCATGCGAGTTCCATTATATGTATTAACACATTGATTGCCGGGATTGATATAACATGGAAATGAAACATTAAAAAAAAGTATTTTTTTTATTGCAGATTTGCGAGCTTGAGAATGTTGTGCTATTAATTATAATACCTAACATCACTTTCCCTTTTTATTATATGTACAGTAGTGTGTGTATATTTGCATTTACAGTGCTACGAATAGGACTTTAACCCCCTTGCGGGTCCTCTCTAGCACCCGTTGGCTTTTTGGCTCCATTTGCAGGTTACGGGTTTGAACACCAGTGGATTCGTAGTAATTTAATAGCGATTTGCGAACGTAACATTTACTGGCTTGACAGATCAAAGGCTTTGCGGCGACAGAGTTCAGATTTCGTCATCCCGTAGGGTTTTTCCGCCTGTAACCCGCAGATCGTTAGCTGTACGAGGCCAATTTAATAGTTGTAAGTCTAGCGGGCTCCGTTACGGGCTATGGGTTTTCACGTTGGGGGGAATTTAAATGGGAGGAGAGACACCTAGATTAAGTGAGGTGAGAGAAATACAAGGTACAAGAGGAGAGGAAAGAGAGAGTAATGCACAGGAATGGGGAAGAAAGAACAGACAGGGAAGATGGAGAAAGAATTGCAGAGGGGAAAAAAGGAGGTGGGCCCGATATATATTAGTGATACCTAAGGGATTGAGCTAGACCAGTAACAGGGGCAGAGATGGAGAGATAGTAAGTACAAAGATGTAGATGAGCTGGGGCTGAGGCATAGACTTAAGCTGGGGCTGGCGCGTAGACTTGAGCTGGGGCTGGCGCGTAGACTTGAGCTGGGGCTGGCGCGTAGACTTGAGCTGGGGCTGGCGCGAAGGCTTGAGCTGGGGCTGGCGAGAAGGCTTGAGCTGGGGCTGAGGCGTAGGCTTGAGCTGGGGCTGAGGCGTAGGCTTGAGCTGGGGCTGAGGCGTAGGCTTGAGCTGGGGCTGAGGCGTAGGCTTGAGCTGGGGCTGGCGCGTAGGCTTGAGCTGGGGCTGGCGCGTAGACTTGAGCTGGGGCTGGCGCGTAGACTTGAGCTGGGGCTGGCGCGTAGACTTGAGCTGGGGCTGGCGCGTAGACTTGAGCTGGGGCTGGCGCGTAGACTTGAGCTGGGGCTGGCGCGTAGACTTGAGCTGGGGCTGGCGCGTAGACTTGAGCTGGGGCTGGCGCGTAGACTTGAGCTGGGGCTGGCGCGTAGACTTGAGCTGGGGCTGGCGCGTAGACTTGAGCTGGGGCAGGCGCGTAGACTTGAGCTGGGGCAGGCGCGTAGACTTGAGCTGGGGCTGGCGCGTAGACTTGAGCTGGGGCTGGCGCGTAGACTTGAGCTGGGGCTGGCGCGTAGACTTGAGCTGGGGCTGGCGCGTAGACTTGAGCTGGGGCAGGCGCGTAGACTTGAGCTGGGGCAGGCACGTAGACTTGGGCTGGGGCGTAGACTTGGACTGGGGCGTAGACTTGGGCTGGGGCGTAGACTTGGGCTGGGGCGTAGACTTGGGCTGGGGCTGATACAGGGGCAGACAAATAGATGAGTAGGATTTAAGCAGGGGCAGAAACTTAAACTTGAGCATGGACAAACACATCGGCTTGAGCAGGGACAGGCACGTAGTCATGGCAAGTCTGGTTTAGATATCTAGCACTGGAAAGCTTGCATACACCCCACTGCCTCTATAGTGTGCTCCAGACTATAGGTGACATTATAAGTATATGTTATATACTCCTTGCATCCCAACGCAGATCCTATAATACCCTGCACATTCTCCAATACTGGAAGGTTATATCTGTGTTTGGGACTGACAGCAAGGTGAGATATTCTGCAGGCTTTAACCTCGTTGAGGACAAGTCTCCTTTGTACCACCCTCCGTCCTGTAATAAATATTGTGTGTGGATGTCTCTCCAGTGAAGGCAGCTATATATCTGAGTGATCTCTTGCTCTGTAATTCACACTGCTTATTCCTAGGAATGTTTATGTGTATATGGTATGTGTAAACGCTGGCACAGAGTGAGTGGCATAAATATCCTGGCTGGCAAGAAATAATAGAGCTGCTCAGTGGGTGAGGTGGCACTGTGTGTGACTCCTTGAGACCTCACATGGATTGGGATTTTGTACAGAATAAAAATACACTATATTTTTTTTAAATATAGATGTTAGATTTGCAAATGAACAGATGTCTAATGGAACTGTCCTGTATATATAAAAATGTAATTATTTATGACCACTATAGCAGACAGGTTAGCAATAAAACCTGAAAACTTGCATTTGGACTTAAGTGTTTCAGGGACTTCTATCCACTATTATTGGGTGTCCAGAGGATGAGGCAGGGTCTGCACAGGAGGTTGTCCTGATAAAAGTATTTATCTTCAAAGACCACTATCAGGACAGTCTTCTGGATTGACCCTCCCCCAATCTGGATACTTTCAGATTGGAGAAAAGCCAATCTGCTGAAGTCTGAACCACTAAACTTTAAAGGTAAGTTTTAAAAGCTGCATTGCTGATCGTATTGCTATTAAGGTATTAACAAATAAAACCTGTTGAATGTACACTGCAGTGCTCCTTTAAAGCATGGGTGCATTTTTAAACCAATGTAACCATTAGTTATACTAGCAGTGTCCTTTTAGACGTACTAATTCCATTATTGTATGTTCTTCTCTTATCTCCAGTAGGGCAGGAGAAAGTCGATCAGATGGCAAGCTCCATGGACAGCCGCTCCTGCGTTCTGATTCGTCGTGATTTGGTTGCTCTACCTGCCAGCCTGATAAGCCAGATTGGATACCGCTGTCACCCCAAATTGTACTCGGAGGGGGACCCTGGAGAGAAGCTGGAGCTTGTGGCAGGTAATGTCCATGTACTGTGCCTCAGAAAGTTATATGGTGCTGGTTATTGAGACGATCTTGCAAATAGACAAAGTAGACATAAATGAGACCCACCTATCTTGTATAAATGAGACCCACCCATCTTGTATAAATGAGGCCCACCCATCTTGTATAAATGAGACCCACCCATCTTGTATAAATGAGGCCCACCCATCTTGTATAAATGAGACCCACCCATCTTGTATAAATGGGACCCACCCATCTTGTATAAATGAGGCCTACCCATCTTGTATAAATGAGGCCCACCCATCTTGTATAAATGGGACCCACCCATCTTGTATAATGTAGGGCCTAAATGCTCATTCATAGCTGAACGAACCAGTCTATCTATCTGTCTCTGTCTATATATACTACAATCTCCATATCATCTCTTTAAGTGACCACTTATATCATATCTAATGATTAGAAAAAAGTTTGGTAAATATTCTGATTGGAGAAAAAATATTAAAAGCTATGTTGGAACAGGATGACCAATTTCACAGTATTGGAAACCATGGGTAGATTATAATAATTTAGATTTGGAAACCATGGGTAGATTATAATAATTTAGATTTAACAACATTTTGGTAAAAAAGCTTCATTTTTTTTTATGTAGGGTTAAAATAACGGTATAGAGATAGAGCGAAAGGATCAAAAACATAATAATAGGCGTGACTTTATAAGTTGTCATTTAATGTAAAGCAACAATTAGGTATTTTGTGTTTATGTATTATTGTTTGTTTATAATCTGTATGTACCAAAAAATATACAAAAAAATGATAAAATATAAGTTTACAAATGATCTATCTATCTATCTATCATACTACCTCATTAACCCTTTCAATATGTGTATATATAAATATATATATAACCACATCATCCACCCATTTGTAATTCTATAACTCCACGCATGAGTAGGGATGACCACATACACACACACACATTTAAAGGATCGATTACCTCCACATTAACCCATAAGCTATATTCTTGGGTGGTATCCACATCCACCCCTTTGTCCTATCTGTCTGTCTATCTGTATATCTATCTGTGTATCTATCTATCTGTGTATCTGTCTGTCTATCCACCCATCTATCCACCCACACACCAAAATTAATGAGTCCTCCAGACATGGTGGATCCTTTTACCTGTGTATTATTTGTCCTGGCCCCCTAGCTTTGAGATGAAGCTCCAGTGGGTATCACTATAGGTCTCAGTGGGTATCCTTTATAGGCCTCAGTGGGTATCACTATAGGCCTCAGTGGGTATCCCTATAGGACTCAGTGGGTATCCCTATAGGCCTCAGTGGGTATCCCTATAGGCCTCAGTGGGTATCAATATAGGTCTCAGTGGGTATCATTATAGGTCTCAGTGGGTATCAGTATAGGTCTCAGTGGGTATCAGTATAGGCCTCAGTGGGTATCAGTATAGGTCTCAGTGGGTATCAGTATAGGTCTCAGTGGGTATCAGTATAGGTCTCAGTGGGTATCAGTATAGGTCTCAGTGGGTATCAGTATAGGTCTCAGTGGGTATCAGTATAGGTTGTATCCCTATAGGCCTCAGTGGGTATCCCTATAGGCCTCAGTGGGTATCCCTATAGGCCTCAGTGGGTATCAGTATCGGCCTCAGTGGGTATCAGTATAGGCCTCATTGGGTATCCCTGTAGGACTCATTGGGTATCCCTGTAGGCCTCAGTGGGTATCACTATAGGCCTCAGTGGGTATCAGTATAGGCCTCAGTGGGTATCCCTATAGGCCTCATTGGGTATCAGTATAGGCCTCATTGGGTATCCCTGTAGGCCTCAGTGGGTATCAGTATAGGTCTCAGTGGGTATCCCTATAGGCCTCAGTGGGTATCCCTATACAACCTCTTCTTGACTCCACAGAACACAATGTGCTATACACTAAGATGACGTTTTTTTCTCCAATAAAATAAACGTCTTTCTGAACCTACCCAGTCTCAGGATAACTGCTGATTGAGAGGATTAATACTATAGTATTTTTGTGTTTTTATTACAATATAAAACCGTTGTATTGAATCAGATTATATATGATGGTCCCACTATAATCTTATCTTTATAATTTATTATATTAAAAGACTATAGTTGAACATATGAAAATCTGATTTATAATCTTTAAAAAAAAAATACAGCCCACAATTTATTATGTTTTATCAGCAATTATACTGTTTTATCAGCAATTATACTGCAGTGGAATCTACCATTTTTGCTTCTGATTATCAGCTTCCCGAGACAGGAGGAGACTGTGAATGGTGAAAGTTTCGATCTCCTTAATGTTGTGTGTACACTAATGAAAAGCTCATTGGTTTACAAGGACACAATCTCACGAAAAAATATCAGCACAAACAGCTGGTAAAATAAAACTATTCCCTGCAGCAATGAATAATTGCATATGAAAGTTAAATTGTAAAAGATTGCTTTGATTTTTTAGCTTTCAATAACATTTTGGCCCATTATCACATTTAATTATTCAAATTAGCATATACTGAAAAAAATGATCACTGCGGCCTTTTAATATGAGTGACATACGAAAAAAATTCCAAAACCAGCCCTGCAGTTTGCTTTTAAAGGGGAGGTGTTTTGACTATTAATATAGAGATTTAATCCTGTACAATTCTTTTAAGTACTCTCTTTCCCATCTCTAATCGTCTCACATTACGAACAGGACCTGACGGATAAAGCACAGACGGGGCAATTATAATACTGTATATGAGGCCGTATAAAGGGACACTACCACTTTAAAGTATGATCAAATGGTGTGATTCTTATTATTTGCAGTATTCTGAAATTTCTAGTTTTCTTAGATATTTGCTTTTGAAAAGTTTGTTTTTTTCCCTCCTGCTTCTCCCCTCTCCAGCTTGGCAAGGCAGCTCAATCTTTCTGAAACTTCCAATTATATTAGGTAAGATGTATGGGAAGCATGGCCATCTATTTCACCATTGTTAATGACTTTATGATTTATTTATCAGGTAAGAGCTATGCAGGGCCATTTTTTGAGGAGCCCACCTTGGAAGGGTGGCCCCATGTTGGAAAGCATTTATATTATGTGTTGAGTTGCCTGTCATCAGGGGAGGAAGGAACAGAGCTCCTAGATTTGTATATAAGGGGTACAAGCATGAGCTATAATTATATATTCTATGAAATATATTATCTTAATAATGGAAACGGATGGGGAAAGCGGAGTGTCAGGTTGGGGTCCCGGGGGATTCTTTAGCTTATAAGTGCTAGCTCTTCTATAATATATATATATATATATATATATATATATATATATATATATATATATATATATATATATATATATACAGTATGTGTGCAGTAAGAAAGATTAGCTATAATTATTCATTCTTTGAAATATATTAATTTAATAAGGGATAGTAGTAAGTCTTCAGTGTTTGTGAAATGATGCTGGAATACATTCATTTTTTATTTATAGTACAAAGAAACATTGGTGGTAGTGTCCCTTGCAAAGAATCAAAATATTCATGTTTTATAGGAAAAATGAGTAATAGACAAACTACTTTAAAATTACTGGAGGTGAGATTTGAGGATTAGAGACTTGTGTATCTCTAGACTGTAGCTACTTTATGTTATTATCCCCATTCATTTGAATGGGAGACTAGATAATAAAACACAGAACACGGGCCTGGTTTATACTTCAGAAGTGTTGTCCAATGTTTAACATAATTAGTTAGATTCTAAAAATAATACTTTTGTCATTTATAAAATGCCCTTTGGGACTTATGCTTAAAGGATCAGTGCAAATTGATAAAAAACTTCAAATATACAACAACATCATATAATAACATCACAGGCATGCAATGCACTGACCCTCCTGTACCTTACAGTATAATTATCTTGCTAGGAACAAAGACAAAATCTCTGTCATCATTAGAGTAAAACTTAATAAAATAGTAAAAAATGTATGTATGTATGTTTGTATGTGTGTATGTATATGTATATATATATATATATATATATATATATATATATATATATATATATATATATATATATATATATATATACATACATATATACAGTGGGGGGTAAATTATTTGATCCCCTGCTGATTTTGAATGTTTGTCCACTGAAAAAGAAATGATCAGTCTATAATTTTAATGGTTCTTGTATTTTAACAGTGAGTGACAGAATAACAAAACACCCACAAGAAAAACCCATGTCACAAAAGTTATAAATTGATTTGCAGGTCAGTGAGGGAAATAAGAATTTGATCCCCTATCAATCAGCAAGATTTTTGTCTCCCGGGTGTCTTTTATACAGGTAACGAGCTGAGATTAGGAGCACTCTCTTAAAGGGAGTGCTCCTAATCTCATCTTGTTACCTGTATAAAAGACATCTTTCCACAGAAGCACTCAATCAATCAGATTTCAAACTCTCCACCATGGCCAAGACCAAAGAGCTGTCCAAGGATGTCAGGGACAAGATTGTAGACCTACACAAGGCTGGAATGCGCTACAAGACCATCGCCAAGCAGCTTGGTGAGAAGGTGACAACAGTTGGTGTGATTATTCGCAAATGGAAGAAACACAAAATAACTGCCCGTTTCCCTCGGTCTGATGCTCCATGCAAGATGTCACCTTGTGGAGTTTCAGTGATCATGAGAACATTGAGGAATCAGCCCAGAACTACACGGGAGGATCTTGCTAATGATTGCAAGGCAGCTGGGACCATAGTCACCAAGAAAACAATTGGTAACACACTACGCCTTGAAGGAATTAAATCCTGCAGTGCCCGCTAGGTCCCCCTGCTCAAGAAAGCACATGTACAGGCCTGTCTGAAGCTTGTCAATGACCATCTGAATGATTCAGAGGAAAACTGGGTGAAAGTGTTGTGGTCAGATGAGACCAAAATCGAGTTCTTTGGCCTCAACTCGTCGTGTTTGGACAAGGAGCAATGCTGCCTATAACCCCAAGAACACCATCCCCACCGTCAAACATGGAGGTGGAAACATTATGCTTTGGGGGTGTTTTTCTGCTAAGGGGACAGGACAACTGCACCGCATCAAAGGGACAATGGATGGGGCCATCTTTGGTGAGAACCTCCTTCCCTCAGCCAGGGCATTGAAAATGGGTCGTGAATGGGTATTCCAGCGTGACAATGACCCAAAACACACAGCCAAAGCAACAAAGGAGTGGCACAAGAAGAAGCACATTAAGGTCCTGAAGTTGCCTAGCCAGTCTCCAGACCTTAATCCCATAGAAAATCTGTGGAGGGAGCAGAAGGTTCGAGTTGCCAAACATCATCCTTGAAACCTTAATGACTTGGAGAGGATCTACAAAGAGGAGTGGGACAAAATCCCTGATGTGTGCAAACCTGGTGGCCAACTACAAGAAACGTCTGACCTCTGTGATTGCCAACAAGGGTTTTGCCACCAAGTACTAAGTTGAAGGTGTCAAATACTTATTTCCCTCATTGACCTGCAAACCAATTTATAACTTTTTTGACATGTTTTTCTTGTTTTTTTTTGTTGTTATTCTGTCTCTCACTGTTAAAATGCACCTACCATTAAAATTATAGACTCGTCATTTCTTTGTCAGTGGACAAACGTTCAAACTCAGCAGGGGATCAAATACTCCCCCACCCACTGTGTGTGTGTGTGTATGTGTGTATATATATATATATATATATATATATATATATATATATATATAATATATAAATTATGAAGGTCTTCAAACTCCATACTGTAAATAAATCCTTTTAAGCTTAAGACTTTTTGGTAGATATGAACGGCTGACTGAATTGATGAGCCTCTTCAAATTATTTTGTCTAGAGATGAAAGTAGTGTCTGATTCCTTGTGGGAATTAGCAACAGAAAAAATATATAATTAATTATATTTTGTTGACTCTGCCTGTAGCTTGAGTGGGGTGGTTATCCTAGTAGGGATTGCTCTTCTATTTAGTTTTGTTGTCAAGTGGCAATCTGTTTTTTGAATGTATTCATATCCTTTTTTGAAGGTAGGATCTTTTTGACAATTAAAAGGAAGACAGATAAAATGGTGCATGATATAAAAGACAATATTTAAAAGGGAAGTCTTTGTGCATAGCATAAGTCAGTGGTTCTTGACCTTTATGAGCCAGTGACCAACTCCCAACCAACCAACATTTCCAATCCTTTTATATCTAAACTAGATATTCAATAATCAATTTACTACTGTGTCTGTGACATGTTTAAGGTGTCAGTATGTTCTACTACCCATTCTTCATTTCCTTTCTCCCTAAGGAGCAGTACATAAGGTCCCAAGGTCCCGTACCAGTTCCAAGACTGGCGGCTGATAAACAATGGCTTAGAGGACAGAAGAGAATTTGTCAAATTTAATAAAGTTCAGAGGGAAGTTTATTCCAGAAAGAGAGGAATTGAAGTTGGAAGGTGGGAAATATTGGGGGTGATGTTCAAGGGTACTGTTTTATAGAAAGGGTTGTAGATAAGTGGAATGGATAGGTCCAATCTCTACCAATTGGTCTCATTCTTTGGTAAGCCAATCAGAGGATTAATTAAGTCAAGATTTTAGATCAGTGGAGTGGTAGAGCATGCCCCTCTTCAACAATACACAGTCCATTATGTCTCTCTAGAACTAGTAAGCCACAATCAATTGTGCTCCTAAATACTCCTCATTATCTATACCTCTATTACCAATTAATTATTTTCCAACAGTGATTTTATCATTTTGCTGTGGATAAAACCAAAATCTTTAAAGCACCACGAAGCCCATTTCAAGACTCCGAGGCCGCATATCCGTCTCTTCAAGTGAAATAGATTGCCAGCCATTCTTTTAGATACATAAAACGGGCAGACAAGATAGGCACTTTTGATACTTATCTGCTGTCAACGTCATATTTCACTGTCTTACGACCAAAAATTCAGTTAAAAATGGCGTCACGTTCTGTAAACATCTCCAATAACCAAAAAGCAGATGTATAGAGTTCCAAACAAAATCAATTTGCTTTCAAAGCACAATAGCGCAGGCACTGTAAGTGGTTGTTAGCATACCGAATACCAACACTCGTTATACTGTTAGAATATTCATTTTGTTGCAGTTTACATTTTATGTGCAGCTATTAAATGTGACACGGGTTATTTTCACAGCGAGGAGCAACTGTAAATCGTCTTTCCGCACACCTGTGGATGGAGGCGATTTGCATTTTTCAATCTGAGCCGGCAGATTAATATCTCAAATCATAATACATGTAGAACTTGGTTTATTTCCTATGCCTCACATTAATATCACCATTGGCAGGTGTTTTCTCCCCCCCCCCCCCCCCCCCCCCCCCCCCCCCCTTATTTCGCTAGGAGAAATGCAACATAGTTTTTAATGGAAGTGGTTTTATTAACCCCTCCGGGTGCCGTTAACAAAATACATGTGCACTTAATAATCAACAGTATTTTTTTTTTAAATGAAATTATTAAATAAATACATTTGTTAAATGAAGCATAATTACTCATTATAGATATAAAAGTATTTATTTTTATAGAAACATAGATTTTCAGACAGACAAGAACTAAGAACCACTTCTCTACTACACTTTATGTCACTTAGTACTTTCACACATTGCCTAAACCTTCCACCATCCAATGTCAAATCATGGTCTCTTGTTTTTGCCTACCTCTTTTTCTGGAAGATAGTTCACACCTGAATTTATTTTTTTCTTTTATATATTTAAAAGTGTCTTTTATATCACCCCGCGCTCTCCTTTCCTCTAAGTTATAAATATTGACATTACGAGGTCTTGCCTTACAAGTTTTGTCTTTTAGACCATGCATTATTTTGTCTCCCTAATTGAAATAATTATTAATATACTTCTGGAGGTACGATCCTGTTGAAATATTGCCACTTGACAACACAACTCAATAGAAAGGTAATCCCCAGTAGGATAACCCCCCCACTCAAGCTACAGGCTACATATACTACTTGAAACATAGCCCCATTAAATTTGCGGCATCGTCACACCTGCAAAGGCTGCGGGCTTGAAATTTGGCTGCGTTACTGAGCTATTAAATTGAACCATGCCGCGAGTTGCGGGCCGTAGACGTAAACCATTCTTGCACATGTTGGATGTGCGAAGTTACTGGTTTAGACGGAGCCAATGGCAAATTAGATCGTCATCATTACATTACTGAAAAATGGAGGTTAGATTTCAAAGCCTTACGGTTTTGAATTACGAGTTACGATCGGACTCACATTCCAGAAATAATGCAATATTAATAAATCATTAAATATTATATTCTAGTCCATGCGAGTACCATTATACGTATTAACACATTGATTGCCGGATCGATCTAACACAGAAATTAAACAGAAAAAATAGTATTTTATATTTCAGATTTGCGGGCTTGAGAATGTTGTGCTATTATTTTTTAATACCTAACATCACTTTCCCTTTACCTATAAGTACAGTAGTGTGTGTATATTTGCATTTACAGTGCTACGAATAGGACTTTAACCCCCTTGCGGGTCCTCCCTAGTACCCGTTGGCTTTTTGGCTCCATTTGCAGGTTACGGGTTTGAACGCGAGTAGATTTGTAGCAATTTATTAGCAATTTTCAAAAGTAACAGTAACGGGCTTGACAGATCAAAGGATTTGGGGCCACAGAATTCAAAATAGTTTTTTTCCGTCTTAGCGAGTTTCTTTACGGGGCCAATTTAATAGCCGTAAGTCTTGCGTGCTACGTTTCGCTCTACGGTTTTACACGTAATAGGGCTGACCGTCTCTAGGTCATATCTGGCTAGCTTTTATTTCTTCTTCCAGTACAACCTACTGGCCTTTTCCTGCAGCTTTGTTGATTTGATTGTTTACTTTCTAATCATCTGATATAATAATTCCCTAGTCCCTTTTATTTGGTGCCGTTGTCAACAAATCGCCATGCAGTATATATTCTATTTTTTGTGTTTTTGTACATAATTTATATATTGTTTTTCACCCCTCATTGATAATAATCATTGACTCCGAGGGTGGATCTTTCAGTTATTTTATACATAACTTCTATATCAGTTTCAAGGCACTTCCACTTAGAATTTGTAATAGCAACCAATTGCAAGTCTACTAATTAATATGTATTTAAAGGCAGTGGGTCCACACCCGGGCACACAACTGCAGCTGGCGTTGACCTGGAATAAAATATGTCTCCTAAATTATTAGGGCAGAGTGACTAATAATTATATTTATAGAAAGCTGATATGATCGCCGTATGGGAGATCTGACCAATTACATGACTTTTTATTGAGATCTAGGGGGGTCAGTAAAGGGGACCCTCACATTTTACAGCACCAAATGCCTTTAATTGTTGGAAGGAAATGAGACCTTTTCTGGGTAATCTTCAGCATTGCTTTAAATACATGTTATTTAGTAGACTTATTTTTTAGTTAATGAGTGTCCCCTCTCCAGTTTTCCAGCACATAAAATCATGTCCAGTGGGCGAGGAGGAAGCTGGCATTCCTGTGTTATAATGCAGACACCCTCCCTATCTCACAATGTGCATATTGACTTCACTTGAGGGGATGGAGTTCCGCTTCCCTGCAGTCAGCAGAATATAATTAGAATCAATAGGCGCAGATCTGCGAGCTGCCGGTCTGTGTGTGGGAGTTCATTCAAGGTAAAGGAGGAGAGGGGAGGGGGAGACAGGAGAGGAGCCTCCACCATGGGCCTAATGTTCCTGTTTGATCCAATCGATTTATCAGTGGCTGTGATTTGTAAAAGGTCTACCGTCTGCCTCTTTTCAGAACCATTTGATAGCCTTTTTTCCCTCTTTATTAATGGCATAGCGGATTATAATGTCCATAGTTTCACACAGAGATGGCCTTTGACTGTTCCAGTGGCAGAAACTATGTTAACACTTCATCCTGTTGTCAGATATACAGTAGTTCTAGTCGTGTGATGTTAACATCTTCAATGCCAGTCCTACCTGATTTGCAGTTAATTTAATGTTTTCAGTCGGTCAGACTCTCTGAGCTATGTACTGAATCACCTTTTTTTGTGGTTTGCATGGTTTCTCCATTTATTCCCCTATATCTTCTCTTTTGGGGTCAAGTCCTGTAATGCCCCCGTGTTGGGGTCAGTAACTCTAATGAATCGCAATGCCACAAATGACTGTCTTTTGATCTGTAAATCTATTTCCTTTAAAAAAAATAAAAATAATAATAAATAAATAAAAAAAAAAAAAAAAAAAAAAAATATATATATATATATATATAACTCTTCTGGGTTTAGTATCTGCAGGTATTCAACATACCAAGTTACCACTCCAAGCCCCCTCATACCTTTTGTTTGTCTTTCACCTCTGTCTTATTTTCATAAATGTCTCTCCTTCACTCTCCCTCTTTCTACTCTGAATCTCCTTCACTCATGATCATTCTCCAGTATTCTCAAATACATCCCATTGTGAGGTTACACTCTGTCTATCTCTTTCCTGAATCTTTCTTTTTTTTGGGGCCAGTCTCCCTCTCAAGTTCTGGATCTTCTGCTTTTTTATTACAATTTTTTTAGGTCAATCTCTTGCTGACAAAATGAGATTCAGGGGAGTGTGTAGTCTACCTCCCTCCTATAAATTCCATCTTTTGAGCTTAACATCTCTCTTACTTTTCTGAATATCCCTTTGTTTGACCTGAATCTCTCTATTTTGGGGTCCTTCTTCCTCGTTCCTCTCACTCCCCTTAACCTTCCCCTTTTGGGATCAGGCTACCTCTCCGTTCATTAAATCTCTACATCTTGGTGCCAGTCTTTCTACCTCACACACCCCAAATATTCCTCTTTTTGGATCAATCTCCCTCTTCCCTTTAATTCAACTATTGTGAACAGTCTCCCACCTCCCCCTCACACACGACATCCATCTCTCTTGTCGCTTTCCCTCTTTTTTGTCAGTCTCCTTACTTTATTGAATCTTCCATTTTTGGGGACAGTCTTCCTATTTTTGGTCAGTCTGCCTCCTTCGTTTCCTCCGATTCATCTCTTTTCTAAAGAGAACAACTGATAGACAGGGCTAAATATGTTTTTAATGACGGATGTTAGAGATGCTGCCATGCTGTAACTGGGTATAATATCCCCCTTTTCAAACTGAAAACATTTACATATGTACTGCAAGCCACAGCTGTCTCTTGTATGTAACATACATGTCTCTGATCTGCTTTAGGTTCTGGTGTTTACATCACACGTGGTCAACTGATGAATTGTCACCTCTGCGCTGGTGTGAAGCATAAGGTCCTCTTGAGACGTCTCCTTGCTACATTCTTTGACAGGTACTTTCGTGAGGATATTTTCTCAGTTCCCATCTGTTGCATTGTTAATATTGTTTCCCAGTTTCTCTACCAAAAACCAACAAATAAAAAACACAATAAGAAAAAATCTGATTTTACAACCAGTCTGACACCCACCAACAGGAGGCAAAATTAAATACTTCACTAACAAGGGCGCAGCTTCTGGATTTTGCCTTCTTGTAGCTATCATTTATATACAGCAGCTATTACCCAGTGATGTTTATACTGGGATATCTGTATTTAGAGAAGCGAAAATGGCTCTGACCTAGGAGAAAATTTGAGAGCCATTATGAATAAATTTCCAAGGCCACCTCATATTGTAAGTGTTTGTCAAGGTCTGTGCAGTAACCAATTAACTCGGTGTGCCGCTGACATATGTTGGTACCATGTTGGTAGAGTAAGGAAAAGCTGCTTCCTGCTCACTGAGGAAAGGTAGTGAAGACAAAACAGGAAGGAAATATGAACATAGAAAATGTTTAATAATTATAAAGGCAATAGAGAACAAATGGGAGTAAAAGACGACCGAGGGCAAGGCTAGATGGTAATGATTTAAGCCAACAAGAGAATCAGGACAGAGGATCAGGGGAGAACAAGCGAACAAACAGTAGACAGAAGGGGTTAAAGAAACACTGGATACAGGAGGGGATGCTTCAATCAAAATGTTGTTGTAGGAAGATTCTTATAATCTTACATTGAGCCTTGGTGGTTCTGTACGATGATCTTATATCATATTGCAGTTTGATTCTTTCTTTTATTTTCAACTGCAACATTAAATCAGTGATTCCAGTCAGTTTTTTTCCGACCCATTTTTGGTAGAACAGATATTACTGTTTCTTGTATTATTTTCTGCTTCTAAAGGAAATGTTCTTGACCGCTGACTTAAACCATTTTGTGGAAGGTGTGCAAACCCCTACATTTCAAGTATAAGTGTTTCTTTTCAGTCACTCTTGCAGAAATATAGACAAAACCTACGGTAATTTTTTTTTCTTATTGACCTAAAGTACGAAAAAAAAAAAAAATATCCTAATACAACAAGTAGAAAAGTGGTTTGAACCAGTGTCAGAAAGCAAAGAAGCCAAGTTAAGATGTTTTACCTGCAGATGCACCTAGCTTTCCCAAATGTACTACTCTTGATCATGGTATAATAACAATAGTTTCCAAATAACAGACATTCAGAAACTTTATTTGCTTTTAACACTAATGCAATGCCGATTTTAAGAGTTCCCCATTATAATCCATGAAAACAGGTGTGTTCAAGACCTTGTGCCAGGGTTTTGTTTTGTACTCTGCAATGCTGTAGTCTTAGCTTCCGTTCTGAAATTGTATCTCTATTGACTGGAGCTCGGGACGCCTCTGTCTATGTGCTCGCCAGCAGTCAATTTGAAGCTTAAAATGATGGTTTACCTTTGTGCCAGGAACACTCTCAAGGGGGAATTAGCAAGCAGGTATATGATGTGAGGAAAGTACTGTCTGTCTCAAGTAGACACTGCAGCTATGCACTCTTAATGTTTAATTGTTCAATTAAAATAAAAGAGGAGTCTCTGTAAAATGATGATGTTTTTGGGAGATACCAGGTAGGTGAAAGAGCCTACTGTAAAACAACTTCTCTAAACTGTCAATCATTAATAATGATTGATAAAACCTTTTTAAAATGGCATCCACCGGCAATATCTATGACAAAACATTGCAAGCCCCTAAGCAGTTAACCATCTATGAAAGCCCAAATCTCTTTAAAATTAGACAACCCTATCTAGTCACAATGGAACACTGAATCCCTTACACACTTTAAATATGTCTCTAGTAATGTGAGGTTCTATAGAGCACAACCACAGAGCATAATACATTAATATATTTATTGTGTCTGTGCAATTACACAGTTTATTGATCTACAACGTACAATCAATTGTTATTGAAATAAATCAGGGATAAAAACACAAAATGTCCTATACAATAGTTATAGCTGCCAGGCTGTGGAATTGCTAGATTTCCATGAAAATAAGATGGTATGGTCAAGCAATCAGCTGGTCACTCTAGGGGATCCCCAACCAAAACAAAAGTTGATCATTTGTTTTATGTTTTAATACACTGAGGATAATGTCCTCCCTATATCTTTCCTTGACCTCTTAATGTAGGCAGGATCCTTAGGTTCATTAAACTCTTAAAATAATTTAAATGATGTAAACATTTTTGGAAAGCCCCTTAAGTCATTGCTGTTGTACATCTTTGTGTTTTATGATCACTTTCAGGAATACACTTGCTAACAGCTGTGGGACAGGGATTCGGTCCTCAACAAGTGATCCCAGCCGGAAGCCTCTGGATAGCAGGGTCCTCAATGCAGTTAAATGTAAGAACAACCACTCATTTGCTTTCAGTTGTCTTTAGTGTAAATGGACGTGGAATTAATCACAGAGAACTGAAAAGCAATTGAAATAAAAATGTTGGGATTTTTAAAATGAATGCATCTTTCACTATTTTATTAGTTTATCTAACCCAAATATCCCTCCGTCACTGCAGAGTGTTTGTGTCTGCAGGTATTCAACATACCGAGCTCCTTGCAAATGCCCATGCTCCTTTTTTTGGGGCAGAAAGAATGTAAACGTTTGCATATTCGCTCCAAAGGGAAAAAAAGACATGTAATTTATGGTACAGTTTCTAGCTTTTTCTCTTCATATCGACCAGGAAACTGAGCTAGAAGTAATACTCATTGTAAGCAAATACTTTGAGTGCATTAAAATCTTATACCACATCATATAAAAGCAATTATAAAACGTGCCTTAGATTTAAAAAAAAAAGTTTTTTATAAATTCTCTGAAATCTTTAATAAAATACAAAATTATATATTAGTCCTTGCTTTAGACAGTGAATGTTTATTCCAATGGTTTTGGAAAATGTATAAAAGATTTAGGGCTGGAATCACTAATTATGTGTCTGAGGAAGAATTAGCAAGCAAGGAAATGTCCAAAGACGGCCACATCCAGGGACCTTACACGCATCACAGCTAATTAAATAGTCTAATAATTGCTACTTGATTTCTGGGCATTAGCACCTGCTCAGAGTGGTTAAAGCAATTGTCTATAGGCTGAGAACTCAGTATAGTATTCCAGTTGTCAATTTCTGAAACCAGTGAGTAAATTGCAATAGTTTTAAGATAAAATAGTTTTGAGATAAAAGGGAAAGATAGCGGGTAGGTTCAGCAAGGATAACGGATAGAAGTTGTGTTTTGTGCAAGAAAATGCATTTTAATAAAATTCAGTTGATAAAGTAGTTCTTATAACCTGTAGCTTTAAATCTTTAATGTGTCCCTTTAATGGACCACTGCTTAATCAGCAGGAGGTAGTCGTCCTACGTTACTTATCATTAATACATTTGAATGTCGTTAAATAGCAATATTCAGTATTAAGCCTAATAAGATGTTTGAGTTGAACTGCTTGTCTCCACCCCATGATATTATAAAGATGGCTGGAGAAGCTCTGGCTGGAGAGTAGTGTTATGCTTCTGTCCAGACAGTGATCTTGGCTGGAGACATGGTACTTACAAGGGATTTTTATAGATTATCAAATGGGGATAAAACTCTGACCAGTTCTTCTAGAGCTCACATTCTAGAACTTGACTGACCCATAGGTATGTGCTCCTCTGATGTTCTAGATTGAAACTTGGAACATTTAGTTTTATGGATTTGAGAGCTAACTTGAGATTTATACTTTGTAAGAGCCATCATGGGTCTTATACATTTTAGTTTTAGCAATGAGCAGCTTAGCAGCTCCTCATAGGATACAGCCAGTGAAGGATATTAGGTTGTCTTTAAGAATAAATAATTTAAAATGTAAACCATGTATCCATAAATTTTGGGTTAAATATATAAAATCTATGGCCAGTTCAGAGTCACATACTACATAATTTCAATTACAGACAACATTTCACTACCAATATATTGAAAACACAGGTCTATCTTGTGAGTACAAGCCTATATCTGAAACACTATGTTGACGCACTATGCTTCTGTATTTACAGTATATTGCCAGAATTTTGCCCCGAATTTTAAGGAGAGTGAAATGAACGTCATTGCCGCAGACATGTGCACCAATGCTCGCAGAGTGCGCAAACGTTGGCTCCCCAAGATCAAATCCATGCTTCCAGAAGGAGTGGAGATGTACCGTTCTGTCATGGGTGCCACTGCAACTGGTGTCCCATTGGAGTCCGATTTCCAACCGACTCCTGCCCAGGTGTTTGAGCAAAGAATCTATGCAGAGCGGAGAGGCGATTCTAGTGCCATAGTATCACTGAGAACTAGCACTGCAAATATTGACCTCACCAATGGGTCCAACACTCCGTTTGAACAGATTCAAGAAGCTGAAGGGGCGACAGGATCCGTCATCCAGGAGGTAGGTGGTACAGATCCCTTGGTACCAGAAACGCAGAGCTCTACTCCACAACCTTTCGAACAAGATACCGGATCTACTAGCAGGCCAGAGACCCCGGCGAGAAGACAAGAAGCTGCGTATGGTGGGACTTTATAAATAGAAGAGGAGCAAAAACACAATTTGTGACCTATAAGGGATGTGTTATACTAAAGCTGCTTGCATGCATTACTAATACAAACAAATGTGATCAGCCACTTACCTTCAGAACTGCTACTGTTGCCTGAAAATAATGTGATTTTTATTCTGCTTGTATTTAAAAAAAAAAAAGAAGAAATTTATGAAGGAAATAATCGCATTCATTATACTGTAAATGATTAGGTCAAAAGTGACCTATTTAGGAAAAATAATGGGCTCCTTTTTATGATAACAGAATTTACTCTATAAATAATAACTCTTACTTATTTTTCTCTTTCTGATCAGTTTCATCCAACGTTCATTCACAAGCACGTTTATGATAATCAGCTGTCGGAATTGATCATTAACCCATTCATGGGGAAAATACATAGCAAACGCTTAATAAGCCCGTCCGTGTCTAGGAAGTCTGCAGGGCACCAGTGGCAACGGATAAAATTACTGATAAGTGTAAAGGTTATTGGTATTGTGTTTAGCTGTCACAAATGGCACTGCTGAGCCACATGGTGGAAAGAAAAGATATATTCTATTCCATAGTATTAGTTTGGATTTCCAGTGGAATTAGTTATTGAAAATTCTTGCACCCTACAGTGGTGAAGTAAGATTATGAAGGATGTTCATGATGGTGGTTTACAGACCGAAGAATGTGTCTATGCAGTCTCTGTGTAACTTCTGTACGTCTTTGCTCTAGGAAAACGTAGTTCATTGAGGTGTGGTTGGTTCTTCTTGGCAAGTTGACTTTGAATGATGAGAAATTTTGATTCTTCTTGGCAAGTTTACTTTGTGTTGTATGGAGGTAACTGAATGTGGATGTTGCTTGCTATCATTATGCATCCAGTCTGAAGCCTTCTAGCCCTCATATTGGGTTATCCACATTTTAGAACTTGACTAAACCATAGGTATTTGCTCCTAGGATGTTCTAGATTGAAATGTGAGCATTTAGTTTTGTGGATTCAAGACATAACAATATTTATTCTTTATAGGACTCATCATGGGCCTTGTAAATGTTAGAATTTAGTTTTGGCCTTTTGTTTAGATGGGTCAATTTTTCTAGAAACGAATTGTAAATCTTTTACAAAGATTAAATTCAATCAGTGAATATTTGGCTTGGTCACAAATATATATTTGGTGACCCCATAAATAATGAGATCATATTAGATTTAATATCAAACTGGAACAACCATCCAGTTGTATGGTATTTCCAATCTTTAACTACTAACAGTAAGTCCATCTTCTAAACATAATTTGTTAGTTACATATCGCTTACACGTATGTTGAAAAAGTATAATAATCTCCGATCAATCATCTAGTAGAGAGTTCTACTTGAGTTTAGGCTTTCCAAAATTATTGTAGGCTCAATCTATTATTAATTTTGTTTAGCAACCTGAACATTCCTAGCAGTTATTGATAGCGTATGGCTAGTTTATTGGTCTGGTGATTTTCAAGCAGATTACTTTTATAGGAAGAGCACTTTGAGTCCGATGACGAAAAGGAATATTGAACCATGCAGGTTTTCAAGAATCACAAAAGTTAGGACCTAACAATTTGGTTGTTGTTTGCAATGGAAGATCAACATGACCATGTGTAGACATAAATGCATGTGTTGACTTGAGGTTTGAAGAGTGAAATGTCAGTAATGATGCATTAGTTCAGGAGTTCCTTCTAGTAGATGTAGAAGGTCGGAGCCTGATGGAGGTCAAGATGTGAAAATTATTTTGTCAAAGGATCATATATAAGGGACCAAAACTACATTATATTATAATGACAAATAGACAGTACTCGTAGCTTCACTGATAGGCAGGTTCACTGATAGGCAGGTTGTTAAGAAACCTTCAACTTTAATTAACTATTCAACGTTTAATATCATTTTGTTGATGATCATCGACTCTGCATTAAATGTAGGCAGATGTTAACATGATTACTTTGGGCTTAAGTCTACCAGTGAGCTTGGAGTTGAATTGAGTGATGATGGTGGTCTTGTTTGGTTTTGCATCTGATGTTAGTTCGTTGGGGAGTCTAGAATACCGAGCAAAATAGTTACTTGATATTTTTGAGCACCTTTCTTCTTTACAATTCTTTTTATATGTCAGGTTTAGTTGTATGTTTATATTTTGTAAGACATTTAATGGCCTAGAGACGCTTGGTAATTTGGATGCTGCTTTATTGGTTTGTTGAAATTGAGTGACTTTATCAACATGGCACCATTTATTGAGTCATACAGAAGAGATCTGCTTAATTGCATCTCAAATCAAATTTTCTTACTTTTTAAGTTGACCTAGCTTGGAACTTGAACCTGACTCGCATTCCTCCAAATTGGGACAAATTCCCTTTGACCTGCTCCAGCTTTGTCACAGTGAAACAAAATGATAATTAGCTGACCTTAACAATAAGCTGTAGTTCAAGAAGAATACTCTTCTCAATATGAAGTAGAATCAAGTCAACTTAAAAAGTGAAGAGTTATTTGTAAGGTGTCGGTCTCCCTTTAATGAAGACTCAAGGACAGAATTTCCATTGTTCATAATCTGCCCAATTACAAGTAGAATTGTGCACAAGGTATTAGGACCAAAGTGTTATCTGTGAGGACATTACCAACAGTTGGATATCAAACCATTTGCAGTTCTGGTAAATAAGGATGTGATGGGTCAGCATCATGAATCTGCAGCGCTTAAATGCAATATTGTACAATAATAAATGATTGAGCAATCTTTGATATTTAAATTCTTTACCACAGATATCTAAGTAAAAGTGTGATGTTGTGCTCAGCCTGGCTTTTGCAACATTGTAGAAGTTATTGGAACGACAGGACTATGACAACATCTTCTTATAACCAAATGTCTTTTAATACAAGAGCATAAAGTACGACCTAGTACTGGGTCTAGATGAGTCCTCCCTTCACTCACAAAATCTTAGAAGTCTGTGGTAAACATAAAGCAAATAAACATCAAATTATTTCTTGTAATTAACAAAATAATCAACATTTGTTTTTAGTATATAAGCTTGCATTTAGGCTTGCAGGAATTGTGGTGACCTTTTCTTTTAAAGCATATGGTGATTCACAGCATATGGTGATTCACAAGTGAAAGAATAGTGGGTATTAATGGCTGCTTTGGCAGCAGATGATTGAAACATAATGCACAAGTTTCCAGCTGTTAATATGAAGCAGAATGATCTGGGAAATGAGGTATATACGTGTATACCTTAGGATTGGTCCCTGCAATGCAGGTAATGTTGTTATAATTTTTATTGTATATTTGAAGATCAAAAATAGTTACGCCAAAGCTGTTTTTAGCTACAGCTTTTAAACAACGAGAAAGCACTTATTGGGGGGTTTTGTGTGTTTTTAATTGCACATAATCTGTGACACAACAAGGATTCCATACAATGGCCTTTAATGTGAAAAAGTCCAACAGTAAAAAACATAAAAAAAATAAGTATTTTGGGCCAATGTAAAAATGGTTGAAGTTTGCACAGAATATGTTAATATATATATATATAAATATATATATATATATATAGATATAGAAAATAGATGCTTTGGGGTGAGTTTGACAGAAGACAGGCACCTTGCACAGAAGATAAAAAGAATATATATATTTTTTATTTAGCTCATTTCCTGTATATATTTTTTTGGTTTAGGAAAGTAGGATCTGTAGGAAAACTTAAAAAAAAATGTGAACGGTTTAGGACTTGCTTTTATCGGATAGATAAGAGCGGGTATATTGCACTAATGTTTCTGTTTGTAGAGGATTTAATGCTATTTGAAGATGTGTGTGGATACAGATTTCAATACTAGAGGGTGTACAAATGGGAAGGTGATTATAAGAGAAGTTGAATGTACGGAGTTTGTGGAACAGTCTTTGGAATTTACGGGGCTTTCCGGAGTGCCTTAGGAGTTTTTTGCTAATGTTCCATGGAAAAATACTGTTGAATCCCCTATGTGTCCGATTTATTCTTCCTGTTATGAGGGACTGGGGAAATGGGGCGTTGCTAGGTTCTGAAGAGATGCCTTTTACTTAGTCGCTCACCATGCTATGAGTAGAATGGGACAATAGGAGGAGTAGAGTTGGTTTGGACAGCCAATCAGAATGTGAACATAGCTGCCCTCCTAACCACTTTCTTGGCTTGGGAGATTTCAAGAGGCAAACTCTTTATGAATTATTGCTCGGTTCCTAACAACGCCCCTGGGGGAAAAGTATGTTCGTCCTACTGTTTACAACAGTTGTATTAATTACCGAAACTTGGACAGTCTTTTATGGATGGGGGCCTGTCCAAAAATAATAGTGTCAGTATTTGATTGCACCTATTTCTTAAGCTTGACTGTTAGCAATATTTAAGATCTGCATGATGTACAGAGCACCTTGTTCGAAATCTTTAATCGGATTGTCAATTTACTATTAAACACGCACTTACTGAAACGCTCTCTTCTCCCTGTAGTCTAAATCCTAAACACATGTACTGATATTTCTTCCTGCATTACTTAAGAGGGCACCTTGACCCGTGTCTCATTGTCCCACCATTCCTATCGTATGCGGAAAATTTATGTTCATGCCATGAATGTTTTGTAAAAATGACAAGAGTTAAGAGC
The DNA here is from genome assembly GCA_027410445.1 of Discoglossus pictus. Classification (NCBI taxonomy): domain Eukaryota; kingdom Metazoa; phylum Chordata; class Amphibia; order Anura; family Alytidae; genus Discoglossus; species Discoglossus pictus. Next base: position 26,887,572 of record CM050168.1, read on the forward strand.
CTTTCGATTCAGACACAAATGTTGGTGCAGCCTTTTTCGAGCAGAACACAATCTGCATTGTTCTTTGTAGAGGTCGGACGCCATGCCAAAAATTGAGTTGGTCACTTCTCAGAAGCCAGATTTCATTGCTAGCACTTACAGACTCATCTTACACATTACTCTTGTATTGAGACAATAACGATATGGCTAGATCTTGTAGATAACTCACTCTGATATTAAATGACCACATCATTTCCGACATATATTTTATTGCATTTTCTTAACCTTACAAAGCAAAGGTTCCAAAAATATATAAATACATTTAATTGCAATTTTTTTTTTTTTAAATTGACTGTATGTTTTTGATAATTGAGCTTGAAAATTGACTTATTTTTCCACCATTTTTGCATAATGTCTAAATATGCTCAATATGCTAATTACATTGTGTTGAAACAGGACTAATTTTCCCAGAAAGCTGTGTATTTTCTAAACAAACAAGCTAAATACACCTGAAGGTATAAAAGATCAAAAGAAAAAAATAAATCTTCACGCACTCAGTACCGTTTTGAAGAACTAGACTTAACAATACATTTATATTTTTAAAATATAAAAAAAAAAAATAACACAGCCTTTTATGAATGACCTTTTTATGAAAAATGGCAGCAGTGGAAACTGCCATTTTCATTTGATTTCCGCTAATCAGCTTCCTGATGTAGGAGGAGACTTCAAATGTAGAGGAAGCTTCTAGACAAAGGGACTGTGGCAACTAAAACCATCAATAGGACTATTAGAAAGCTCATTATTTTACAAGGACAAAAACTACTGAGAAAGTTGCAGAATGGATCAATTCAGAAACGAAAATGGGTCATTGCAGTAAAGAATAATTGAAAATAAAAGTAAAAAATATGACGCTTGTGTTTATATTTGTGATTTTCTTTAAAAAATTAGCCATTATCAAGTTCAGTTATTAAAAAGACAACACTCAATCCTCTTAAAAATTTGTTATTATTAAATTCAGTGACTCAGCTGCTGCAGGATCTGATTGGCTGTGCAAGCTTTGATGTTACATGCTTTTGACCATTTATATCATTTTTTTTTTTTTTTTTTTAGTGTAATCATAACTCTGTTGTATGCACTAAAGTCGATGTAGGAAATGATGTGGCTTTTTATAGGGTTACTAACAAATACATAATTAGTTATAACTTTAAGCTTTGACTACAATACAGTGCCACCCACCACATTCAACAGGCCTCCTTCTCGTCCACTAAGGAGAATGGAAAATGAAGGCTGCTCACCGCCATCTTGAACAGTTCTCTCACTGTTGACACCTAGTGGTGAATCACAGTATTAATTTATATTGAATTTGGGTAGAACAGTGAGTAGCTTACCGATAGTGAGTCATTTTCAAAATGGCAGTGAGCAGATTGGGACCTGATGAAGGGGAAACGTTACCATATTCTTCTTCATTAAAGTTCTATGTAATTGGGAGGAAATCGTTTTTGTTCAAGTTACCAGCATAAGATGGGATGTGTTATCTACTGACAGATGACAGACTCCATGGGCCAGGTAGAATAAGGTGCCCTTGGAGAACCTGTCCTTTTTTACATTATCCTATTGGGCATGTGTACATGACATTATGTAACCCTATAGAACAGTTTAATATGTAGTACGTATAGCCTAACCACTATATTTCATTAACAAAGGAATATAGCAAATATTAGTTTTAGTGGTTACTTAAAAGAATAGAAATGTGTAATCCACATCAGTATAACATACATTTACAGCATGTTTACTGTGGGTTTTGGTTATATGCTAAACCAATATAGGTTCTTGACCTATATGTATACCTTCTTGGTCATGGTACAAAGTTACACTGACTGTTGACACTGTACGCCCATGTACAAAAAAAGGGAGGTGAAGGCAATATATTATTGATCTTAAATTTGGTTGTTTCCTTTTAATAAAGCAGAGAAATGTTTTTTTTTAAACCATATTCATTTTTAAAGCAAGGTCCAAATGTCTTTGTGGCACCATGTTCTGTACTCTGTGCATTGTTTTTAAATTATAAACATTTAATAGTTTGTGTATCGGTATGGAATAATGTGCGTGGATAAAAAATACATTTTAGGTTAAAGTTTACAAAAAAAGTGGATGGTGAGCTAGGTTTGACCATTCTAATGATTACTCCAGCTCTAAAGTATGTTTTGTTATTAAACCCTTTTGCTGTACATGGTCCTGCAATGCCATCCGTTGGTGTCCCGTCAACAAAATTCTCCATCTTGTCAATTTCAAAATTACTTCTTGAACAAATACAGATTATAACAACACACAAATACTTCCATTCATGCATTGGAAGAACTCTTTCATATGATCCAACTGGTATTGTTGAGATCTCTTTGAAAATAGAAAAAAACAGATTTAGCCATGGGGCCTTGAGAGTTTACACATATAGTACCCAAGCTACATATAGAAGTCATTGTATTGGAGAGACGTTTCAGGTGTATGTAACCTGGTTCGGTTTAGTCAAGCTTCCTTGACTAATAGTTTTTAGTTTTACCTTTTTTTTCTGTTAGGTATACACCGATTAATTAAATATTGCAGCTGAAGTTTCCAAACTATGGTCTGCATATCTCTGGTGGCACTCAAACTTTACCAGCTGCTAGGAAACCCATTGGTGAGAATGTCTGTAAAGGTTTAGAGGCCTAATATTACCGAGATGGAGGCTGGCATTGTGTAGAGTTATTAAAGAGAGATAAAGAATACAGTCCTCAATTCAATTAGTAAAATATGGCCGTATTGGCCAAACTGTAGCAAATGATATTTATCTCAGATCTTCGGTGCATCATGTAGGCTCCATATTGCATTCCGGTGCTTTTGTGTCAGCCCCACCTCTTCCACTTCAAAAACCATTGATTTGCAAGTGGATGAAGGTCAGGCACACATTGAACTCCGGAAATGGCGGCTGTCGGTTGCAAGTAGATGAACCAAGATACTATTTCTATAAAGCCATCTTTGAGGTAAAATGTAGTATTCTCCACTACTTATTTAACAGTGTTCATTATAATATTACAGCATGAATTACTATGAATGTAAAAAGATGAAAACGTTTTGGAACCAATGTTGTACACCATTCCACCAAATGTTTTATGGTGTAGCCTTAGGACCAAATTGAACTGAGTTGCCATATTTTAAGTCATAAGGTAAATCCTATTGATTGATGCCAGTTTTAACTTAGTCGGTTGTCCTGGAAAATGGAGGTAGGAAGTAGTTTTTAATCCTTTATTATTTGTCTTGCTGCATGTAAATCAGTCTATGCTCTCACCTTCCTCTTCCTAAAAGCTTCCGGGACATAAAGAATGTGCATTGAACGCTTAACTGTTCTCTGAATTATGCGAAACGCGTGTTAGTCACCTGGGTTTATCTTACTAAATTCCCATTATCGGCATCATTTCAATTTGTTCTTAAGTGTCTGCACCAGAAACCCACAAAACAGTCAATAAACGAAAGCACGCAACATGGAAAACCTCCTAGTATTGTGTTCAGTATCTTCCACTTGACGCATTTTGCACATGATTGTGAGTTCGATGTTAAAAAAGAAAGTGTAAAAGCCAAAACTTGCAATACTATTTTTAGCAGACGAAATGGCTTAAATATGTATAAATATTTTTGACTTGAAAATTTGGATGGCAAATAGACCATTAATCTTTTTGGACAGAATGTTTAGAAATCCAGGCGAAAGTACAAGGTTGTTTTTAAGAGTCTGTTTAGGTACGAAGAAGTACTGTATTTCATGACTGTTAACACTTTTTTTTGTCTGTGTTGTCAAGTTGACTTCACGGCCCCTAAGTTATTTTCCAGCCGCGACAGTTTTTTTTAAATTAATGCTTTATCCACTGGTACTAGTGTGCTGTTACTATGTATAGACTGTTATTTTGTAACCATGGCTGTCCTAATATATTGGTAACGAAAAAATAAATCCAACATTTCAACGAATGCTCATAGCGATTTCATATCATGGGGAGGGGGATGAAACAACTCCATCAAATGATGTGATCATTCAATTGTAAAATGCTTTGTAAAATTCAAATTTACAAAATAATAAAGTAAACTGAAATTAATGTAGTCTGTCCGTATTATTTTTTATTATTATTGATCTTTTATTTATGTATTATTATTAATTAAAGGGCCAGTGTCCGCACTAGCCAAAAAGCTGTGAATATCTAGTTTGCCAACTGTTAGTTCGAGAAATGTGTGTCTTCTGGGCATCAATAAAGCCATCTATATATAAAATAAATGTTACCATCCTGAGGTGCTAGGTCAGTCCTCACCTCCCCACCTATCATATAACACTTGTCTGGAAGCCATTGAAGTCATTTGGAAGCTGTTTAATTATTCAGAACTTGTGACTTATCTCTCTCTTTAGGGGACTTGTTATGGAGAATATGTTTTTCTTCGACAGACTCCAGACGTCGACTCCGTGCACACTGTGCCTTTAAGGAGTACAGCTGCACCTCACTGATGAGGCCCAAGAGAGGCTGAAACGTATGTCTGGGGTTTGCTGTTTCTCCTGTACAGGGTAGAATTGCCTGGTATTTGGGGGCTCGATCAATCTATTGGGTGGGACCAGACAGATATACTACAGGATATTTCTCCCTGTGAAGGGCACAAGTGGCTAAAAGACGCTGCTCTCTGAGAGGGTAACCAGACATATAGAGCAAATCTTTCCCTGTGGTGTGTGCACGTGTGATCATGCTCCTCCTGATGTCTGTCAAGGTTGTTTGTTTTATTTGTCGCCAGAAGAAAGGAACACCTCCCGAATAATTAAACAGCTACCAGATAACTTCAGTGGTTCTCAGACAAACAATGTGAGCTGTGTGGCAGGAGAGTGATGGAAACAGACCCAGCACCTCAGGCATTCATTTTAAAACCATTTTATTTATCTTCCCAACATTTTCTACCCAGGAAAACTTAGACCGGTGACCAGAGGTGAACTAGATACTCACAGCCTATTACCTGGTGCTTACAGTGGGCATTTAAAGGTATATCTAAGTTTCCCTGTTCTTATCTTTCTCTAATCTAACATGTGCATCTTTTATCAGTCACACACATTACATGGAGTCATTCTATACACTTATAGATTTATTTTATTTTAAAATAAAACTTGTTCCCCCCCCTCAGAGCTGCTTACATAGGCACAGTGAACCTCCCAATAGAAACACTGCATTTGGGTACAGATTTCAAACCTTCACTAACCTTGAAGCCAGCAGCAGCACAATGCAGAGATCTTACACAGCAGTCTCCAACTCCTTCTTACTACCTGTTCCCAAGTGAAAACTGAACTACACATTCCATGATTCGTTGGTGCACAAGCTGGCTTTACAGATGGATACAATGTATTAGCTGCCTGTGATTGGCCAAAACAAATTATGAATTGTATGATCATTTTAGCAGGGATTTCGAACGGTGTCAACTCTGAAAATCTACTACTTGCAAACTCAAGAGATTTATCAAACATCAGCGTGAGTTTGTTAATGTTTATTTTGGGATTTTTCATGCAACAACATGTTTGCATACACTACTGATTCTCCTCTATCAGATGAATTCATAATCAAGGACACTTAGATATGCCTTTAAATGTATATATACTTTTCCCAGGTTTCAAATGTTTGGTAAGAAACAGGCAGTGATTATCAGAAAAAGACATGTTATATATATATATAAGTTCAGCATACTAACAACTTTATAGGCAGGTAAGTAAATTCCAGCATTGTACACCCAGAGGAAACTGCAGCGGAAATGTATCTAGGTATGGAGTTTGACCTTTCACAGGAAGTACTTGGTGCTGGATTGCATCACATGGTTGGGTGGGGTCTGAGTTTACAACTGAATCAGATCGCAAGGATATAGAGAAAGAGACTACATATCACAGGCTTCTTTGCAACACAGCAACCCCAGAGTATTATACAAATGTATCTGCTTTCTGCTGATTGGCCAAAACAAATTATGCTAATCTTAGCAGGGATTTTCAGGGGAGTCCTGTAAATGTCCCCCAGTATCATACATGCTTCCATGGACCAGCTTATGGGTTTAAAAAATAGCTTTATGTAATTTTTCTACCTATTAATGAGCTTATTCAGATTCATGTTTTTTTAAACCTATAATTTTTTCATCATATATTGGTCCTTTAAGAGTAAGTGCTCCCTGGAGAGCCTTTAGCTGCGGAGGAACCCTATCATTTGATTTTTTATAATGTTTAAAGGGAAGATGCTGACTCACAGTTCATTGTAAAAACATTCCATGGTAAATCAATGTTTAAACGTCTTGCCCTTTCCTGACCAGTTAATATGTAACTAAAATACACACAAATTAGATTTCCCATGCTGTAAAAATGCCTGTGTCATGGGAGGACCTCACGTAACTCTGTGTACTATAATTACACACTATGGTTTTATGGAGTTTTATTTATTTGCTCAGGTGACTAACCCATTTGTAGTTTGACACAGCAAAAATGGTAATATGTTGAACCTTGATACAAAGTGTAGGGACATTTACTATAATCCCAAATTCAATTTGGAATTGAAAATCTGGATTTGATTATACACGGTTTAGACACCTGCTTTAAATAACGTGAATTTGTGGACAAAGGAGATTACATCTGTCAGGCCAAGGAAGTCCGTAGCAAAATGATATAAAAAAAGATGTTTAAAACGAAAATGTAGCCAGAGAGTATGTTGGCTGGGCAGGCAACAGTCCAAAGGTCAGGAATGCAGAGATTAGAATCTATACAAGAAATTATACAAGGTCAAACACAGAATATCATAAAGGAATATGCTGGCTTGTAGCCTTAGGGCAGAACAACTGAGCACTGTTGTTTTGTAGATCTGACTATATATAATGTATGTTGGTACCAAAAATACATCACTATTATTTGTACCTGCATTAAAACAACGTCTGAATGTTGTGTTCGACAATTTAAGACACACAAGTGTCAGAAAATTACAAATATACCATTGACCCTTTGTTGTGTGAGAACATATGGAGCATGTGCAACATACACAATGTATTACTCTATAAATGAAAAGAAATATGAAGTCTAATGAGGTGCGCGCAGCCCTATACACTGAGGTTTCTGACTGCATCATACTCATGCCAACCACCCGATACAACTGTGAGTACTGAATTAAAAACAAACACCCACCTTTTACAGGATATATTTTGAGAATACTCTACCCAGATGCTCAGGACCAAGTCTAAAGACACCTGCAAATACCTGTATGGCTACTGGCCAGTCTGACAATAGAGAAAGTTAGAGAGGTGCACCTCTTGAAAGCTCGTAACTCTAAATAAAATGTTTGTCCAATAAAAAAGGTATCATGCTATACTGTAATACTCTGATTATTCATCTGGATTACCAGGAATTCCCAGCTCCTACACAATAGTTTGGTTGACTGTGAAAGTTAAGCTTTTTCCTTTGGTTTCTCAATACATTCTAGTTACAACATTAAAGGAGATTACATGTATTATTACACTGAAGTAGCATTTGGAAAAAAGAACACAATATGTGTTTAGTGATAAGACCATGTTTAATAATAGAATAGCTTTCAGGTTGTACATTAAGATTTTTCTTTAAAAGTACAGTAATGCATAACTTGTCATATAGTACCCAAAAGAGCATGTGGTAAAAATATTTGTAAAGAATATGTAAAAATTATGGAACATGCATCAACATGGAGGTAATTGCAGAGAATAGAGAGGAACCTCAGCCACCTGATACTGATTTGTATTAACGGCTGTGATCTGAGTGACTCAACAGACTAATAGGTGGGTGCAATGCTGGTTCTTGTCTCGCCAGTAGAAATTATCCCCTTGTTCAAACTTTGTATCTGTGTCTCTCAAATGTTTTGAGCTGGAGACCAGCTTGTTACCCTCCATTGCTCATGGGGTCTGTCTGGTTACCTTCTAATGCTCATGAGGACTGGCGGGCTAGCTTCCAATTATCATGAGGACCAGCTTGGTAGCTTTCAATACTCATGGAGGCTGGCTGGTTACTTTCCATTTCTCAAGGGGTCCGACTGGTTACCTTCCAACGCTCATGGGGGCCAGCTGGTTACCTTCCATTTCTCATGGGGACTGGTTGATTACTTTTAAATTTTCATGAGGTCTGGCTGGTTACCTTCCAGTGCTCATGGGGTCCGGCTGTTTACCTTCTAGTGCTCGTGGGGTCCAGTTGGTTACCTTCCATTTGTCATGGGGACCAACTGTTACTTTGCAGGGGTCCGGCTGGTTACCTTCCAATTCTGATGGGGTCCGGCTCGTTACCCCCCAATTCTCATAAGAGTCCGGCCGGTAACATTCCAATTCTCATGGGGGCCAGCTGGTTATCTTCCAGTGCTCATGGAGACCAGCTGGCTACTTTCAATTTCTCATGGGGTCCAGCTGGTTACCTTCCAATTCTCATGGGGTGTGGCTGGTTACTTTCCATTTCTCATGGGGACTGCCTTAAGATACAGCAGTTTAATAATCTTTGCACCAATCCCACTTTTTCATATAGCGTTGCATGGATTTGCAAATGGTACATTTCAATTGTATGTATCAATAACTGTTACAACTGTTAAGAGAAGGCTGCCATCAGGCATATTGTGGCCTAGTACACATGTAATATCCTGTCTTCCATAATGAGCCATTATATTAACTACACATATAGTAGTGAAGCATCTTAACTTGTTTCCCTTATTAAATGAGTATATTTAGGGGTGGACAAGATACCTAACATTTAGGAACCAGTCTGTTTCTAGGAGCTCTGTTCCTTGCTCCCATGATTACAGGTATCTTCTCACATAATATAAATGCCTGCCAGAACGCGTTTCCCCTTCCACAAAAGTACATCCCCAGGGACCAAGACCAGTCCTAGGAGAAATACTGTTTCTATATGTCCTGCTAAACTAATTACTGGCCACTCCTATTGGGATTGACAGAAGAGCCCTTTAATCACCTGCATCATCTATATTTGTATTTAGGTTTGCTCCCCCAATATAAAGTATATTTTAAATCCAAGTTTACCTGAACTGCTTTTTATAATTTATTAATACTGATCTAGTTATTATTGTGCCTAATGTATCACCTATGCTGCTCCGACTGAGTGCTACTAGGGGGTAACCACCTAGAACAAGACCGTTACAACAGGAAAGGCAACTTACACATACAGAAAAGGCAAAAAATGGGTCCATGCATACCTGGAGTACTCACTTGCAGGGGATCCTCTACTTCACTGCCTAGGGGCTCCATTCACACCAATCTAACATATCTAAAATGTTTCCAACCATATCATATTCATTCTTCCCTGCACAAATCACACCTGTAACCTATTCGTTCATTTCCAATGGCTTGCAGTCTACCACCATAGGCTTTCCAAATCCCTTACCTTGTCTAGAAATCTCTACATGGCTTCTTCCTCAGTAATCTCCAAGTATGTTCTGTGACACTACAATCCAAAATGCCTCTCAGCACCCACAGTCCCATTCCCACCCTGCTCCCACTCCCACTTACATACATTATTTCTAGCATTTCATATTAGACAGTGTCCAAACCTGCACATATTCTATATCTCTCTGTAGACCCATTCACCTCAATTTCCATCAATGGCACACCTTTTCACCCTAGTTCTCCTGATCTCTCGACTTTACTTGTTTCACCCATGACCCTAACCTTGCCTTTGGCTTGTTGCGCCGTTTCAGTAACCAGATCAGACCTACTCCACATAGAGATGTACCATTTTGTAACTATGTGAAGTGCTTTGGATATAGGGGATATATACAAATGTAAATACATCACTTTCCTCTGCTCAGCTTGACTTTTATCATATTGTATCAATATATTTATCTGGGGAGACCAACTTCTTATTTTTCATGATATATACTTCAGTTAAAAGCCTTTAGATGAAAACTATTAAAGGAGCAGTCACAAATTGCAAAGTATTTTCTTTGCATGAAAATTTGTGTTTAAAACTGTTCTTTAATTCTCAACCCACTATCAGACAAGATGGTACCACACCTCGGACAACATAAGAACAATTATATTTACTGGATGAACTCGTATCTACCCAATACAAACTCCGGAAAACCAATCCAAACCCACAAAATACTTCTATTTGTCAATTGATAGGAAAGAGACCTTGGAAAACCCTGACACAAGAGGAATGGGAAGAACTATGGAAAATCCTTCTCTATCTTCTCCAACTTTAAGGAACAAGCCTATAAGATACTAATTGGGTTGTACTGAACCCCTTCAAGGTTATACACCAGTTGAGCTACAAATAACCTAGTATGTTGAAAGGGATGTGGCCAAAGAGATACCTATTAACACCGGGGCATAATTGCCCTAAATATACCCCCTTTGGCACCAAATTCACCAGCTCATAGGTAACTGTATTAGCTGTTCCAGACTCCAAATAATCTTAGTCCTTCTGGATAAACCAAAGTACAAATAGTACAGAGGGACCCTCGCTAGATCATACTACCCAACCTTGTATGGAGAACACTAAAAACCAACTGACCCAGAAGACAAGTAGATATCATACTTTGATATTTTATGTCGCCCTTTCTTTCCTCTACTTAACCTTACCTGTTTACTCAATGCAGTTTACTTATCTTTATTCTTTTAAATATCGTATGATGGATAATGCTCTGTATATAAATTTATAATAATATACAATAATGACACAAAAAGTCATGAAAACAACTGATTTTATTGCCATTATATACCATTGTAAACTCTAAACATAAATAAACAATTAAAAAATGTGCTTTAATCTCTGTTTAATTTTTTTTGGAACAAATTCAGGACCACCTTCTGACAGTAGGGTATGTCATGGCAAAGCACCAGAGGAGTTATGGAGCTCTATGGAAAGATCAGCTACTCCCTCTAGTGGCTAAACCTGATACAGCTAAAAGGAATTTGGAAGCGTTACTGACTTAGGTGAAGATGTGGTTTGTGTTTAACTTTTACAACTTTCATTTTTCTGGCACATAAAAAAACCTGTAATGTTTAAAAACAGCATCTTTAGATGTCTGATAGCAAATTTGCAATTGTTCAGTCCATTTAAATAAAATTCAACCCATGGTAAAAGCAACTACAGTGCCTTGCAAAAGTATTCACCACCTTGACATTTTTCATGTTTTGTTCTCTTACAACCTGGAATTAACATGGATTGTTTGAGGATTTGCACCATTTAATTTACAGAACATGCCCACAACTTTGAAGATATATTTTTTTTTATTGTGAAGCAACCAACAAATAGGATAAAATAACAGAAAAAGTCAATGTGCATAACTATTCACCCCCCTAAAGTCATGACCCCAGCTAGATCCATTAGCTTGTGAAATAACTACTGACACCAAATTGGGAGTAACACGGGCCACAGCTTTATTAACCAACTGGATTAACATAATCCATAACTTAACATAATTACCATAATTAACATAACATTCCTTAATTAACATGATGGAGGAGGAGCCCGGCCAGGACAGTAACCTCACGCCCTGGGCCCACTCCCAGGGCCACCCAGTGCTTTTCCAAGCATGCCCATGAGGCAGGGCAGTGGGCCGGACAACTCACCTCCCGCCACGGAGCAGCTGAGGGACACCTCCTGAGGCTGCGATCCCCCCCTTTTGCTCAATAAAGCTAGTGCCTGAGTTACCCCTTCCTTGAACTCTAATGTCAGCAGTTCCATCCCAATCTTGGTTAAGTGCACCAAAATCCAGACGAAAGAACTCATCGGCGTCTAACCTAAATTTCTCACAAAACAGACCATTTGCTTATTGATTTTTTGGCGGGCCCTATCAACTAAAACTGGGTCTCTAGCATTCCGCCATGAACGCCTTTTTATCATCTCGGACCAGATAATAAAAAGGCCCGGGAACTGGCGCACCCAGAGGGAAATATCCCTCTTCATGTCCTTCAGCATTTTGCGCATGGGGACCACCCCTAAATTATTGCCCCAGAGTGGATGAGCACCATATCAGGGTCACCGTAGTGATGTGCGTAGTTGTCCAGCAAACTTTGCACCTGTGCCCACCTCAAGCCACGGAAACCAAACCATCGTACCTGCAGGTCCGTTTCAGGTATGCCCAGCTGAGCGTTATTCCTGATGACTGCGGCTAACCTGTGGGCCCAGTACACATAGGAATGGCTGATAATCCAAAGCTGTCTCTGTCCACCTGTAATACACAGAAAGTCTCATTTAGATAAGCTGTCCGGGTCGCACATAAGACCTATACCGCTGCGATTCCCATCTCCCGATCCTCTTAACCACCTCCGTTGGCAAGCCTAATCTTGCCGCCTCGGTAGCGGCTCTGATACGGAAAGAATGGGTCACAAACTCCGGCGAGTCCAAACCCAACCGCTCAAGTGCCGCCTTTAAGATTGTTGTGAACTGAAACCGATACAATGCCTGCCCGCCGGCATGTATGAGCAGCGGGCCAAGTGCCCGTGGCCGCCGTTGTAAATACTCCTTCACATTCGCATGGGGGCAGCATCCAGAGACAATTCTGTGCAATGTCATCTCTCTTCCTTTCCCCTCCTGATCGGTCGTAGACCTCCTCAACCATAACACCACTCTGTCCCCTTCCAGACAGACATCCACCGCCTGCAGCCCCCCCCCCCCCCCGAACTGTGCCTGTTCGCCGAGACTAGCTCCCTGATACGGAAGGCTCTAAAGAACGCTTGGGAGAAAGCCGTCCGGAAAAGCAGGGATTCAAAGGGGTCCGTGCAGAGTACTTCCAACTCCTGCGCCACGCTCATGAACAATGAGAAGATAATCGGACGCCTTTTGTCCTGCCTCTGATCGCCCATGAACATGCCTTTCACCACTCAGCGAACCACAAATTCCTTCGTCAGGTCCCTTGTACCACCCACCTTGAACATGAAGGCCAGCACCGTTACCTGCCGACTAACCAATGCCTTGGAGTCCCCGTTTTCTGCGCACCACAACAGGAACCATAGTAACAAGCCTAATGATTCTTCTTCCGAAGCAGTACCACTGACGACCTCCACCAAATCGTTCCATTTGATCCATACCATCTTATAGGCTGCCCACGTCTGCGGTGCCAGCGACTGTCTGAAATACTTGGCAATGCTCCAAGCTCCCAGAGTTACGGGGGGATGTCCTCACCTTGCATTTTTGCCCCTGGAGCCAGTGTCCTGAAACGCGCTTCCTGCAACCGAGAAAGGGCATCAGCAATGCCGTTCTCCGGACGTAAATCGTGGAATGCTAGTAACCATATGTTGAACCTCAAGCAAAGGAGCATCAACTGCCGTATATTGCTCGAACCGTTGCCTCGCAGGCCGACCCAACGCAAACCTGCCAATCCTTAAACTCCGTGGCCCATGCTTGAACAGCCGCTACCATAGGGAATAACTCCTGAAAGGCTGAGTTCGATGTGCGGCCACCAGAAACCCATGACTCGGGCCATGCCACAGTTAACCATGATCCTTTTCCGTAAGTGCCGAACCCTTCTAATCCCACTGCTGTATACAGCCCGAGTTGGGCACTCATGCTTTCCAGATGTATTAGCGAGGAGCCATTAAACGACTGAAGGAACACTATCCATACTTTCACGTCCGCCCTCATCGCTCCTGACACTATCTCAAAGTGATGCAGCTGCATCACCCCCGCCGTAGCCAGTGACATTTGCCTGCTGAACACCCTGCCCATTGGGATGATTCTGCACATGAAGATAAGCTTCCCCAGAATCGAATAAAGGAGCCTCAATGTTACCCTCCCCGCGCCTGCAAGGGCCGAGAGGTCCTCTGCAAGGTCTGCTACCTTCCCAACGGGCTAGCTGCACTCCATTCTTTTGGAGTCAATCCTTATGCTCAGGAATGCCAACTCCGTGGTGGGACCCTCCATCTTCTTGTGCGCCAATGAAACCCTGAAGGTTTGGCATACACCTGTAAACGTTTGGAGGATAAAACCACACATATAACGGCCCGCCGGCCCCACAAAGAGAAAATCATAGAGATAGTGGGTGATGTTGTGGAAACCAGCATCAGTTCGGGCCACCCACTGAAGGAAAGTGCTAAATGTCTCAAAATAAGCACACAAGACGGAGCAAGCCATGGGCAAACAAAGGTCCACATAGTACTCTCACTCCAGGAAACACCTTAGAAGCCGATAGCTACGCGGATGAACGGGGAGCAACCGGAAAGTAGACTCCATATCCACCTTAGCCATCTTGGCACCTTTTCCGTGGCCACCCCGGGGAAATTACAAAGTGACTTCAAATTCTTCTGACACAAAATGGGTCGAAGGAGGGAACACGGGATCTCAAAACCACCCCGAAAACCCTCCCTCACCAGCTTTCGCCTTTCCCAGCAGTCTACCGTATTGTTCTAGCCACGGTAGCATTGCGTCAAACCGGATAGGAGTCCTGGCTCTTTGGAGAGGACTCCCCCGCTTTTGCACCTTCCCTGGTCCTGCTGCACTTGGATACTGGGTGATCGCCGCCGCAGCCCGAGCAGGAGTCCTTAAAACGACAGTTCGGGGCCCATTTGCAGCTGCCATCATTGAAGGAGCTGCAAATCCCGTGTTCGGGGGCGCCCGATGTGGCTCCTTGCCCCGCCTGTGTTACCCGCGAAAGGACGGCATGGCCCGCTTCAGGGTCATTATGTTCAGCCAATAGGCTACCGCCTTGTCGCTCCACGCCATGGTCGGCCTTGACGCCATGCTCCATGTACAGCCGAAACTCCTCTACGTACCGCCACCACGCCATCCCCCCGTAGATCTCCTCCAGGTATACGAACAGTCCGGAGCACTGCTCCGGGTGCCGTTCACCTAGTATGCAGGCCATAATTGAGAAGGCCTGGAGCCAGTTGTTGAATGTACGGGGAAGCCGCCTAAAGGAATTCGTACGATCATCTCCTTCCTTAGGGAAAAGCTCCGGGGGATCTGCTAACCGGGATATGGGCAATAATGAGAATAGTTTGACGAATTCCCTGCGCCAGATCTTTTCTTTGACATCCAGAGGCAAATGTGCCCCGAGGTTGTCTTGGGCACACATGGGGGACCGTCTGGCCGACTCCGCCCCCCGTCCCCGACTAGAGAGCTGTTCTGAATGGAGGGGAACAGCGCCCCTTGGGAGCCTGCCGGAAGGGTAGGCGTCTTGATTTCCGTACCGGGGAGGGAGAGTTAACCCGGAGGAGTGACCCAGGTGCGCCCGAGCGTTTCCCTGATAGACTACCCGCGCACGCCCCAGCTATTTTGTCGCTGATTGGGAGATCGTGGGCACACATAAGAGATTTTAGGGATACAAGCAACTGGGGTGCCATGGAAGGAGGGCCCCCCTGTATCGCTCCACCCCCAAAACCCTTGTACGCTCACCTGACTCCCGTCGTGCAGGGGTAGCTGCCACCCTGGAACACTCTCGCTGCTCGGTCCTAACGGTAGTCCAAGTCCGCCTTGTCCTCTGAGGGCTCTTCTCCCTACCGGCTCCTGAGCAGGTGCAGCTGCATCCGCCTGACCTCTCACTTCGGGACCTGGACCTGCCTCTTGATCTGGGAAGGCATGAAGAACAATTACTAGCTTTAATATGCCTGTATCCCGCTGCCCCGGCAATCCGCCCGAACGCTGAAGAGTGCTCGGAAACCAAATCCAGGGGAACAGCAGGGCTTAGAGACTCAACTGACCCTAACGGCCTAAGGGCTGGGCCAATGCCGTAACTAAACCCGTCTTGCGTGTCTGTATCCCTTGGCGTCTATTCAGTCCGGGGACTTCTGTCTCCTTGCTGGGGTGGAAGTAAAAGCCAAAGGACTGTACCTGCTCGTTGCTTTGCAAGCCCTGGCGTCTGCCGTGCCACCCTGGCTGTGACTGTGACTGGTGCCCGTCTGGGCTAGTGACCTCCCCCACAGGACTCAGGCTAGCAGCCACTTCAGACTGAGCCTGCGCCTCCGTGGAAAGGCCCTCACTCCCCAGAAGTGCCGATACCAATCTGTCCTGGACCCACCTAACCCCATGCCACAATGTTTGGGACCTAACCATGGCCAAAAGGGCCTCTCACTCCCCAGGGTCCATGAGAAAGCCACACCAGCCCCCACGGACGCAGACAAACACCACACATCCACACGCACCCACACACACAGCACACAGACAAAGCACACCACACACAGCACACACAGCACACACAGCACACCGCCCACACAGCACACAGCCCAGGCAGCACACAGCCCACACAGCCCACACAGAGGGATCCCCACTGCTTCATCACTGACAGGGTTAATGAATTCTGGGAAGTTATACTTGCAGGCACCAAGACGAGAGCAGTCCACACTGGCTTCCAAACCCTGGCAATGGCCAGCGCAGAGTGAAGGAGGAAGCCCGCAAAACGGGCGGAAGTGCCTCCTCCACTCTCTCAGCCAATAAGGAGCGCCTCAGGCTCCGCTGGGTCACGCTGCGCTGCATCAGACCCAGTGCCTGTGGCTACCTCTGCACCAGCCAATACTTTGTAGAGCCACCTTTTGCGGCAATCAAAGCTCTAATTTGCTTTGGATAAGTCTCTATGAGCTTGCCACATCTTACCACTGGGATTTTTGCCCATTCCTCCTTGCAAAACTGCTCCAGCTCCTTCAAGTTGGACGGTTTGTGCTTGTGAACAGCAATCTTTAAGTCTGACCACAGATTTTCTATTGGATTGAGGTCTGGGCTTTGACTAGGCCATTCCAACACATTTACATGTTTCCCCTTAAACCACTCAAGTGTTGCTTTAGCAGTGTGTTTGGGGTCATTGTCCTGCTGGAAGGTGAACCTCATTCCTAGCCTCAAATCACGCACAGAGTGGTACAGGTTTGGCTCAAGAATATCCCTGTATTTAGCACCATCCATCTTTCCCTCAACTCTGACCAGTTTCCCAGTCCCGGCTGCTGAAAAACATCCCAACAGCACAATGCTGCCACCACCATGTTTCACTGTGGGGATGGTGTTCTTTGGGTGATGTGATGTGTTGGGTGTGCGCCAGACATAGCATTTTCTTTGATGGCTGAAAAGTTCAATTTTAGTCTCATCAGACCAGAGCACCTTCCTCCATACATTTTGGGCGTCTCCGACATGCCTTTTTGAAAACTCAAAATGTGCCATTTTGTTTTTTTGCTGAAAGTAATGGCTTTCTTCTGGCCACTCTGCCATAAAGCCCAACTCTATGGAGCGTACGGCTTATTGTCGTCCTATGTACAGATACTCCAGTCTCTGCTGTGGAACTCTGCAGCTCCTCCAGGGTTACCTTAAGATTCTGTGCTACCTCTCTGATTAATGCCCTCCTTGCCAGGTCCATGAGTTTTGGTGGGCGGACGTCCCTTGGCAGGTTTGCTGCCATGTTCTTTCCATGTGGTTATGATAAATTTCACGGTGCTCCCGGGGATCATCAAAGATTTGGATATTTTTTATAACCTAATCCTGACTTGTACATCTCAATAATATTGTCCCTTACTTGTTTGAAGAGTTCCTTGGTCTTCATGGCAGTGTTTGGTTAGTGGTGCCTCTTGCTTAGGTGTTGCAGCCTCTGGGGCTTTTCAAAAAAGGTGTGTATATGTAATGACAGATCATGTGACACTTAGATTGCACGGAGGTGGACATAATTTCACTAATTATGTGACTTCTGAAGATAATTGGTTGCACCAGAGCTTTTTATGGGCTTCATAATAAAGGCGGTGAATAAATACGCACATGCCAATGTTCTGTTTTCTATTCTAAAAATTAGTTTTATGTATATGTTTCTCATTTCACTTCACCAACTTAGATTATTGTGTTCTGATCCATCACATAAAATTCAGATTCATAAAACATTGAACTGTAATGTAACAAAATAGGTAAAAAGTCAAGGGGGTGAATACTTTTGCAAGGCACTGTATAAATGACTCTGCTCGGATATATAGTCTTGCAGTTTAGAATCAATATTTGTGGTGACTGTGGCCCTTTAATAGGGATCAGTCAAACCCTCCAAAAACTGGAAATGGCTAAATGGTCTGATGATTAATAGTCCCCTGCGAGCTTTATGATTTAATGGTTCAGAGTTTTAATATGGCGTCTCTCTTGGGTACTGAAATGATGTCATAAGTGAGTCTGTGGATACTATCCAGGGTACTTTGCATCGGAGTATGAGGAGCATTCTGATGTTGTCCTACCATAGGATGAGGGTCTAATGTGACAGCTAGGACAAGGGAGGAAAGAGAGAACCAGGGAAAAGAGACAGGATAAACTAGGAAAGAGACAGCAAGGACAAGAGAGGAAAGAGAGACTAGGGAAAAGAGACACTCAGGATAAACTAGGAAAGAGACAGCAAGGACAAGAGAGGAAAGAGAGACTAGGGAAAAGAGACACTCAGGATAAAGTAGGAAAGAGACAGCAAGGACAAAAGAGGAAAGAGAGACTAGGGAAAAGAGACACTCAGGATAAACTAGGAAAGAGACAGCAAAGATAAGGGTGACCAGTCTAATGTGACAGCAAGGACAAGGGAGGAAAGAGAGAACCAGGGAAAAGAGACACTCAGGATAATCTAGGAAAGAGACAGCAAGGACAAGGGACGAAAAAGAGAACTAGAGAAAAGAGACACTCAGGACAAACTAGGAAAGAGACAGCAAGGACAAGGGAGGAAAGAAAGAACCAGGGAAAAGAGACAATCAGGATAAACTAGGAAAGAGACACCAAGGACAAGAGAGGAAAGAGAGACTAGGGAAAAGAGACACTCAGGATAAACTAGGAAAGAGACAGCAAGGATAAGAGTGACCAGTCTAATGTGACAGCAAGGACAAGGAAGGAAAGAGAGAACCAGGGAAAAGAGACACTCAGGATAATCTAGGAAAGAGACAGCAAGGACCAGAGAGGAAAGAGAGAACTAGGGAAAATAGACACTCAGGATAAACTAGGAAAGAGACAGCAAGGACAAGGGAGGAAAAAGAGAACTAGGGAAAATAGACACTCAGGATAAACTAGGAAAGAGACAGCAAGGACAAGGGAGGAAAGATAGAACCAGGTAAAAGAGACACTCAGGATAAACTAGTAAAGAGACAGCAAGGACAAGAGAGGAAAGAGAGAACCAGGGAAAAGAGACACTCAGGATAAACTAGGAAAGAGACAGCAAGGATAAGGGTGAACAGTCTAATGTGACAGCAAGGACAAGGAAGGAAAGAGAGAACCAGGGAAAAGAGACACTCAGGATAATCTAGGAAAGAGACAGCAAGGACCAGAGAGGAAAGAGAGAACTAGGGAAAAGAGACACTCAGGATAAACTAGGAAAGAGACAGCAAGGACAAGTGTAAACAGTCTAATGTGACAGCAAGGACAAGGGAGGAAAGAGAGAACCAGGGAAAAGAGACACTCAGGATAAACTAGGAAAGAGACAGCAAGGACAAGGGAGGAAAGAGAGAACCAGGGAAAAGAGACACTCAGGATAAACTAGGAAAGAGACAGCAAGGACAAGAGAGGAAAGAGAGACTAGGGAAAAGAGACACTCAGGATAAACTAGGAAAGAGACAGCAAGGATAAGGGTGACCAGTCTAATGTGACAGCAAGGACAAGGGAGGAAGGAGAGAACCAGGGAAAAGAGACACTCAGGATAATCTAGGAAAGAGACAGCAAGGACAAGGGAGGAAAAAGAGAACTAGAGAAAAGAGACACTCAGGACAAACTAGGAAAGAGACAGCAAGGACAAGGGAGGAAAGAAAGAACCAGGGAAAAGAGACACTCAGGATAAACTAGGAAAGAGACAGCAAGGGCAAGAGAGGAAAGAGAGACTAGGGAAAAGAGACACTCAGGATAAACTAGGAAAGAGACAGCAAGGATAAGAGTGACCAGTCTAATGTGACAGCAAGGACAAGGGAGGAAAGAGCGAACCAGGCAAAAGAGACACTCAGGATAATCTAGGAAAGAGACAGCAAGGACAAGGGAGGAAAAAGAGAACTAGGGAAAATAGACACTCAGGATAAACTAGGAAAGAGACAGCAAGGACAAGGGAGGAAAGAAAGAACCAGGGAAAAGAGACACTCAGGATAATCTAAGAAAGAGACAGCAAGGACAAGGGAGGAAAAAGAGAACCAGGGAAAAGAGACACTCAGGATAAACTAGGAAAGAGACAGCAAGGACAAGAGAGGAAAGAGAGACTAGGTAAAAGAGACACTCAGGATAATCTAGGAAAGAGACAGCAAGGACAAGGGAGGAAAAAGAGAACTAGGGAAAATAGACACTCAGGATAAACTAGGAAAGAGACAGCAAGGACAAGGGAGGAAAGAAAGAACCAGGGAAAAGAGACACTCAGGATAATCTAAGAAAGAGACAGCAAGGACAAGGGAGGAAAAAGAGAACCAGGGAAAAGAGACACTCAGGATAAACTAGGAAAGAGACAGCAAGGACAAGAGAGGAAAGAGAGACTAGGGAAAAGAGACACTCTGGATAAACTAGGAAAGAGACAGCAAGGATAAGGGTGACCAGTCTAATGTGACAGCAAGGACAAGGGAGGAAAGAGAGAACCAGGGAAAAGAGACACTCAGGATAATCTAGGAAAGAGACAGCAAGGACCAGAGAGGAAAGAGAGAACTAGGGAAAAGAGACACTCAGGATAAACTAGGAAAGAGACAGCAAGGACAAGGGTGACCAGTCTAATGTGACAGCAAGGACAAGGGAGGAAAGAGAGAACCAGGGAAAAGAGACACTCAGGATAATCTAGGAAAGAGACAGCAAGGACAAGGGAGGAAAAAGAGAACTAGGGAAAAGAGACACTCAGGACAAACTAGGAAAGAGACAGCAAGGACAAGGGAGGAAAGAGAGAACCAGGGAAAAGAGACACTCAGAATAAACTAGGAAAGAGACAGCAAGGACAAGAGAGGAAAGAGAGACTAGGGAAAAGAGACACTCAGGATAAACTAGGAAAGAGACAGCAAGGATAAGGGTGACCAGTCTAATGTGACAGCAAGGACAAGGGAGGAAAGAGAGAACCAGGGAAAAGAGACACTCAGGATAATCTAGGAAAGAGACAGCAAGGACAAGGGAGGAAAAAGAGAACTAGAGAAAAGAGACACTCAGGACAAACTAGGAAAGAGACAGCAAGGACAAGGGAGGAAAGAAAGAACCAGGGAAAAGAGACACTCATGATAAACTAGGAAAGAGACAGCAAGGACAAGAGAGGAAAGAGAGACTAGGGAAAAGAGACACTCAGGATAAACTAGGAAAGAGACAGCAAGGACAAGGGAGGAAAAAGAGAACTAGGGAAAATAGACACTCAGGATAAACTAGGAAAGAGACAGCAAGGACAAGGGAGGAAAGAGAGAACCAGGGAAAAGAGACACTCAGGATAATCTAAGAAAGAGACAGCAAGGACAAGGGAGGAAAAAGAGAACTAGGGAAAAGCGACACTCAGGATAAACTAGGAAAGAGACAGCAAGGACAAGAGAGAAAAGAGAGAACCAGGGAAAATAGACACTCGGTAGAAACTAGGAAAGAGACAGCCAGGACAAGAGAGGAAAGAGAGAACTAGAAAAAAGAGACACTCAGGATAATCTAAGAAAAAGACAACAAGGACAAGGGAGGAAAGAGAGAACCAGGGAAAAGAGACACTCAGGATAATCTAGGAAAGAGACAGCAAGGACAAGGGAGGAAAAAGAGAACTAGGGAAAAGAGACACTCAGGATAAACTAGGAAAGAGACAGCAAGGACAAGGGAGGAAAGAGAGAACCAGGGAAAAGAGACACTCGGGATAATCTAAGAAAGAGACAGCAAGGAAAAGGGAGGAAAAAGAGAACTAGGGAAAAGC
Source organism: Discoglossus pictus (assembly GCA_027410445.1). NCBI lineage: Eukaryota > Metazoa > Chordata > Amphibia > Anura > Alytidae > Discoglossus > Discoglossus pictus. The sequence continues at coordinate 26,909,339 of CM050168.1, forward strand.
GACACTCAGGATAAACTAGGAAAGAGACAGCAAGGACAAGAGAGGAAAGAGAGAACCATGGAAAAGAGACACTCTGGATAAACTAGGAAATAGCAAGGACAAGGGAGGAAATAGAGAACCAGGTAAAATAGACACTCAGGATAAACTAGGAAAGAGACAGCAGGGACAAGAGAGGAAAGAGAGAACTAAGGAAAAGAGATACTCAGGATAAACCAGAAAAGAGACAGCAAGGACAAGAGAGGAAAGAGAGAACTAGGGGAAAGAGACACTCAGGATAAACTAGGAAAGAGACAGCAAGGACACGGGAGGAAAAAGAGAACCAGGGAAAAGAGACACTCAGGATAAACTAGGAAAGAGACAGCAAGGACAAGGGAGGAAAGAGAGAACAAGGAAAAAGAGACACTCAGGATAAGCTAGGAAAGAGACAGCAAGGACAAGAGAGGAAAGAGAGAACCAGGGAAAAGAGACACTCAGGATAAACTAGGAAAGAGACAGCAAGGACAAGAGAGGAAAGAGAGAAGTAAGGAAAAGAGACACTCAGGATAAACTAGGAAAGAGACAGCAAGGACAAGTGTGACCAGTCTAATGTGACAGCAAGGACAAGGGAGGAAAGAGAGAACCAAGGAAAAGAGACACTCAGGATAAACTAGGAAAGAGACAGCAAGGACAAGGGAGGAAAGAGAGAACAAGGAAAAAGAGACACTCAGGATAAGCTAGGAAAGAGACAGCAAGGACAAGAGAGGAAAGAGAGAACCAGGGAAAAGAGACACTCAGGATAAACTAGGAAAGAGACAGCAAGGACAAGGGTGGAAAGAGAGAACAAGGAAAAAGAGACACTCAGGATAAGCTAGGAAAGAGACAGCAAGGACAAGAGAGGAAAGAGAGAACCAGGGAAAAGAGACACTCAGGATAAACTAGGAAAGAGACAGCAAGGACAAGAGAGGAAAGAGAGAAGTAAGGAAAAGAGACACTCAGGATAAACTAGGAAAGAGACAACAAGGACAAGGGAGGAAAGAGAGAACCAGGGAAAAGAGACACTCAGGATACACTAGGAAAGAGACAGCAAGTACAAGAGAGGAAAGAGAGGACTAGGGAAAATAGACACGCAGCATAAACTAGGAAAGAGACAGCAAGGACAAGGGGGAAAAGAGAGAACCAGGTAAAGGGAAAAGAGACAGTGAGGATAAATGAAGAAAACGCCAAGGGCAAGGGGGGAAGAGTGAACTTTATCCTGACTGTCTCTCCTCCCCGATCATGTTCGGCGCTCATCGCAAAGACAGGTATATAAGTACAGTGTTAAATATACAATTTTTTTAGTGCAGTGTAAATTAGATAATGTTTTCAGCTCTCAGAGCATAATAAAGTGATTTAAATATGTAACTGCTTTGAGAGTGCTATTGCTGTCAGCCAATGAGCAGTAATCCAGATATAGAGGTGCAGTGAAAAAAGTAAAACATTTTTAGTGCAGTAGAAAGTATAATTATTTATTTTCCATAACTAATTAATACTTATTAAATTAATGTATGTTAATAATTAATTCTGAATGGCCAAATGGTTTAGGAAGTACGAAGCATTAATGTATTCATAAAGTAACGGCAGTGTAAAATATGCTATTTAGTGTTTCTTTTTTATATATTTTTTTTTAATAATAATTAATTAATTAATTACTTAATAAATCAATATACTTTACCTATTTCTAATTAATATATCCAGCAATCAATATCCTGAAGAGCTAACAATCTCTTTGGATTTTCCTGCATCTGAAAATGTACAGTTGGACTGTTACTGCCCTGATGAGAAAGTGTCAGGAATGTGCCAAGTGTGCGATCAGTTTCCATCCTTTCTAATCGTGTATTTTGTACCTTGTACGTTCCTGGGTAAAAGTGGTACGCAGTTGGCGAGGTTTTGCGTGGTTTGGGGTCTTGTAGCCTCGCTATAATTTTTTTCACCTGCCATTTTTTTTCTTGCTTAGCTGATTTTCCAGTGTTGAAACTCTGCAAATTCAGCTTAAATTCGCGTGTAAACCTCACTCCCAGACGTCCTCTCTGGCCCCCTGTACTGTGTGTGAGATTTTTTTTTGTATTTTTTGTTTTATTTATTGTGTTTTCGATTTTCTCGGTTCAGCCGTTAACTTCGTATTTTTCCGACCTCATTTTTTTTTTTTTAAGTTACGCGCCTTGCAATTAGTTTTTTTGAAGTCTTGCGTTTCTCAACAACTTGTAGCCTAAGGCAATCCCGCGTTTCCTAACTGCATGGAGTCTAAGTCCCGCTTTTTTCAATGCCTCAACAGCTCGCCTCGCTTTGCGAGGCTCGCACGAGAGCCTTCGGTGCTCATTTCTGCCTAAGTCCTGCGTGTTTCAATGCCTTAACTGCTAGCCTCGCAGGCCATGAGCGCTCATTGCCTATGTACTCCGGGTTTCAATGTCTCAACTGCTCGCCTCGCGGCCGATGAGCGCCTTCCATAAACCATGCACTCGTCTGTAGCAGTTCAAGGCGGGAATATGATCAATTAAGCAAGGCCGTAACCTCCAATTTTGTAACAGCCAATAGACAGTGAGACATCCATCATTAAGGCAGTAAAACATGGAGGTTACATGTCAATCAGTTAGGTTTGAGGGTCCGATCTGTGATCAGACTTGCAAAAACTCAAAATACGAAATAATAAAAATGAATGCCAATACTGTTCTAGTCCATGTGGGTGGCATGATATGTATTAACTCATTGATTCCGGAGATCTATATAACCCCAAAATAAACATTAAAATAAATTTACTGTATTTTTACTGCCAATTTGCGAGCTTGAGCCTGTTTTGCAATTAATTCTAATGTCTTTTATCACTTTCCCCGTTATTTACAGTGCAGTATTGATTTGTTATTTGAATTTACAGTGCTACAGACAGGGGTTAAACTCCCTTGCCTGTCTTCTCTAGTGTTTGTAGGATTTTCTCCTACATTTGCCATTTACAGGTGAGAAACCATTTGCGGGCTTGGGGAAATTGTAGCAACTGAATATAGATTTGATCGTAACTCCTGTGGATGGGAAGTTTCCGGGTTTAACCATCACAAAGTTTTCAAGCCCGTAACCCGTAAACCGTCCAGAGCTCGCAAAAAGACGCCAATTGAATAGAAAATTAACTTACAGCCTCACTTAAGGGCTCCAGTAACTTACGATTGCTCAATTGAATCGAGCTCCATGTTTCCATGTTTCCATCAGTCTGGACACACTTTTTCTTGAAAATATCTGTTAGACGGAAAAAGGAAATAATTTTCTAAAAATGTAATAAAGTAGCTGTGAAAAGTCAAAATATATTGGTGTAACTGTATTTTGAATTAAGCCAATGGAGTGATGCATATTCAGCTGCTGAAGTCTTATAAGTCTGCTTTTCCAGTCTCCACTTGGTATGTACGGAACTTCCTATCTTTATTATTATTATTACTAGCGACTTGCCAGTCAAAAAAGACGGGGCAATAAAAAAGTGCTGAAATGCGGTTTCTCACACAATGTGAGTATACTGGGTGCCTCAACTATATAGACCCCTATAGGACACTAATTAATCCATGTAATAACAATATAAGTGCCATGTGGGTCATCCATGACCCTCATGACACAAAGTGTAAGCACTACACTATTAAGCCTAACTATACCCCATTAACCCAACCCTGGGCCTATTTAATCCTAACAGTACACATTTAACCCTAACAGTTCCTATCTAACCGTAACTGGGCCTATTGAACCGTAACTGGGACAATTTAACCCCATGTAAGCCTATTTAACCCTGTCTCTTACGTGGGTCTATACAGACCCTCATAAGCTTCTATTTAACCCCATCAGTCCCATAAGGGTATATAAAGATGGGGCAGTTAGAACCCTAACATTCACCACATAAGTGCATTGAGGGTCCTCAAGGACCCTCCTGACACTAAGTAGAAACACTACACTGCACTATACCCCTCCAATAAAGCATTAAATCTAAATGAACCCCCTCTATACTAACCTATTAACACCTACACTACCTACCTACACTACCTACCTACCCCCTAATAAACCCCCCACCCTTCTAATTACAGAAAGTAAGAAAATGTAACTCACAAAAAATAATGAAACCTTAATGAAATAAAAAAAGCCTAAGTCACAGAAACTAAGAAAGTTACATTACAGAAAATTAAAAAATCTACATTACAAAACATTTTTAAAAAGCTACATTACAAAAAATAAGAAAAGCTGCATTGCAAAAAAGAAAAAAAAGCTACATTACAAAAAAAGAAAAAAGCTACATTGCAAAAAATAAGAAAAGCTACATTACACCCCCACCCCACTACGGAAAATAAAAAAAATTGAATGGTTAAGACCACTTACCTTTGCATATGTCCCTTCAAATCGCCCCTCCTAGGAAAAAGAAAAATAGTAAAACACATTACATAGAATAAATACCATTCTAAATCTTATAACTATTCTACTCACCTTTCCAGCATGTCCCCATCCTTCCTGTTTTCTTCTCAGGCGCGGCCCCTGTTAAAAATAAAGATTAGATCAGTACAGATGAATACACACAAAATAAAATACAATAAACATAATATACACGAGATGTCCCGTGCTCTTCCTCTTCTGCCCCGGCTGGGCCCTTCAAGAATCTACGCTGTAAAAAAAAAGAAGAAAAAAAACTAACAGAGCTCCGCACTCGCCGTCCTCTCCTACACTAATGAGGCCCCCTAGAGCCTTTTCCACAACAAAATTGACAATGGCGGATTCTGATTGGCTAAAAATGCTGTCATTCAATTTTAGCCAATCAGAAGATGCCAAGGTGTGAGCCAACCAGAATGGGATACACCCCATATGGCATTCTGATTGGCTAAAGCACCTGTCAATTTATTTAAACCAATCAAAAGGCTCTATTCCCTTCAGCCAATTACAATGGGATACACCCCCATGAAGCAATTGGCTGAAGGCATCCGTGCCTTCTGATTGGCTGCTGTCACTGTCAATCAGACTGCAGCCAATCAGAAGGCTTATTAAAAGCATGTGCGCCTTCTGATTAGCTGCAGTTGATTGACAGTGACAAAAGCAAGCAGAAGGCGCATATGTATTCAGCCAATCACCCCGCGGGGGTGTATACCATTGTGATTGGCTGAAGGGAATAGCGCCTTCTGATTGGCTGATATCACTGACAATTAGACTGCAGCCAATCAGAAGGCGCAGATGGCTTCAGCCAATTACCCATGGGGGTGTATCCCATTGTGATAGAGCCTTCTGATAGAGCCTTCTGATTTGCTGCAGTCTGATTGACAGTGACAACAGCCAATCAGAATGGGATATAGAGGTGTATCCCATTCTGATTGGCTCACACATTGGTACCTTCTGATTGGCTGAAATTTGATTGACAGCATTTTCAACCAATCAGAAGGTGCCATGGTCAATAATTTTTCAGAAAAGGCTCTAGGGGCCTCATTAGCGTCGGGGAGCTCCGCGAGGGCAGAGCTCTGTTTTTTTTTGTTTTTTTTTGCGGATTGTTGAAGGGCCCAGCCTGTGCAGAAAAAGGAGGAGCATGGGTACATTGTGCTGAGGTAAATTGAATGTATATTATGTTTATTTTATTTTGTGTGTATGTATTTAGTACTAATCTAATGTTTATTTTTAACAGGGGCCATGCCGGAGAAGAAAATAAGAAGGATGGGGACATGCTGGAAAGGTGAGTAGAATATTTAGAATATTTAGAATGTTTATTTATTCTATGTAGTGAGTTGTACTAATTTATTTTTATTTTTTTCCTAGGGGGGTGATTGGAAGGGACATCTGCAAAGGTAAGTGGTCTTAATTATTGTATTTCAGGTTAGATTTAGGGTTTATGTATGTAGATAGCATTTAATGTATTTTAGATAGGAGGTACCTATTTTAGATAGGGGGTATGTGTGTATTTTAGATAGGATTTAATGTATTTTAGATAGTGGGTATGTTTGTATTTTAGATAGGGGTATGTGTGTATTTTAGATAGAGTGGTATTTATGTATTTTAGATAGGGGTATGTGTGTATTTTAGATAGAGGGGTATGTTACGTATGTTTATTAGATAGGGGTATTGTATTTTATTTGTATTGAATTGTAAAGTAATGTATATATATTGTATGCATTTCCTTTTCAGGTGTGTATTTTTTTTTCTGTAGTAGGGGGGTTGTAATGTAGGTTTTTTATTTTCTGTAATGTTGATTTTTTTATTTTTTGTGACTTAGGTTTTTTTATTTTCTGTAATGTAGATTTTTATTTTTTGTGACTTAGGCTTTTTTATTTTCTGTGACTTAGGTTTTCTTATTATCTGTAATTGGTGGGATGGGGAGTTTATTAGGGGGTACGTAGGTAGTGTAGGTAGGGACTGTAGGTTTTAATAGGTTAATGTAGAGGGTGGTTAGTTTAGATGTAATGCTTTATTGGGGGGTATAGGGCAGTGTAGTGTTTGTACTTAGTGTCATGTGGGTCCTTGAGGACCATCATGGCACTTATGTGGTTAATGCTAGGGTTCTAACAGCCCCATAATGGTCTTTATATACCCTTATGGAACTGATGGTGTTAAATAGAGGCTTATGAGGGTCTGTATAGATCCACATAAAAGATGGGATTAAATAGGCTTACATGGGGTTAAATAGGTCCAGTTAGGGTTAGATAGGTACTGTTAGGGATAGATAGGTGTCGTTTGTGTTAAGTAGGCCCAGGGTTGGGTTAATAGGGTATAGTTATGACCCTCATGGCACTTATAGTGTTATTACATCGGTTAATTAGTGTCCTACAGAAGTCTATATAGACCCCTCTTGGACTGATAGGGTTTATTATTGACTTATGGGGGTCTGTATTGACCCCCATAAGTGGAAGGGTTAATTAAGGGATTATGGGCGTCTGTATTGACCCCCATGAGTGAAAGGGTTAAGTAAGGGATTATGGGGGTCTGTGTTGACCCCCATGATCGACAGGGTTAATTAAGGGCAGATGGGGGTCTGTATTGACCCCCATGAGTGACAGGGTTAATTAAGGATTTGTGGGGGTCTGTATTGACCCCCATGAGTGACAGGGTTAATTAAGGGCTGATGAGGGTCTGTATTGAGCCCCATGAGTGAGAGGGTTAATTAAGGGATTATGGGGGTCTGTATTGACCTCCATGAGTGACTGGGTTAATGAAGGGATTATGGGGGTCTGTATTGACCCCCATGAGTTACATGGTTAATTAAGGGATTATGGGGTCTGTATTGACCACCATGAGTGACAGGGTTAATTAAGGGATTAGGATGGCCTGTATTCACCCCCCCCCCCCCCCGTGTCAGGTGTAATTAAGGGATTATGGGGGTCTGTATTAACCCCCATGAGTGACAGGGTTATTTAGGGGCTCATGGGGCTCTGTATACAGCCCCATAAGTGATAGAGTTCATTTACATTTTTAACATTGCGTTATCAATGTTTTTTGGCAAGCCCTCGCTGCTGAGAACTATATATGTGATTATCATTATCATCCTATTTAGAAAATGCCAACATAGGGCTCCAATAAATTTCTGTAAAATTACACAAGCAAAAAGTGCTCAGTAACTTTACCTAACTTTTGACCAATCAGATTGCTCAGATTTTAGGTGCATTAATTAGAGCAATCTGATTGGTCAAATTAGATTTCAGATTAATACTGAGCAGGGTGACAACTCAAAACCCATTCTGATTGGCTGAAATATGATGGATATCTATTTCAGCCACTCAGAATGTGCAAAAAACAGACATATGAGGTGGGTTAAAGTAATTTATTTTAGAGAGCTCTGTTTTTTGTATTTTTTTGGAGGGTGCTTTCCTGGCCCAGAAGATAAGGATCATTTGCTACAATCAAGAAAGAAAAGGACAAGAACTTCTTCAATCAACACGGATAACCCATCTAGTCCAGGGCAGAAGAGCATGAACTATTTGGGAAAAGTGAGTATTATTAATTTATTTTCTTTCACAGGATTTATTTGTTTTTAACTCTTGTGATCCTTTTTTATTTTATATGTTTTATTATTTATTTTAAATGTATTTATTATTTTATTGTAATCTATTTTTTTTATTTTTGGTTCTTTTTTTTTTTAATTTTAGATTTGTAATTTTTGGTAATTTTTTATTTTTTTATTTTTTGTAATCTATTGAGAGGTTTGTATTTTTTTATTTTATTTATGTTTTATTTGTATTTAGTGAAATGTTTTAGAGTGCCATAGGTGTCCTTAAGTATTGTGTATTTGTAACAAAATACATGAAAAATACATGTCTCTCCTAATGACTTTTTCTCATATGATTAATTATCTCTCACATTGGAGTAAATAAACCAAAAGAGCATGCCCATTAGAAACACAATAAGACTTTAACATCTAATTGTTTCTATAACTTATTATTTATTCAACTGAGTATTCACTTGTGACAGAATGTTACAGAGATAATTAATAATGTGAGATAATGTTATTAGGAGGGAGGAAGGACTTTTGGTCTGATTTTTATTAAAAATACTCAACGTTCAAGCTTAATTATCTAAAACTCCCTCTCATTTTTAATAACAGACCAATTGCAATTATATCTTTTTTTGTTTATTCCCTTCTGGTTGGCTATCTTGTCGTGGTGATGGGGCTTGTGAACCTCAATGAAGCTGTGAGCTATAACATGTAGGCTCACCCCAGATTGGCAGGTAAGACAACTCGTGGTCCACTGGGAAAGGAACTGGCAACCAACTCCAGTATCTTTGCAGTGAAAACCTGATGGATGAGCATAACTAGACACAAGATGTGCCTGGTGTGCTGCAGTCAATATGATCACTGAGAGTTGGACAAAACTGAACAAATAAACATATATGTATATTATTTCTTCACTAACAAGAACCTTTGCTGTGTCACATTATTTGCAGCATCTAGAAATTTGCAATACATTGATGGTATGTTTTAACCTATCTGTAGGCTCCTGATGGCAAACTTTTCCTAAAGAGCACGTCTATATACTGGGAAGGCAAGTTGAGTGCAAGCCATAATCATTTGTTTTTGTGTAAATTCTTCATCTTTTATTCTCCCCAATCCGCAAGTACCCATAAAACGCTGAGCCGCGATTCTCTCACATTAGCAGGCCCATTTTGGCTTTCATTTAGACTCAACTCATTGAATGATAAGTGCCAGCGCACACCATCACCACTATTCCCCGACTGATTTATACTAAATGCAAGCTTATAATAATCACAGTTTTCCTTTAAGCAGCAGCTTTCTTGCAGACTCAGTATTTTCTGCAAAGTATGTTAAATCTGCTTCACTATTTCAACATGATTACTCCTAAACACCATTTCCAAAATTAGTGCTTTGTTGTAAGCGTGGGAGCATTACGGTCCATAGACTGGCGCAGGGAGATAAATGCTTATTTGAAAAGGGAAAAAGATATTGCTCTATAATGTAGTGGGTGAAAACAGCCCCTTCAATAGCAATATTATGTTTCATTATAATGTTAAGCTATTATAAGTATTGTACATTTATTTTGCAACATGGATTTGTTGCTAAAGTCAATTTGAATGCTTCTCTTTTTTTTTCGATCAGGGGAAAATAAATGGCGTGCAGACCCAATAGGTTTTTAAAGCAATGTCGTTAAATCATATAATGCCAACTGCTTTCAGCAAATAAGAACGGTCAACATCAATTCTTGAGTTACTGGCATTTGCATTTGGGAACCTTTTATTTAGCTTTTCCGACACATAATTGAATCTGCAAGAAATGTCCTTACTATTCTTTTCCACTTATTGTCTCAATTAAAATGTAGACATCACCGACTGCCCCATTGCTGCCGGAGACCATTCAGATTTATGCCCCCACTCACCCCTTGCAGTCCCTACTTTGCCCTTTCTATATCCCCAATCATATGTTTATGTGTGTTTATGTATACATGGTATATCAGAAAGTAACACTGCATATAGACTTTTCACACCCCTTCTCTAGCCTATAGTAGAAGGCCGCCCAGGGCACTTGCTTACAAGGGAAGCTATCAAGGACGTATAGTTTTGCGCAGACCTTACGCCTCATGTCATATGTGGGCACCCTGTCCTGTAACCTTGACCGCGGCATAGTAAATACGGATTCTCAAACAGTAATAACAATAAATACACACACATAAGTCGGGATTTTAAAGGCTGCAGCTCTTTAATTAGTGAATTACTTAATGGGTAATAAGAACAAATGACAATAGGGACCTGCCCTCCCATAAACTCAACTGGAGGGGACCTCATGCCACAAGAGTACCGATACCTCATAAGCAAGCCCTGATGCCCACACCTCACTGTGGGCAAGCACCCTCCACCAACCAACTGTGACAAGGCCGCCATACTGGATATTCTACCGATGATCCAAGGAGGCATAACTGGTTTCCTAGGGTAGAACAGAGAAGGGCAGGTGATAAAACCTGCTGAGTTAAGAAGAAAAGAGTGACTGTTAAATACAGTTTTTACCTAACTATCCCTTCCCCTTTTAACACCAACCCTTTATATTAACCTGTGATGACCCAGGGGACCAGGAGCACCCCAAAATGTCCTGCTACAGCTTCAGGGAACCCCTACATTGTCGGGGTTCTAGTGATCTCAGAGCCCAGCGTGCTTATCCAGGTCAGAAACCAATGCAGGCACCCAGGATACAGCAGAAACAATCAGGAACACTCAGGAACAAGCGAGAACAAGCAGGAACAAGCAGGCAGATGTAGGTCCCTTTAAGGTAGGACCAGAGAGAGAGAGAGGTATCAGGGTACCCTCAAGTGATTTTAGCTCAGGAAACCCTTACCCAAGAATGACAACACACTGTGGTTATGTACAGCCAGACTGAACTGGTTTATTGAGGCCAGATGCACAGGAATTTATACAGAATAAACCAGTGTGGGACAGCCCATAATAGAATGAACAGATCAGTGGCCATGTTACCCGCCTAGGTGTATGGGAACTAATCAGTACACTAGCTTGACTAATTAGGTTATCACTGAACCACTCAGAGGGAATCTGCCCCCTGGGACAGAACACACCTCCTAGATTCTGGATTGCAATATTAGTCATTTGCTACTTGGATATCCATGTGGCTGGTTGCTACCTCTTGGGGAAACAATAGAAAGGGAATGAATGGGAAACCACTAACAGTCCTATTTTGGGTCACCACATGTTCTTTGGTGTTGGCCCATATTAAATGTTTGTACAGTAATTATTAATTCCCAAATTACACAATTACATGGACATACAGTAAATTAGAAACCTATTATTATAGACATAATACACAGTGGGAAATGACAGTGTAGTTTGGGAGCAGTAGTGTGGCTATGTGTGGGCAACATTATCTTCACATTATTTATAATTCCTCTAGCACCTGGCTCTAACAACATCCATTGAGCATGCTTTGTCTTGGCCCTAGGTTACTTTATTCCTAGGAGCTCTGGCTCTCTGGATGGAATCAGGGCTTGGTGTATCAGGGTGGCTATCCTGGGTAGCCCTAGGACAGACCAAATTACAATTTTCCACCATCCCACCATAAGGAGACACATTAGGATACAATAAGGAGTGCTCTGGCCGTTGGTAGCAGGGATAACCCAGTCTTTTGCCTCATTGGCCCATGTAAATGTAAGCAGCCTGCTGATTGGCTGAAAGTCAATCCGGTCAGGGAAACTGAAACTCCAGCTTGAAGGCTCCCCTGGCTTCCAAGTGAGCCAATCACAGGAATGTCTGCAAGCCCAGGAAATACAAATAGGCCAATCACAGACAGGCCTCAAGGGAAAAAATCCTTCCCATAGACTTGTAACAGTGCCTATTAGATTTAACCGGTTGCCTTTTACAGTAAACCTGTTTAGGGTGCCTTTAAGCTGGCCAAATCAGTTAAAAGTGGGGTGAACAAAGACCCCCCTTGCCCCCCAAAGTCTGGGCATGAAGTAACCCCTTAATAAATAACCGCTAACATAACCACTTGGCAGGCAACAAAAACTTCCAATCCTATTACTAGCCCGATCAAATTCCCTTAACTACGTACATCCATGGGATTCCTATACCTTTGAATAGGTTCTACACTTACTTTAGGGTTCACTGGTGGTCCAGTGGTTAGGATTTGGTGTTTTCACTGCAGTGACCTGGGTTCGATTCCAGTCAGGGAACCATGAGGTCACACCACCGTAAAGCCAAGCAGGGTTGGGCCTGGTCTTTATTTGGATGCAAGACCCCCTAGGAATACCAGGAGCTTTATTCTGTGGCCAACTGGAGAAGGAACTGGTAACCCACTCCAGTATCTCTGCCATGAAAACCAAGTAGATCAGCATGACCATGGACATAATGATATGCCTGTTGTGTTACCGTCCATGAGGTCACGGAGAGTCGGAAACAACTGAACGATACAAAAAAAACACCACTTATTTAAACACATTGGCCAGTATTTCATTTTCTTTTTTTCAGCTTTTATTATTGTTATATCTTCATATTAGAAATAAATATATGATTTTGTGTGGAAGAAAGCATGACAGAAAAACGTTTCAGCACAATTAATCTAGTCGTATTTTAACTTAACTTTACATCTTACCTGCACATTTTTCTTTTTGTTACTGTTATATACAGTAGCATATTACAGCTATCTTATGGATATAGTATCTATGTATTTTGACTTGCAAAAATAAAAATTGCCCTTGATATTCACTTTAACCTCACTAAAAAACTAGTTTTTTTAAATGTCCCCAATTTATATGGCATGTAATATATCTGTGGCCTCGCCCAGGGAACCGATCCAGACTACACATTACAGAAAGGTGCTTAGTCTTTGTAAAAGTATATAGCATAGAAAATATATAAATATATATATAATATATATAAAATCATTTCACTGCTGAGAAAATACAGTAGTACCTTGATGCTTGTCATTAAATGGTTCCAGAAGGCACGACGAGTACCAAATTCCCATAAGGACTAATGGAAATTGACTCATACAGGCAACAGCATGCATAACGAGTAAGTGTTGAGTGTCAAAGCAATTTCTGCTCATCAAAACACATTGAATATCAAACTTCAAGTTCCGAGGCAGACAAGTACCAAGGTACCACTGTAGTTAAGTAAAAAGATAAGTCCAGGAAAAATTTACAAACCCAGACTGTCCGTTCTAAAAACTAAGGCCCCCATTTAATTGAGCTTTCTGGAGATTTGGTAGCCCGTAAGTGAGGTCGTTAGCTAATTTGCTATTCAATTGGCGTCTTTTTGCGGGCTCCAATCAGCTTCCGAGTTACGTGCTTGAAAAAATGGCGATGGGTAAACTCATAACTTACAGCCTCCAGAAGCCTTTAATCTTTCACTTTCGCATGGTCTAAAATCGCAAATCGCTATTCAAATGCTCAATTTCCCCAAGCCCGCAAATGCTTTCACACCGTAAATGGAAAATGAAGGAGAAAATCCCACGAGTGCTAGAGAGGACCCGCAAGGGGGTTAAACACCTATTCGTAGCAATGTAAATGCAAATAAAACATCAATACTGCACTGTAAATAACGGGGGAAAGTGATGATAGACATTAGAATTAATTGCACAACAGTATCAGCCTTCGGGTATCAATGAGTTAATACATATCAGGCCACCCATATGGACTAGAACAGTATTGGCATTCATTTTCATAATTCTTTATTTTGAAGGTTTTGCATGTCTGATCGCATATAGGACCCCCCAAACCTAATTGATTGACATGTAACCTCCATGTTTTACTGCCGTAATAATGACGGTCTCATTTTCTATTGGCTGATTCTAAATGGGTGGTTACGGGCTTGCTGAATTGATCATGTTCCCGCCCTGAACTGCTATGAACCAGTGCATGGTTTACGGTTTCGGCTTTGGGACAGTAACTTGCAGACATTCAGCCATCTGTGATTGTGTTGCGGGCTTCAAATTGAATATGGCCCTATATGTCTGTGTTGAGCATCGTGCATGTTTAGTGCGTCTCTCTATATACTGGATTACATTATACAGAATGGCAGCAACACTGAAATAATTCAGAAATATTCATGAATATGTGTCCCTCTTGTATCATTTAAAATGTTGGGATGTTTGAAATACAAAATGTAGAAAATGTATAAAGCACAGGACCATAAACTGAAATTACAATGAATACAGATAGTCCAGGCTCACCTAACCTTCATCCTTGGGGCCCAGATCCAGGCCATTGTTTCAGTATAATTTGCAAGATTACCGGTGGATCTATCAGTGGCTCAGTGGCCACGATTTCCCTAATTGTACTGTCACAGAGATCACCTAAAAATATAGTCTGGATAGCACTGGACAAGTCTGGATTCTAAGAAGCTTCATTCACGGACTATCATTTTTTTTCATTTGCTTGTTTTTCATGATTCCTTTCATACATGCTTAATGTTTTCTTGACTTCTGAAAACATGGTGAAAACATCTGTAGTTAACCTGGATAACATGATAGAAACCTTCAAATAGATGGAAAGATTGAATAAAATTCATGAAGTATCTTCCAGAAATAGGTTAATGATATGAAATTGGAAGAATTAATGGTAATGTCCAAAAGTACTAATTTGCGGAAAGGGCAGTGGAATAGTGGAGCAGTGTACCAGTTAATGTGGTAGGCTCCAACACATTTGAGGTTTTTAAGCATTCCTGGGATAAATATAAAGCTATTCTAAAGGGTTAATTAAGCTAAATTTTTCTGTAGATGGAACACAAAATAGCCCTTATCTGCCTTCTAATCTATACTATTATGTTTTGGAAAAGAAGGAACACTCCATGTCCATAGATATCAACTTGACCAACAAACTGTATAGTCCATCTGGTAGCTCTCTATTATTTTTATTTTTTAAAAAGTCACACTTCATTTCCAGGGAAAAGGAGGATGTACACTCGGAGCACACAATGTAATGATAAAACTCAGCCAAACTTATGTTGGAAGCCACCGTCCTTCCACTCTGACAGAGCCCTTTGGAGATCACTGTAATTGACTAAGAACTTGAGCCGGAAGATGAGGAGATAGAAACGTGACTTTTCAAAAATGTGGGAATGTGAACAATAGGGCCTCTCATCTCAGTGAAAAAGCAGAGCGGATTTCATATGATCTGGGTCTATTTATATGGTATGGTAAGATCATCCACATATCCACAAATGCAGGGACTTATACATTCACCTGACTGTGTTAAAAATGACTACTTAATTTAATGTTTCTGTTCACCAGCTACGGGGTGGGCTTGAAACGACCACTGTACTCATCAGATGGAGGTTGAAAGACAGCTGTATATATATATATATATATATACAGTCAGGTCCATAAATATTGGGACATCGACACAATTCTAATCTTTTTGGCTCTATACACCACCACAATGGATTTAAAATTAAACAAACAGCATGTGCTTTAACTGCAGACTTTCAGCTTTAATTTGAGGGTATTTACATCCAAGTCAGGTGAACGGTGTAGGAATTACAACAGTTTGTATATGTGCCTCCCACTTTTTAAGGGACCAAAAGTAATGGGACAGATTAACAGTCATAAAACAAACTTTCACTTTTTAATACTTGGTTGCAAATCCTTTGCAGTCAAGTACAGCCTGAAGTCTGGAACGCATAGACATCACCAGAAGCTGGGTTTCATCCCTGGTGATGCTCTGCCAGACCTCTCTTGCAACTGTCTTCAGTTCCTGTTTGTTCTTGGGGCATTTTCCCTTCAGTTTTTTCTTCAGCAAGTGAAATTCATGCTCAATCGGATTCAGGTCAGGTGATTGACTTGGCCATTACACAATATTCCACTTATTTCCCTTAAAAAACTCTTTGGTTGCTTTTGCAGTATGCTTTGGGTCATTGTCCATCTGCACTGTGAAGCGCCGTCCAATGAGTTCTGAAGCATTTGGCTGAATATGAGCAGATAATATTGCCCGGAACACTTCAGAATTCATCCTGCTGCTTTTGTCAGCAGTCACATCATCAATAAATACAAGAGAACCAGTTCCATTGGCAGCCATACATGCCCACGCCATGACACTACCACCACCATGCTTCACTGATGAGGGGGTACGCTTTGGATCATGAGCAGTTCCTTTCCGTCTCCATAATCTTCTCTTCCCATCACTCTGGTACAAGTTGATCTTAGTCTCATCTGTCCATAGGATGTTGTTCCAGAACTGTGAAGGCTTTTTTAGGTGTTGTTTGGCAAACTCTAATCTGGCCCTCCTGTTTTTGAGGCTCACCAATGATTTACATCTTGTGGTGAACCCTCTGTATTCACTTTGGTGAAGTCTTCTCTTGATTGTTGACTTTGACACACATACACCTACCTCCTGGAAAGTGTTCTTGATCTGGCCAACTGTTGTGAAGGGTGTTTTCTTCACCAGGGAAAGAATTCTTTGGTCATCCACCACAGTTATTTTCCGTGGTCTTCCGGGTCTTTTGGTGTTGCTGAGCTCACCGGTGCGTTCTTTCTTTTTAAGGATGTTCCAAACAGTTGATTTGGCCACACCTAATGTTTTTGCTATCTCTCTGATGGGTTTGTTTTGTTTTTTCAGCCTAATGATGGCTTGCTTCACTGATAGTGACAGCTCTTTGGATCTCATATTGAGAGTTAACAGCAACAAATGCCAATAGCACACTTTAAATGAACTCTGGACCTTTTATCTGCTCTTTGTAAATGGGATAATGAGGGAATAACACACACCTGGCCATGGAACAGCTGAGCAGCCAATTGTCCCATTACTTTTGGTCCCTTAAAAAGTGGGAGGCACATATACAAACTGTTGTAATTCCTACACCGTTCACCTGATTTGGATGTAAATACCCTCAAATTAAAGCTGAAAGTCTGCAGTTACAGCACATTGTTCGTTTCATTTCAAATCCATTGTGGTGGTGTATAGAGCCAAAAAGATTAGAATTGGGTCGATGTCCCAATATTTATGGACCTGACTGTATATATATAGATATACAGTATCTCACAAAAATGAGTTCACCCCTCACATTTTTGTAAATATCTTATTATATCTTTTCATGTGACAACACT
The DNA here is from genome assembly GCA_027410445.1 of Discoglossus pictus. Classification (NCBI taxonomy): domain Eukaryota; kingdom Metazoa; phylum Chordata; class Amphibia; order Anura; family Alytidae; genus Discoglossus; species Discoglossus pictus. The sequence goes on from CM050168.1 coordinate 26,926,338, forward strand.
GAAGAAATGACACTCTGCTACAATGTAAAGTTGTAAGTGTACAGACTGTATAACAGTGTAAATTTGCTGTCTCCTCAAAATAACTCAACACACCGCCATTAATGTCTAAACCGTTGGCAACAAAAGTGAGTACACCCCAAGGGGAAATGTCCACATTGGGCCAAATTGGCCTTTTTCCCTCCCTGGTGCCATGTGACTTGTTAGTGTTACAAGGTCCCAGGTATGAAAGGGGAGCAGGTGTGTTAAATTTGGTGTTATCACTGTCTCATACTGCTCACAGGAAGTTCAACATGGCACCTCATGGCAAAGAACTGTCTGAGGATCTGAAAAAAATAATTGTTGTGCTACATAAAGATGGCCTAGGCTATAAGAAGATTGCCAAGACCCTGAAACTGAGCTGCAGCACGGTGGGCAAGACCATACAGCGGTTTCACAGGACAGGTTCTACTCAGAGCAGGCCTCGCCATGGTAACCAAAGAAGTTGAGTGCACGTGCTCAGCATCATATCCAGAGGTTGTCTTTGGGAAACAACTGTATGAGTGCTGCCAGCATTGCTGCAGAGGTTGAAGGGATGGGGATCAGCCTGTCAGTGCTCAGACCATACGCCGCGAACTGCATCAAATTGGTCTGCATGGCTGTCGTCCCAGAAGGAAGCCTCTTCTAAAGATGATGCACAAGAAAGCCCACAAAAAGTTACAGGCAAGCAGACTAACGACATGGATTACTGGATCCATGTCCTGTGGTCTAATGAGACCAAGATAAACTTATTTGGTTCAGATGGTGTCAAGCGTGTGTGGCAGCAACCAGGTGAGGAGTACAAAGACAAGTGTGTCTTGCCTTCAGTCAATGATGGTGATGGGAGTGTCATGGTCTGCGCCTGCATGAGTGCTGCAGGCACTGGGAGGCTACAGTTCATTGAGGGAACCATAAATGCCAACATGTACTGTGACACACTGAAGCAGAGCATGATCCCCTCCCTTCGGAGACTGGGCCACAGGGCAGTATTCCAACATGATAACGACCCCAAACACACCTCTAAGATGACCACTGCCTTGCTAAAGAAGCTGAAGGTAAAGGTGATGGACTGGCCAAGCATGTCTCCAGACCTAAACCCTATTGAGCATCTGTGGGGCGTCCTCAAACAGAGGGTGGGAGAGTGCAAGGTCTCTAACATCCACCAGCTCCGTGATGTCATCATGGAGGAGTGGAAGAGGACTCCAGCCGCGACCTGTGAAGCTGGAAAATAATAGTGGCCACACAAAATAATGACACTTTGGGCCCAATTTGGACATTTGACTTAGGACTGTACTCCCTTTTGTTGCCAATGGTTTAGACATTAATGGCTGTGTGTTGAGTTATTTTGAGGGGACAGCAAATGTACACTGTTATACGTTACATTGTAGCAGTCATTTCTTCAGTGTTGTCACATGAAAAGATATAATAAAATATTTACAAAAATGTGAGGGGTGTACTCACTTTTGTGAGATACTGTGTATATATATATGGCATTTATTTTGAAAATATGACTGATCATGCAAAAAAAAATATTTTATTGAAGGATAGTGATCATATGAAGCCATTTATTATCACATAGTTGTTTGGCTCCGTTTTAAATTAGAATGATAACAAAAATCACCCAAATGGCCCTGATCAAAAGTTTGCATACCATTAGTTTTTAATACTGTGTATTGCCCCCTTTAGCATCAATGACAGCGTGCAGTAATAGTTGCAGGTGGTATTCTTGCAGGTGGTATAGCTGCCCATTCGTCTTGGCAAAATGCCTCTAGGTCATGCAAAGTCTTTGGTCGTCTTGCATGAACCGCACTTTTGAGATCTCCCCACAATGTCTGCCAGGGTATGCAAACTTTTGAGCACAACTGTATATACATACAGTATATATACATACATACAGTATATATAAATATATATATATATATATATAATTGAAGAGTGAAAGAGCCGTGAATGTCCAGTAATCTAGTAATTTAGTAATCATTAATCTATATATATACTACTGTGTATATATATATATATATATATATATATATATATATATATATATTAATAATAAATATTGCAGTATATTATGATACCTTTTTTATTGGACAAATGTCTTATTTATATTGACGAGCGTTTGAGAGGTTAAACCTCTCTTTATCAAGTCTGAAGCAATACTAACATGAGATGGAACCCTCAGTTTGAATAAAAACAGCAGATGCCGAGAGAGTGGAGACGGCATCTGACATCATCAGGTAAATACATATATGGGGAATAAACACAAGATAGTAAAGGAAACATATATTCACATGATATATACACCTATACAAAAAAATATACATGAAAAAACAGAACACTTAATCCACATTGATATAATACACAAGAAATTGTGATAATGTGTTCGAAAACCCAAGTTCATATTAAGTCCTGTATGTTTAGAGTTGAAGAATGTGATCATCTTTATTTCAAATGCTTTTCTCTCTTGGATGTTTTTACATTTTTCTCTGAGTATTTAGATTTTTACATTTTGGACATTTTTCCACTGGACTACAATAACTGTCTTCATTATGTTTTCTTATTGAATGCCTGTGTAAATTCATTCTTAAGTGCATTTTTTGGCCGGTTTCTCCAATGTAACAGCCTGTGTCACATAAAGTATATTGTATCATAAAAACCACATTGGACGATGTACATGAATACGATCCTTTGATGTTATAGGTCTTGTTGTTATGTGTGGCTGTGTCATCATTACAAATGTGCTGACATAATTTACAGGCACATTTGTTACAAGGCTTAGTTCCCTTTTTTATATTCAGTTGTTCATTGGCCAATTTTCTGCTGGCAATTTTTTTGTTTCAGTTTTGGTGGTTGTTCAAATGCAAGGATGGGAGGTTTTGGGAATATATATTTTAATTCAGTATCTTCGGTTAGTAATGGTTGTAAATATTTGATTATTTTCCGTATTTTGTCTAAAATTGGATGGTATCTGGTCACTAGTGGTATACGTGAAGTAGTTTCTTTTGTTTTGTACTTTAACAGGTGTTCACAGTGTATTTTGCTGGCAGTGGTTATTTTTGGGGTAATAATACAGGGTTTGTAACATTGTTGTAAATATTATGTATATATATATATATATATATATAGTAAATAAAAAGTACATCTGTGTTCACACTTGAATGTCTAAAGCAAGTTAAAAAACCTGCTTCCAGCTCAGAGTTCCGAGAAAAACAGTTATTACACTGCATTCTGGGAAGTTGAGCTGGGACACACAAATATGCCCACAAATGCCAAGCTCTTCATTCCGTAGCCATCATCAAATATGGCTTCCTTTAAGCTTATGCATGCTGTATTACACAGCTTTAATGCAAAGCCAAGGTTGGAATAAACACAGGCTGAGTATCCAATCCATGTACAGCTGTTTCAAGCTTACTGGCTATCATCAGCATGGAGCGGGATCTCAGCCTGTGTTGTGGAAATTATGAGTAGGTAGTTCACCACAACAATCATTTATAATATGGTGGGCAAAAGAGCGATAGAAGCCCTCCACCGTACAGTAGTACAGTAAATAAAAAGTACATCTGTGTTCACACTTGAATGTCTAAAGCAAGTTAAAAAACCTGCTTCCAGCTCAGAGTATTATCTTATGTACCACTTGCAAAGCATTGCAGAACATCACTTCTGAAGTCTATCGGATGACTCACAGAAGTTATGAATAGGTCCATGACCCTTTATGGAACTCACCTACAATTAATCTAATCAACGTAACACAAAACAGACAGAAACGGACAGCTCCACTCTAACTGTTCTTACATATAAATGTGAGCACTGAATTCACAGACGAAAATGCCACTATTTGCCAATTTAGTTACCGTAATTTAAAAAGCACAAACAGACATCATAAGGGAATAAAAATGAAGATATATGATTATAAATCAAACTTTATTGGTACAATGTCAGGCTGTTTGATTCAGTAAGTGCACCACATATTGATATATGCCATAATGGCACAAACTAGTCATATTGCTTGTTAAATGCATTTATTTTTTTGAATGTAACACATTAGTAAAAAAACGACACCACATTGAATAATTGTACTTTTTTAGGGCTCTCTACTGGCCTATATACAATATAGTAAGATAGAAATATTTTCTCTGCAATAACTACATAAACTATAATAATTACCCAAACAGTTCACCTCCTATTTATATAGTTATGTATGGTTTAGAGGACAGGAGGGATGAGATTGGATGGAAACCTGCAAAAATATCAAATGATTTAATAAAGTTCAGGAGGGAAGTATCTTCCGGAAAAAGATGGTGGATGAAGAGGTCATTATTTGAAGTTGGAAGGTGGATGTTTAAGCGTAAAGTAAGAAAGTACTATGTTATGCCCAGAGCCACTGGGGGTCTCTTGGGGTTAATTCAACCAACCGGTGCCCCGGGAGGGTGCATGGCACAAGGGGTCCCATTCAAAGCAAACATTGCATTTTCAATGTATTTCTGGACTGTACGAATAGATATATGGACTGTATGGACTAATAAAGGTGCCCAGGTGGTGGGTGCTCATTATTGAGGCAAGGGTTAACTCTTATCATAGGGTTAATAATTCTCCATCTCCCTAAAAGAAGAGTTACGGCCGGTAACTCTGCTGCTCTGCCTGGTTACTACTGTGTTCCAGTGATTGTCCTAAGGGTCCAATAATGGTCTAGTTCTACCTCTGCTAGCAGGGATAATAACAAGAAACATCACGTATAACTGGGTGGGCCAAAACTAGGTTCTGGGCGAGAGAAATTAGAGAAGCGGTCGTGACAAGGTACTTTACACAAATAGTAGTAGATTAGTGGAACGGCCTTCTAGTGGTAGCATCAAACCAGTTAAGGAATTGAAGCATGCCTGGTACAGGATAAGCCTATCCTAAGGTTTAGTTAAGCCAAGCTTTTGGGTAGATATAATGGACATCCCAGATGTGCCTGTTGATTCTTATATGCCATTAATTCTATGTTTATATATTGATCAGCCAATGAGCATTTACTAAACATGTGCTGAGAAATATTTGAGCGCGCTGTATAAAAACAAATAATGTATTGCTGACTTAGGTGCCTGTTTAAGGGTATCATGGTCATGTCTTAAGATTTCAGCTCCAGGGAATATCTCACAGTTTTATAGCACACCGATTCCGTACTTTTTCTTAGTCTGGTATTTGTGGGATCCTCATCAGTCTCTTCTACACATACCCTGGTCTCTCTGGTGCTCCCCCTGTGTTAATATGAATGAAAATGGAAGAAAATGGATTAACAACAGAGAAACTGTGCTGACTTTGGAAATTATTCTAGACTAGACACAGTTAAAAAAATTGCATTTGTAATTTAAAGATACATGGAACACAATTTATTTTCATGCACTTAATAGAGCATATTTTAAACAATGCAAACATTGGGCCTCATTCAATTCAATGAAAAAAGTTAATTATAAATATAAATAAAAACTAGTATGAATTATTTAACTGGTGCACATATTGGGGAAAAAATAGCAGTTATCCGATATACAGAATAATTTGATAATAATATGTGACAAAGTGACAAGTGTTGAGTTAATTAGGGTCTCATTCAATTGCGATTTGGCCAATTGAATAGGGCTCTAAAAAAGGGCATAGCATATTTTTTTTAAAGAAGTTTTTAGTTAGTGAAAACCTTGCTTTTGGATAGATATTTACTAACTAAAAACTTCTTTAAAAAAATATGTTATGTGCTTATTTGGAGCCCTATTCAATTGGCCAAACTGCAATTGAATGAGGGTCATTGTTTTTGCTGTTGTTGTATCATTCAGTTGTGTCCGACTCTCTGTGACCTCATGGATACCACACACCAGGAACATTTTTATGTCCATAGTCATGCTGATCAACTTGGCTTTCATGGCAGAGATACTGGACTGGGTTGCCAGTTCCTTCTCCAGTGGGCTACAGCATACAGGTCCTAGTATTCCTAGGTGGTCTTCCATCCAAGTACTAACCATGCATGGCTTCAGTATGGTGTGACCTCTTGGTTTCCTGACTAGAATCTATCCCAGGTTGGAGGTGCAAAATCATTGAATCCTAACCACTGGACCACCAGGGAGCCCCTTCATTAAAAATAAGATCGTGACAGCCACCCTTGCCGCCTTGCAGCCCTAGACATGGTGTGGTTGCATTTGTGCTCAAACTAATCTCACGCTGATAAAGCTAAGACTGATGATCATAAAGTGTGTGACAGTTAAAACTTTCATTTTAGTATAAGTGAGATGAATCTTTAATATGTGGTCAAGTCCATTTCTATTATTTGGCAGCTGCAATCTCTTATTGTACTTCCAGTCCTCGCTATACAGACCAGAAACACTTGGATACATTGCTGAGCCCCTCGCTACAATTATACTTTATATTTCACATTGCTTGTTAAATATTCTTGTCTTATAAAAAGTAAGTTCTTTCTATTATGGTCGGCAAGCATTCTGCAGACAGTACAGACTGTATTTACTGCTTGTGCTGACGTCTGGAGGAAATGATACAACTAGGGGGGCTGACATATTTACTTTATTAGGCTTCTTTCAGTTCCAAACACAGCCCTTTTATTATGTAGAGTTATAGATATAGTAAAAACAAGCACGGCCTGTGCCTAGGGCACCAGGAAATTATAGGTTAGTTGCTATACTTGCAGATTCTCTTTCCATTGTTTCATTATACTGTTCATCTTTTTCTCTCCCACTTTGCCCTCTCTCAAGCATTTTTTCTTTCTTTCCTTCCTTCACCTTTCTTATCCCTTCTGTTTACAATTTCCTCTTTCTCTTACCACTCTCTCTCTCATTCCTCAATGGCCGCTCCCTCTCTCCATCTCTTTGTGTGCTTGCATCGCTCAGTCGTGCTGATCCACTTGGTATTCATGGCAGAGATACTGGAGTGGGTTGCCAGTTCCTTCTCCAGTGGGTCACAGCATACATCTCCTGGTATTCCTAGCTGGTGTCCCATCCAAGTACTGACCAGGCTCAACACTGCTTGGCTTCAGAGTGGCATGACCTCTTGGTTCCCTGGATGGAACCGAACCCAGGTCGCAGCAGTGAAAACACTGAAGGTTAACCACTGGACCAAAAGGAAACCCTCCCTTTCTTTACATTTCAATATTTCCCACTTCCATATTTTGGACTGTCCAGTTGTGAAAAGTGACATATGGCCTCAGCCTTACAATTTGCGTAGCTCTATATTTACAACCATCTCCACAATTGCTACCTTGTCATGGTGAAGGGGCTTGTGTAGTTCAATGAAGCTGTGAGCAATACCATGTAGGGTCACACAAGATGGGCAGGTCATAGCAGAGAGGTCAGACAAATTGCTGTCCACTGGAGAAGGAACTGGTAACTCACTCCAGTATCTTTGCCAAGAAAACCTTATGGATAACCAGAGCCATAACGATTGATAGCATGCTGTGGTCCACAGGGTCACAGAGAATCGGACAAGACTGAATAACAACAGGCACTTGAGTACAAGAGTTGAAGGAGTGGGAATGGAGGAGGCAGAATGATGGCTTAATGTATTAGTGGATTCAGATAAGACTTCAGCACAGGACACCGTTCCCTTCTCTCCTATAGGCTCCATAGAGGCAGCTTGCATTATGGTTAGACTATCATGGCAGCTTCCATGCACTAGCAGTCTGCTAAAATTATGTTTTTCTCTGAGAATACTTTTATGTCAATGACTTACAAATCTGCTAATGATAATAGTTTAATACAATTGTGAGAAACTTTAAGTTTGGCAAAAAAAACCTTAAGGGAGATATCTAGTTTTATTTTGTAGTTAGTTAAGTTATTACCACTATAACTGTAATGTATTTAATCACTCAGGTACTGTACTGAGAGAGCGTAACTTAGTACAGAGGGTCAGTATCAGGATATATATAGTGCAGTTAGTTTTCTTATAAATTAAGGGGTATGTGGCAGTCACTTTGTCACATATTACTAATCTATCAAATTATTCTGTATATCGGATAACTGCTATTTTTTCCCCAATATGTGCACCAGTTAAATAATTCAAACTAGTTTTTATTTATATTTATAATTAACTTTTTTTCAGCACTTGTCACTTGTTACCATTTTTAATACGTATATCAGTCAAATAATTTATACAAATTTAATTCTTAGATTATTTTTTCAACCAATCAATATTGGATGTTGAGATATATACCTTTGTAATAAGACAACATTATTGTTATTTTATGTTTGCTTTTCTTTTCTTTTTTGGTATTTTTAAATTATGTTTCAATAAAACGGATTTTATATAATTGGCCATAATTTCATAGGGCCTCATTCAATTGTGATTTGGCCAATTGAATAGGGCTCTAAATAAGCACATAACATATTTTTTTTAAAGACGTTTTTAGTTAGTAAACATCTATCCAAAAGCAAGTTTTTCACTAACTAAAAACTTCTTTAAAAAAATATGTTATGTGCTTATTTAGAGCCCTATTCAATTGGCCAAATCAAAATTGAATGAGGGCCATAATCTCTTTGAGGGGAGACATGTACTGAGAATTATTATTACTTATTAATGCTGATAGTTTGTTACGTACTTCACAAGCAAAAGTGTCCCATTTGCAATATGTGTCCCGCACAGGTCATTTTATAATATAGAGTCCTTTTAACAAGAACCCCCTGCTTGCAAAATGCTTCCTACACAGTTTACTTTGAACTATTTTTTTTCTTATAAAATAGAAAAACAGGGAAGAGTGATGAACATAACAGGTAATGTGAGCTCTGTGGAGACGCACAGGATAGATTTAATTTGATAAGGATGTAATGCTTACTTGGTTCTCTTCAGAGAGAATGTGTTTTTCTTGCAGCTGTTTCTCCCTCTCCTGTGGTTTCTTGTTCCATCCTCTTGATCCATTAAGTGCTCCAGGGCAGTCTGGCTGTCCACACGGAGTGGGGCTATTGAGATGTCTCTGACCGCTCGGAACTGGCCGCAGTTGTTTAAATGCTCATTTTCCAGTCTGAAGAAGTTCCATATAAACCGTCTGTTTGCAACATAAACAAAAGAGACATTTTTAGTTGTTTTACTATCAGAACAAAAATACTAAATGATGGTGTATTTGGGTCTTAAAGTGACACAGAGGATCTTCGAGAATTGGTATAATTTTAAATTATAAATAAAAATATGAACTTTAAAATAAATGTTGTGCACTGTGGTTTGTTTAATATAATACAAATATTATTACTTTTTAACCGTTTTACATTATCTTTTATCTTATCAAAATATGTGTGCATACGCAGTGCAAGCAGTTCAGTATGTAATAATCCCTTCTTAGATCATCACAGTCTAGAGATTATTTATCCTTCCTTCGATCATCTTTCCTAAATCATTACCAAAGGCGATCATTGCAGGGAATCCTCACCATAAATCATCACCAAAAGTGCTCATTGCAGGGAATCATCACCATAAATCATCACCAATGGTGCTCATTGCAGGGAATCATCACCATAAATCATCACCAAAGGTGATCATTGCAGGGAATCCTCACCATAAATCATCACCAAAGGCGATGATTGCAGTGAATCATCACCATAAATCATCACCAATGGTGCTCATTGCAGGGAATCATCACCATAAATCATCCCCAAAGGTGATCATTGCAGGGAATCATCACCATAAATCATCACCAAAGGCGCTCATTGCAGGGAATCATCACCATAAATCATCACCAAAGGCGCTCATTGTAGGGAATCATCACCATAAATCATCACCAAAGGCGCTCATTGCAGTTGAAGCACGTGGGAATCAGGCTGCAATGAGCGACGAAGGCGCTCATTGCACTGCGAGCCTTGCAAAGCGAGTCGAGCAGTTGAAGCACGTAGAACTTTGCTGCTGACTGCGAGGAACGCAGTTTGCTAATTTAACGGTCAAACTTACTTCCAGCGTGTAACTCGAAAACCCTAGAAAAAAGCAAAATAATAAAAAATAAATAAAAACACCCACAAACAGGACAGGGGGAGAGCCACGAAGTCTAGGAGTGAGGTTGCAAGCGATTTTAAGCCATATTTGCCTTTTTTTATCAATCACAAATCGGCTAAATGAGGAAAAAAATGGCGGATGAAAAATGTAAAAAATCTGAAACTGGATGAAAACGAGGCTCATCAATGCCAGGCACGCAGGACTTAGAAAATACACTGCGGCAAAGACAGTAACACACACGAAGAACGCCAGGGACGCGGGACTTTGAAAATAAAACAAACAGCAGTCACCGCGCCACACAAACATTCAGCAGACACACAGAGGAGAAACACACAGGGAAGGCATTCGCAAGCACAAAACTTGCAGGTTAACGAACCCTGCAATGAGCAGCCCATACAGTAGACAGGAGGAAAGGCTTGCAATGAGCACCAAAGGTGCTCATTGCGAGCCATGCGATGAGCGCTGAAGGCGCTCATTGCAGGGCTCGCGATGACCACCACGAGTTGGAGAGTTTTGCAATGAGCCCCAAAGGCGCTCATCGTGGGGCTTGCGATAATCGCCAAAGGTGATCATTGCAAAGCAGGAAAGTTGAAGTACACAGGGGGAGAGGCTCGCGATGAGCGCCGAAGGTGCTCAGAAGAGCAAAAAGCCTCACATTGTGTGGCAAACAGCATTGCTAGCCTTTTAATTTTAATACCGTCATTTTTGATGGGCAATTTTCTAGTTAATCATATGCCTGATCATCTGTCAGAGATCATCACCTTACAGCTTATCCATCCTCTCCATGACCACCTCTTACACTGGTCAACACGATATTTTGTCTCACATCAGGTTTTTAAGATATCAAAAATTGCATTTTCAATAAAAACAGCAAATTTATGCTCATTTATGAAGAACTAAACAGACATACAGACAAGATACAATAATAATGAAACAAACATTTAATGAGCCGTAGCACAAAGTTGTGAGAGTGAATGCATATTACCATGTAAGAAATGAAATGTGAAAATAAGAAAAATATGTACAAAAAGGTAAATTGACAATAGTGATGTTAACTCTGCATATAGATCATCACACTTTACAGATCATCCAAACTCTACATGATCATTTCTAAAAGATCTCCTCTTACAGATCACCCATCATCTTCTTGATCATCTATCATATATCATCACTTGTTACAGATTATTTATTCATCCTTTCCTAGATCTCCTATCATATATATCAACATTTTTTCCATTATCTCCATGTTTATCTCTCAAAGATGTAGTCTTCTAGATCAACCATCCTCTCCTTGAGCATCTGTTATAGATATCATCTATAAAAAAATATTCATAATCTCCTTGATCGTCTCTCATAGATCACCATTGCATACCGACCACTCATCCTCTCCTTAATAAAATCATAAATCATCACCCCATACAATAATCTTACAGATTATCCATCCTCTACATATTCACCTTCCAGTTAATAGATTATCTATCCACTTCTCTCAAAGATCATCACCAATTACAAATAATCTAGTCTCTTCCTGATCTCCACTCCTAGACCATTATCCACTCATAAAAAATAATCCCATATAAACAATACAAAACTTTCACCATAAGCCGCTTACATAGCATGCACCCTCCCAATGATCATCTTCATAACATTTCCTTTCTGCTAACTGAATTCTGGGAGTTTCATACACACCATCAGGTATGGAGAAGACCTTGAAAGCTGCATCTTCCCAGGAGCCAATATCTTGTATTAATATTTCTACTATATGCTTGTTATTATATTTGATGACATAGAATTATTTCTAACATTAGTTCAAACTCTTACAAATGTTTACTTTATCTTGCCTGGCTTTACTCCCCCTTCCCCCTTTTATGGCCTGTATAATTTGCCTAGATCTCCTCCTTTCCATATGTCTTGGCATTTCCTTTCTGCTAACTGCTCTCTCTCCCTCTCTCCCTCTCTGTTCTATTGGTCCCTCATACCGTATTTTTATTGTTTTCTTTTTAGCCCCAAATTTTACCTGCATCCTGGTTTCAGAAGACCTCACTGGTTACTCTGAATTCTGGGAGTTCTGCCCTCCCTGCCCCTCAACCCCATTTCTGATTAAATATATAGTGAAATGGGAATCACCTGAATTTCCTACTGCATATATTATCTCACCACTAGGGGCAGACAATATACTAAATGCTAGAGCCCTCACCTCTGTTCCTTCTCTCTCCCTCTAAATGAAAAACCTTTCTAACTTTCACTTCTCTTCTGACCCTTTTTATTCCTTATCTTTTTAATCTTTCCCTGATTTCTGCCTCTTCCATTCCCTTTAGATTGTAAGTGGTGAGTTTTCAGTCTTCTAGGATGCTTTGGAAAAAAGCACTTTCTGCAAAGATTCTAAGCTCAAAACAGGGTCCTCCATTTTTGGAAGGTTGTTAATGCTGTATTTTTCCTTGTTTTTATCCCCTGTATTGCGATACGGAATATGTTGGCGCGTCACAAATAAAAGTTAATAATAATAACATTTACCCTCCTTCTTATCACCCTCTCATAGACCACCATGGTTACAGATCATCCTCCCTCTCCCCCCATCATTGATCAACGTTCTTTACACATAACCTTCATCAATCTTGTATAGATCATCATCATTTACAGTACCCAACATAGGCAGGATCACTCCAAGACTTTGCTATAAACCTCAAACATAATTTAGTTTTGAGGTGTAAGACTTTTAATAGAAAAGATGGAGGTCAGTTTTTCAGATATTGATCTTGAGAAAGCATGCGGACACTTTGAGAAGATATTTGATCATATTTAATTATACACCATTTTTCAGTAGAATATTTTCTTTCAAGGCCAATATTTGAAGACTCCTATCTTATCTCCCCTTTCTTCTCTCTTTCAAGTGTCATTCAGGCATATACCATTCAACTATGTAGAACTCAACAAGCTTCTCTGTTTTTTCACCAAGATATATTATTCTTGCTCAGTCGTTTTCTCTGATCTTACCTGAAAACCTCAAGAGGACCTAAAATACAGGTCACCAGCTCGGCAACCTCAGAGTATCTATCCTGCGCATAAAATATATTAGCTGTCCACGATACCCTCAGTAGGACATCTCCAGCGATGGCACCATAATAATACACCTGTGAGGAGGAAAATGACTGTTCAACATGCCAGAGCTACTAACGATATTATACAATGATTTAAAGAGTAAGTGGATAAACAGTTTATATCATTTAGCTATCTAGCAATGCATTAATTACTATAAACCTATCTGGTGGAGCCTACATGTTTCTGCTGTGATGCAGGCTGCCATGTATACACTTTACGTATAGATGCAAGCCATAGTTGTGTCAACAAATGTAGTAGTTCACAAAATGTAAGATATCTAAAACTCAATTTCACAGTTAGCCACCTAATTAAAATGACTATGTCTATTTTAGTATGGATATTTAAGAAAAAGGTAAAGTTCTGTTAAATATCCTATACCATTATAGCTATTCGTCTTCTACCACATGGAGTTCCTTACTCTACTTGGGTAGACCATCTCATCCCTGAGGAGCATGTTCTCCTGGCCATTCATCTCCAGAAGGCCCCAGTCCATCTTGAGGTCCCACGCAGTAGTAAATATTATGCCAACGCATGAAGTAATAATCCAGGCGTAGAAATAAAATTTCACCCCCACGTCCAACGAAGACCATTCTGAAAACACACAATCCAGGGCTGATCAACTCTTCAGGGTGGCAGAAAACTCTGAATGCAGAGAGGGCTTTTATACTATAATGGGAATGTGGAAGTTAAAACTGCCAGTGCTTTCAACATGATTTATGAAAAGCTTGTTACTTTACAAGCACGCACACCCTGAGAAAGTAGCTGACAAAATCAGCTACATCACTGCAGTCAATAATTATTGCATATAAAAATAAAAAAATAAAAATAATTGTAAAAAGCTAAAAAATGTTTTATAAAAATAATGTCTATTATCAAGCCTAATTATGTAAAATACCAAATAGAAAAACATTGCCACAATGGTACTTTAAATCTGAAATATTTTATATTTGATATATTTCTTGATAAATGGAGATTAAACATTTTGTTTTCCTTCATCCCTTTAACATTGAGTTGTTTATATATTCGCTTGAAGCTATTTTGTTTTCTGTGTGAAAAATATCAGTGAAACTAAAATCTCTGCAGTCCTTTGATGAAGATTTAAATTATGTTTTCTCTTGGCGGTGAATTAAGATATGTATAAGACAACATCCTGACAAGTGCATTTAGTTCGCTAATTAAGCCCTGTGTTGTGAAAGCCACCAATAAGGCTGAATTAACTGACAATTTCATACATTATTCATACGCTCTGTAACTTGATGCCTACTGACAGAAAGGAATATTAAAAAAATATATTTTGTACCTTTTTCGCTTGAAAAGAGAGTGGCAAAAGAGACCATAATAAAGACAGTGGCATATTTTGCAGCATTTACAAGATGGGGGAACGCGCGTCGGCTGTCCCAGTATCTTCTGAGACATTGTGCGAACCGGATCCAGGGGGGGATGCACTGCAGAAAGCTGGTCACAGCCGGAGAGGTGCTTGTACACCGGATATCTGGGAAAAAAGAGACAAAATATTATGTGTAAATAAATGACAGTTATAGTTTAGGAAAAAATGCACGTTTGTGAAGTATGTAATAGACTAACCACATTAACAGCTTTGGTTCTCTGATGGTCCAGTGGTTAGTATTTGATGTTTTCACTGCTGTGACCTGGGTTTGATTCTAGTCAGGGAACCACAAACACTACCCTGAAGCCATGTACCGTTGGGCCTGTTCAGTACTTGGATGGGAGACCACCTAGGAATACCAGGAGCTGTATGCTGTGACCCACTGGAGTACCTCTGCCACGGCAACTCACTTCCGTACCTCTGCCATGAATACCAAGTGGATCAGCATGGTGTGTTGTGGTCCATTGCACAATACAGAAGCTATCATTCCCCTTCTGGATCTCTACCTTGCTGTGGTGAAGGGGCTTGTATACCTCAGTGAACCTGTGAGCTATATCATGTAGAGTCACACAAGATGGGCAGGTCATAGCAAAGAGGTCAGAAAAATCGCAGCAAAGGAACTGGCAACCTACTCCAGTATCTTTGCCAAGATAACCTTATGGATAAGCAAAACCAGAGACACAATGATATGGAAAGATGTGCCTGGTTTGCTGAGGTTCATAGGATCATGGAGAGTTGGCCACGACTGATTGACTAAACAACCATAACTTAGCCATAAGCTAGTTTGTCATTATTAGTAACTTGGCCGTCATATATGTCATGTGTAATTGTCTGTACTGCCTCTCTTTGTGCTGTCTCTGTGTGCCCTCTCCCTCTCTCTGCGTGTTCTCTCTCTGTGCCCTCTGTCTCTTTCTTTGTCCTCTCTCTGTGTTCGGTGTGCTCTCTGTCTCTCTCCCTCCCCTCTCTCTCCCTCCCCTCTCTCTCCTTCCCCCATCTCTCTCCCTTCTCTCCTCCTCCCTTTCTCTCTCCCTGTCCCACTCCCCCTTTCTCTCTCTATCCCCTCCCTTCCTTTCTTTCTCCCTCCCCTTCTCTCTCCCTCCCTCCCCTTCTCTCTCCCTCTCTCTCCCCCTCCCTTTCTCTCCCAGTCCCCCTCCATCTCTCTCTCAGTCCCACTCCCTCTCTCTCCCAGTCCCACTCCCTCTTTCTCTCTCTCCCCTCCCTCCCTTTATCTCTCCCTCCCTTTCTCCTTTCTCTCCCCCTCCCTCTCTCTCCCAGTCCCATTCCCTCTCTCTCCCAGTCCCATTCCCTCTCTCTCCCAGTCCCACTCCCTCTTTCTCGCTCTCCCCTCCCTCCCTTTATCTCTCCCTCCCTCTCCCCCTCCCTTACTCCACTCCCCCCTGTCTCCTCTCTCTCTTCCCCCTCCCTCCCTCTCTCTCTCCCTCTCTCCCCTTCCCCTCCTTAGTAATTTATCAAGATTTTGCAATACTTACTTAAAGTGTATCAGTGAAGTCAAAATCTACTAATGAATTAAGATGTTATTGTTATAAATAAAGTTTCCTCTGTACTAGTGATCATTAGGTGCTTCTCACTGTCTGAACTTGTATTACCCCTCATGGACACACATTTATATCAACCCACAAAGTACAGAGCGCAGGATTGGGAAGGGGGATTTGTGGCCACAAAAGCGCGTCAATCCAAGTTATAGTAACCCCCTCTGTCGTACTCAGTTGCAATCCAAAGTGCCATCCAGTACCTGCTCCATAACGCAAGGTTTTCTTGGCAAAGATACTACTGGAGTGGGTTGCCAGCTCTTTCTCCAGTGGACCGCAATTTGTCTGACCTCTCTGCTATGACCTGCCCATCTTGGGTGACATGGTATAGCTCACAGCTTCATTGAGATACACAAGCTCATTCACCACGACAAGGGGTTCTTGTTTTACACAGCTACTAATGTTGTTAGTCTGTTACATACTTTACAAACGTGAAGTTTTTCCTAAGCTACAGTTTTTAAGAGACCATAAAGTCATGCATTTTCTGACATGCATTTAATAAGATTTATTAATTATAAGATCATCTAACCACCTTATTAAAAAGGTGATTATATACATAGATATCGTTTTTAAACACAAGTTGAATATATTAAAATATTTTAAAATATGTAGCTGGCAAGATGGGAGGAGCCTATAGACCCAGACATTATCAGCCTTATTAAATTGCGATTCGGACAATTGAATAGGGCTCTATATAAGCACACAGCATACTTGATTTTACAGAAGTTAGTGAAGACCTTGCTTTTGGATAGAAGTTCACTACCTAAAAACTTCTGTGTGCTGTGTGCTTATATAATCACACAATAAAACAGATTGATGAAGGCTGTGATGATGAGGGAGAGAGAGGGGGACGAGAGAGAGAAGAGATGGCAAGGAAAAGAGGGAAAGATGGGAGGGAGAGGTGGGAGAGGGAAAGAGAGGAGGATGAGAGAGAGACAAGAGATGGCAAGGAAAAGGATGGAAAGATGGGAGGGAGAGGAGGGAGAGAGAGAGAGAGAGAGAGAGAGAGAGAGAGAGAGAGAGAGAGAGAGAGAGAGAGAGAGAGAGAGAGGAGGACGAGAGAGAGAAGAGATGGCAAGCAAAGGAGGGAAAGATGGGAGGGAGAGGTGGGAGAGGGAAAGAGAGGAGGATGAGAGAGAGACAAGAGATGGCAGGGAAAGGAGGGAAAGATAGGAGGGAGAGGAGGGGGAGAGAGAGAGAGAGAGGAGGACGAGAGAGAGAAGAAATGGCAAGGAAAGGAGGGAAAGATGGGAGGGAGAGGTGGGAGAGGGAGAGACAGGAGGATGAGAGACAGAGAGAAGAGAGAGAAGAGATGGCAGGGAAAGGAGGGAAAGATGGGAGGGAGAGCGAGGAGGACAGAGAGAGAGAGAGAAGAGATGGCAGGGAAAGGAGGGAAAGATGGGAGGGAGAGCGAGGAGGACAGAGAGAGAGAGAGAAGAGATGGCTGGAAAAGGAGGGAAAGATGGGAGGGAGAGAGAGGAGGACGGGAGAGAGAGAAGAGAGAGAGAAGAGATGGCAGGAAAAGGAGGGAAAGATGGGAGGGAGAGAGAGGAGGGCGGGAGAGAGAGAAGAGATGGCAGGAAAAGGAGGGAAAGATGGGTGGCAGAGGAGGGAGACAGAGAGGGAGAGAGAGGAGGACGGGAGAGAGAGAAGAGAGAGAGATGAGATGGCAGGAAAATGAGAGAAAGATTGGAGGGAGAGGAGGGAGTGAGAGAGAGAGAGAGAGAGGAGGACAAGAGAGATAGAGAGAGAAGAGGTGGCAGGGAAGGAGGGAAATATGGGAGGGAGAGGAGGGAGAGAGAGAGGGGGACGGGAGAGAGAAGAGATGGCAGGAAAAGGAGGGAAAGAAGGGAGGAAGAGGAGGACGGGAGAGAGAGAAGAAAGAGAGAAGAGATGGCAAGGAAAGGAGGGAAAGATGGGAGGGAAAGGAGGGAGAAAGAGGAGGATGGGAGAGAGAGAAGAGAGAGAAGAGAGAGAAGAGATGGCAGTGAAAGGAGGGAAGGATGGGAGGGAGAGGAGGGGGAGAGAGAGAGAGAGGAGGACAAGAGAGATAGAGAGAGAAGAGATGGCAGGAAAAGGAGAGAAAGATGGGAGGGAGAGAGAGGAGGATGGGAGAGAGAGAAGAGAGAGAGAGAAGAGATGGCAGAGAAAGGAGGGAACAATGGGAGGGAGAGGAGAGAGAGAGAGGAGGACGGGAGAGAGAAGAGATGGCAGGAAAATAAGGGAAAGATGGGAGAGAGAAGAGGACGGGAGAGAGAGAATAAAGAGAGATGGCAAGGAAAGGAGGGAAAGATGGGAGGGAGAGGAGGACGGGAGAGAGAGAAGAAAGAGAGAAGAGATGGCAAGGAAAGGAGGGAAAGATGGGAGGGAGAGGAGGTAGAGAGAGAGAGAGAGTTGAGGACAAGAGAAATAGGGAGAGAAGAGGGGGCAGGGAAAGGAGGGAAAGATGGGAGGGAGAGGAGGGAGAGAGAGAGGAGGACGGGACAGAGAAGAGAGAGAGAGAGAAGAGATGGCAGGAAAAGGAGGGAAAGATGGGAGGGAGAAAGAAGAGGATGGGAGAGAGAGAAGAGAGAGAAGAGATGGCAGAGAATGGAGGGAACAATGGGAGGGAGAGGAGGTAGAGAGAGGTGGACGGGAGAGAGAAGAGATGGCAGGAAAAGGAGGGAAAGATGGGAGGGAGAGGAGGACGGGAGAGAGAAGAAAGAGAGTAGAGATGGCAAGGAAAGGAGGGAAAGATGGGAGGGAGAGGAGGACGGGAGAGAGAGAAGAAAGAGAGAAGAGATGGCAAGGAAAGGAGGGAAAGATGGGAGGGAGGGAGAGGAGGGAGAGAGAGGAGGACGGGAGAGAGAAGAGATGGCAGGAAAAGGAGGAAAAGAAGGGAGGGAGAGGAGGACGGGAGAGAGAGAAGAAAGAAAGAAGAGATGGCAAGGAAAGGAGGAAACGTTGGGAGGGAGAGGAGGGATCGAGAGGAGGATGGGGGAGAGAGAAGAGAGAGAGAAGAGATGGCAGGAAAAGGAGGGAAAGATGGGAGGGAGAGGGGGAGAAAGAGGAGGATGGGGGAGAGAGAAGAGAGAGAGAAGAGATGGCAGGAAAAGGAGGGAAAGGTGGGAGGGAGAGAGAGGAGGATGGGGGAGAGAGAGAAGAGTGAGAGAAGAGATGGCAGGAAAAGGAGGCAAAGATGGGAGGGAGAGAGAGGAGGACAGGAGAGAGAGAAGAGAGAGAAAAGAGATGGCAGGAAAAGGAGGGAAAGATGGGTGGGAAAGGAGGGAGAGAGAGGAGAATCGGGTAGAGAAGAGAGAGAGAAGAGATGGCAGGAAAATGAGAGAAAGATGGGAAGGAGAGGGAGAGGAGGACGAGAGAGAAGAGAGATAGAGAAGAGGTGGCAGGAAAAGGAGGGAAAGATGGGAGGGAGTGTAACGGAGCTGGGACACGCAGTCCAAAATCTCCGCTGGTATACGATAAAATACCCACGAGGCACTACAGTTTCACCATCCCCGACCTCCCATATTGGACGACACACAATTTGGGAGTCAAATGAATACTGACTTTATTTTGTTATTGCAGAACTATATATACATCTCTTTGGCCACAGGCAATACACATGCCCATATTTGGCTACACACAATACACACAAAGAGAACAATAGGGGGGTCACACCTCCCTGGCAACTTTAATACAATCAGACACTGATTCAATTAGACCTCTTTGTTCTTATCAGAGAATTAAAACACTTTGGAAAATGCAAGGATCCTTTACAACTTTCTTATCTCTTGAATCTCTGTAATAGGATTATCTATTAGCCTAGGTCTGCAAAAGTCTGGCTAATATTCTGCAGAGCATCAACCAGCATACATATTGTAGGATCATATTTTAACCAAGAATAATCATAAAACAGGGTAAAACAGTGATGGGTTCCGCTACACACCTCCCCCGTGACCATAAGCCGGCATACACGGTCTGATCCCAACGGATCGGCCTGGGGATGTCCGGACAAAAGTATTTGTTGGTCAATTCTCTAGTTTGACAACCCATCAGCATTACTGCAACTCACATTTACTCACATTTCCCATATCCCCAGATAGCTGGGATCTGAGCGCACAAAACTCCCGAATAGCGCTCAGATCCTCTTCACACAGTTCAATTGCCAAGTAGCTAAAGTCTTTCCCATAGTCTTTCATCATATGAATGGGCTCCATGGCATAGCTATCTGGGGTATCACCGCTCCCACAGGGCAAGTACAGAATGACCCCCTGTATGTAAAGGGCCAGAATGAGTGACATACACTCGGGTATGGCCGAACACTGGTTCCAAAGGGCAATATGTACCAGGGCCATAGTCGCAGGGCAGGAGGCTGGCAAACAGTCCTCTCCAAGCCAAAGTGGTGAAGGGCACTTCGTCACACATCTCTCCTTTGGGGGGAAGTCTAACCAGGTACCTGGATATTTTGCTGTGGTGAGGGGGCAACACGCTGAGGGGACTTGAGGGGCAGAGGCCAGCGGCACTCTGCCCTGATGCCAGCTCTTCTGCTGGTATAACCTGCAGGACATCCTGCTCTGTACAAGGGACAAAGGGAGGGCAGAGGCCGACTGCACTCTGCCCCGCTGTCAGCTCTTCTGCTGGGGTACTTGGGACATATTCCGGCTCAGTAGCCAGGGAAACGTGGGGGTCAGTGGGGGTTAACATTTCCTCTGTTAACCCTGGGGCCACATTAGAAGTTAGCTGGGGAGGGGAATTTGTACTTACCCCCTCCTCCGGTTGTCCCAGTGACGGTAGTTGGGGATCTGGACAAGCTGTGGGCGCAGAGACCACGGTCCCATCTGCGCCATCTGGGAGATTGGTGTCTCCCCTGGTTAGGGTAAACTGTCGCCGGGGGGGAAGGACGACACCTTCTGCCCCCTGTGTTTCACACAGCCGCTGGGGGGGAAGGACGACACCTTTGGCCCCCTGGGGTACCCACTGCCGCTGTGGAGGAAGGTCGACACCTTCTGCTCCCTGGGGTACACACTGCCGCTGGGGGGGAAGGACGACACCTTCTGCCCCCTGGGGTTCACACTGCCGCTGGGGGGAAAGGACGACACCTTCTGCCCCCTGGGGCTCACACTGCCGCTGGGGAGGAAGGACGGCCCCTTCTGCTCCCTGGGGTACACACTGACGCTGGGGGGGAAGGACGACACCTTCAGCTCCCTGGGGTACACACTGCCGCTGAGGGGGAAGGACGACACCTTCTGCCCCCTGGGGTTCACACTGCCGCTGGGGAGGAAGGACGGCCCCTTCTGCTCCCTGGGGTACACACTGCCGCTGGGGGGGAAGGACGACACCTTCGGCCCCCTGGGGTACACACTGCCGCTGGGAAGGAAGGACGACACCTTCAGCTCCCTGGGGTACACACTGCCGCTGAGGGGGAAGGACGACACCTTCTGCCCCCTGGGGTTCACACTGCCGCTGGGGGGAAAGGACGACACCTTCTGCCCCCTGGGGTACACACTGCTGCTGGGGGGAAAGGATGACACCTTCGGCCCCCTGGGGTACACACTGCCGCTGGGGAGGAAGGACGACACCTTCGGCTCCCTGGGGTACCCACTGCCGCTGTGGAGGAAGGTCGACACCTTCTGCTCCCTGAGGTACACACTGCCGCTGGGGGGGAAGGACGACACCTCCTGCCCCCTGGGGTTCACACTGCCGCTGAGGGGGAAGGACGACACCTTCTGCCCCCTGGAGGGCCGGTAGAGAGACCTCGGTCTCATCTCTACCTGCCATCTGGAGGTCATCCCAGGACCAGTCAATGAAGTCTGGTTCTGCTTGTCGAGTAGGTTGGGGCTGCACAAGGCTGAGCAGGTGTTGGTAGTCCTGCTCCAGCTCCCACTCTCTCATTACCAGGTGGGTCATGTCTTTGCTCACCTCGCCTTCATCATCCCAGACATACATGCCCATCCGGTAGTCGTAGATGTCCCAAAACCTAGACCCCTCCGTGCTGCCAAGATCAATATCGTCCTCCAAGGCATCCCATAATAAACCCGGGCCATCATAATCATCCCCCTCCGGTAAGTCGTGTTCAGCCGTCCAGGGGGTAAGTCGAACGGTATACCACCAGAGGGCCTGGTATGCATTGTCTAGCCAGATCTCTCGCCATACCAGGGTCTCTAGTCTTGTCACCCACTCATCCAGGGGCTGCTCTCCCAATAGATACATCCGCATCGCCACACGCTTCTGTAGCCGCTGCTCATCACTGGGGAGACTCTCACCTCGCCGCCATTGGGCATCTTGCAGGGCATCATACCAGAGTTCCATTCTGTCTGTTTCCCTGTAGTCTGCGGCCTCCTTCTCATCCTCATCATGGAACGCTGTCCGAAAACTAGCCGGTTCCATCCTGCTGTAGCCAGGGGCGCTGTACGGATACTAGCGTTGCCCTCAATCTGTACTCCACGGAATGGTGTCTCCTGTAGCTGTCCTTCTGACCGTGGGAACAATTCCACCACTTGCCAACAAATGTAACGGAGCTGGGACACGCAGTCCAAAATCTCCGCTGGTATACGATAAAATACCCACGAGGCACTACAGTTTCACCATCCCCGACCTCCCATATTGGACGACACACAATTTGGGAGTCAAATGAATACTGACTTTATTTTGTTATTGCAGAACTATATATACATCTCTTTGGCCACAGGCAATACACATGCCCATATTTGGCTACACACAATACACACAAAGAGAACAATAGGGGGGTCACACCTCCCTGGCAACTTTAATACAATCAGACACTGATTCAATTAGACCTCTTTGTTATTATCAGAGAATTAAAACACTTTGGAAAATGCAAGGATCCTTTACAACTTTCTTATCTCTTGAATCTCTGTAATAGGATTATCTATTAGCCTAGGTCTGCAAAAGTCTGGCTAATATTCTGCAGAGCATCAACCAGCATACATATTGTAGGATCATATTTTAACCAAGAATAATCATAAAACAGGGTAAAACAGTGATGGGTTCCGCTACAGGGAGAATAGGGAGAGAGAGGAGGACGGGGGAGAGAAAGGAGAGAGAAGGAAGATAATTGAAAGAGCGTGGAGGGGAAGGAGGAAAGAGAGAGAAGGGAGATTAGAGGAAGAGTGAGAGAGAAGAGATGACAAATAGATAAAGAGAAAATAGGATGAAGAGAGAATTGAGAAAATGAAGAGAATAGGAAAGAAGAGAGAGATAATAGAAAGAAGGCAGGGTGTATGGCACAGTTAGAGAGAAGAGAATTTGGAAAAAATAGAAGACGTAAGTAGGAGAAAGGGATAAGAGGGAGACAGAAGAGAAGGAGACTTGTGAGGGAGAGGGGAGAGAACAGAGAGAACAGAAAGAGAGTGGAGGTGAATGGCATATAGCGAGAAGAGGGGCAAAAGTGTGAGAGAAGAGATGATTAAAATAAATAAAGAGAAAAGAGAAAGAGGTGAGAAAGGGAAGAGAGAAAAGGAGAAGAGAGAAGTATGGGAAAGAAGAGATAGGGTTAGTAGAAAGAAGAGGGGGAGAAAGGGGGAGGAGAGGGAAAAGAGAGAGTGAGAAAAGAGAAGACAGAAAGTTGACAAAAGGGAGAAGCGAGAAAGCAAGAAATTTGAAGAGTAGAGCGATAGAAAAGAAAGAAAGGAGAAGAGAAAACAGTAAGGAGAGGGGAGGTGAAGAGAGAAGAAAGAACAGAGAGCACTAAAGATATATTATTATTATGCTTTTTTTGAAGATAATAATAATATATAGACAGAGGAGAGAGAGAGTGTAAGAGAGAAAAATAGAGCGAGAAGGAAGAGTAAAGACGGAGAAAGAAAGAGATCACAAATTCAAATTCAAATCCGCCAGGAACCTTTACATATAGGTGAATATTTTCTTACTATGATGACTTTTTTTCTGATCACTTTTGTACCATTTTTGCAGGCTTTGTGTATTTCTGATAGAAAGTGCTGGAGCTTAACTTTTTTATAACAACCTATATGGAGTAAAGCACCGTGTAATTAAAAACAACTGCTTTTATCTGCTTTCTTAATTGGAGGTTAATGATTAAGTAGAATATTCTGTAGAATTAACCACTTTGCATCTAGAGGGTACTGATCTGTTGCATCGTGCTAGTATCTAGCTTTATTGGAAAGACTATTTGTCCATTCTACTGGATAGCTGCAGTTTGGGCAAATATTCACCTTTAAGGGCCACTGTGATGATCCGACTTTCAAAACTCTTCAATTGTATCATTCTTAAAATAACTAAACTTGCTATTGAGCAAAAAAGTAAAATAAATAAACACAGCCTTAACATTTTTATCTTTTATACCCAATTATATATTATATTCTGAAGACCAGTCCTTGGCTGTTCAGAATCACTGAGCAGTGTCCCCCCCATTTTGCTTCTGACTTTGTCTCTTGGCATGCACTTACCTGGGGGGCCCAGTGACAAGGCATAAGGGTCCTGCCAGTTCACATCAAATATATAATAACAACACAGAGCCCAGGAGTCCACAAACACCGGAGACAAGCTGTTCAACTGGTCAGCCAGCCAGAAGTCTGCAAACCCCACTTTATGGAAAGGAGCCGTCGCCGCCCTGTACTGTCCGAAACAAGCAAAGGTCAGCAACCCGGGGTAAGGAGATTAAATACACCCTGCTGTCCAAGCAAGCAAAGATCAGTTACCCGGGTCATGACATTAAACACTCCCTGAAGTCTAAAGAAGTATTCACCTTGAAGTTAGCAAAATGTCTTGTAATTTCTGATAGTTGAAAATCAGGGTTGACACCCTCTCCAAACCCAGGATAACTTAGCATTAATTTCTAAAATTGTTTTGGCCAGGGGGTAGCAGAGGCTGAAACATTTGCATCACAATCTGAGGTTGCTGTCTTTGCTGAAAAGCAGCCTGGGATATGTAGTCAGACTCTTTTTCTCTCTGTCACTGTCTCCTTGTGGAACATTTAAGCTGTGACTCCACCAACCATGTGATTGGCAGCACTTTCTTTGGAGGTCACAACCTGTACCTAGCTGCTCTCCAGCCGGGTACACTGTAATGTAAGTGTCCTAGGGGTGTCCAAATTCAAATAGCAGTATCCAGCATATAAATATGTAAGTACATTCAACTTTTCAATATAATACATATTTTTCTACTAATCACTGGCTGTTTATTAGGAAACATTTAAAACCTAGGAAACTTCTATATACCTTTAAAACTGATCTGCTGCATCATGTAGAGAGGTTGTTGTAAATGTAACATACTCAGATTGGACTAATGTGGTAAGTGGGGTTCCTCAGGGTTCAGTATTAGGTCCTCTGCTTTTTACCATATTTATTAATGACTTAGAAGTGGGACTGGAAAGTAGTGTCTCCTTTTTTGCTGATGATACTAAGTTGTGCAAGGTAATTAAATCAGATAATGGTGTACTTTCCCTCCAAAGGGATTTACATAAAATGGAGAAATGGACAACTAAATGGCAGATAAATGTAAATGTATGCATCTGGGAAGGAAAAATAGCCATGCAATATATAATCTTAATGGAGCAAATCTAGGAGTATCAGATATTGAAAGGGATTTGGGAGTGCTTGTGGACAACCACCTAGGTAACAGCATTCAATGCCAAGCAGCAGCTGCAAAGGTAAGTAAAATATTAGCATGTATTAAGAAGGGTAGAGAAGCAAGGAAAGCAAATATATATATATATATATATATATATATATATATATATATATATATATACCACCATACAAATCTCTAGTACGCCCTCATTTGGAATATGGAGTACACTTTTGGGCACCACTTCATTAAAAGGACATTTTAGAGCTGGAAAAAGTACAGAGAAGGGCAACAAAACTAATAAGGGGAATGGAGGGGCTAAGTTATGAAGAAAGACTAACCCAATTAAACTTATTTTCTGCAGAAAAAAGGCATCTAAGAGGGGATATGATTACCCTTTATAAATACATCCAGGGTCATGACCTAAGCAAGGCCCAGTTGGTATGTGCATATAAGAATTTAGACCCCATCACCCATTGAATATAAAATTAGACACAGACCACTTCTTGGAAGATAACTGGCCACAGAGTTTATTGGTAAACACAAAATGACATAATAACCATAATGATAAATAAATAAACAAAACCCTGAGGGGAGGAGCCTGGCCAGAGACAGAATACTCTACGCACTGAAGGCTCATCCAGGGACTACAGTGTTGGAACATCCGTACCACGGTAGGGTTGGATCTCCCCCATTTTCCCACTGTCCCGGCGACTCCCCTCACCACCCGCCGCTGTGACAATATAAACAAACGTTTGATACCATATAATATATACTTCAATGATACATCCACCACAACGAGTACTTCAAACAATAAACAAAATAATCCACAACTTACGATTATTCATCCATAGATTTTTTTTTTTTTACAGTACAACATATACATCACGTTAACAACAATACTTTAGGGATGGATGGGTGGGCATCTCCTCCCATGACTAGCTGGGGGCAAACTGGTGGAAATTGGTGCCAAACACCTATAATGGCTCCACCTCCCCCAGCTAGTCACCTCCTGCCCCTACTTGGGCCTGCCAGGTCAGGTGGTCCCTCCTTCCAACCCCAGGCAAGCCTGAGGTAGCCTACGGGCCCTTCAGTATAAAGATTTGTCAAGGGAGCTTTTTGTGCCAAGAGATTTTCATCTGACAAGAGGACACCCCTTGAGGTTAGACGTAAAAAGATTCCACCTTAAAGAAAGAAAAGGGTTCTTCACAGTAAGGGTGGTTAATCTTTGGAATTCTCTACCAAAAGAGGTGGTAACAGCGGATTTGATAGATGGCTTGAAAAAGGGATTGGATATATTTTTAAACAAAAAGGTCATTCAGGGTTATCCTGGATAATTAGAGAGGGAGTATTGATCCAGGGAGGAATCCAATTGCCAGTATCTGAGCCAGGAAGGAATTTTATACGCCCCCCCTTTTGAGACAATTGGCTAAGTTTCACTGGGTTATTTTCTGTTTGCTTCCTCTGGATCAATTAACAACTAATTTGCATATTCCAGATCAGAGGAGATCTAAAAAGGTTGAACTTGATGGGCTAAAATAATTTTTTCAACCTCAATTACTATGTGACTATGTAAGCTAACATTTCTCAAATGTTTCAAACAGAAATTTGTAAAAACTTTTTTTTCAGTAAAAGTTCTTTTTGCCATTTTACTTTTACTGCAATAATACATTTCATATATATCATATATATATATATATAGATAGACAGTGTATCAGAGGTTAAAAGACAGATGTAGATTACATGGGCTACATGGCAGGCAGCAGACAGGGAGTGGGTAGATTACATGGGCTACATGACAGGCAGCAGACAGGGAGCGGGTAGATTACATGGGCTACAAGGGCAGGGGACAGGTAGATTGCATGAGCTACATGACAGGCAGCAGACAGGGAGCGGGTAGATTACATGGGCTACAAGGGCAGGGGACAGGTAGATTGCATGGGCTACATGACAGGCCGCAGACAGGGAGCGGGTAGATTACATGGGCTATAAGGGCAGGGGACGGGTAGATTGCATGGGCTACATGACAGGCAGGAGACAGGGAGCGGGTAGATTACATGGGCTACATGGCAGGCAGCAGACAGGGAGCGGGTAGATTACATGGGCTACATGACAGGCAGCAGACAGGGAGCGGGTAGATTACATGGGCTACATGGCAGGCAGCAGACAGGGAGTGGGTAGATTACATGGGCTACATGACAGGCAGCAGACAGGGAGCGGGTAGATTACATGGGCTACAAGGGCAGGGAGCAGGTAGATTATATGGGCAACAGGGCAGGCAGCAGACAGGGAGCAGGTAGATTACATGGGCTACAAGGGCAGGGGACGGGTAGATTATAAGGGCTACATGACAGGCAACAGACAGGGAGCGGGTAGATTACATGGGCTACATGACAGGCAACAGACAGGGAGCGGGTAGATTACATGGGCTACATGACAGGCAACAGACAGGGAGCGGGTAGATTACATGGGCTACAGGACAGGTAGCAGACAGGGAGCGGGTAGATTACATGGGCTACAAGGGCAGGGGACGGGTAGATTACATGGGCTACAGGACAGGTAGCAGACAGGGAGCGGGTAGATTACATGGGCTACAAGGGCAGGGGACGGGTAGATTACATGGGCTACAGGGCAGGCAGCAGACAGGGAGTGGGTAGATAACATGGGCTACAGGGCAGGAAGCAGACAAGGAGCGGGTAGATTACATAGGCTACAGGGCAGGCAGCAGACAGGGAGCGGGTAGATTACATGGGCTACAGGGCAGGGAGCAGACAGGGAGCGGGTAGATTACATAGGCTGAGGAAATTCTATCTACCACCTAATTCTGTGTCTTTAGATGAAATTGTGAGTTTTCCAGCGGGTAGGAGCGCGGGCACACGGGCATCGCCAGAGCGCTGTACTCTCTGCAGCCAAATGCTGTTTCTAACATGCTCCATTAATTATGTAATTAGACATTAGGGCTGGAGCAGCTTTGTATTGTGCAATTAAGAAAAGCATTTACAAAACGAATAGAAATACTTTAATGTAATAGCAAGGGCCAGTCTGGGATCTCACTGCGCGGAAACGGCTCGCTTAAAGGGCCAGAAAACAGCTTAAAAAGAAGGAAGTGCTTTTCCTTAAAAGGTAGTAGATAAGTAGAGCAGCCTTCCAGCAGAAGAGGTAGGGACAGCACAGCAAGGGAAGTCAAGCATGCCTGGAATACATACAGTGGATATAAAAAGTCTGCATTTGCTTCGCGAGGGTCCGCATTTGCGGTCATCTCCACCAGCGCAAGGAGCGCCTTTGGGTTAGCAATAAGACGCATGTTGACAATTATATATGTGATATATATATATATATATATATATATATATATATATTGAATAAATGCTGATCTGAGTAAGAAACCTTAATTTATTGCTCATTCTGCAGACTCAATAAAGCAGCTCAGTTTTTTTTTTATTACAAGAATTAAAAATAAAAAGCTTTAATATTTTTTTAAAACTTTTGTAGCTGTTTTAATACATAATGTAGTAAGTAAGGCTTGGAAATATCCTTGAGACGCCCTGCTTCTCTGCATATGACAGGGGACGACATTGGTGTCAAATTCAAAAAGCTGAAAAGAAACAATAACTTCCCTCCCCACTCAGGCTCCAAGCACACCCCTCAGGCTCCAAGCTATCAAGAAACGCTAAAGCAAGACACAATGGCACATTCTACACACAAAGATAGTTTATAAAAACATTTTTTTTCTGAAAAACAAAAACTCTTTTGCGCTTACTACGTAAGTTTTTCCTAACCTATGGTAGTGGTTAATTAGTACTTACTATTAATTTCAGGAGCCACATCCGAGACTTGTAGTAAAACGTCTTGGTGGGGTTTAGTAGCAGCAGCACCAGCGAGCCGTAGAACACCAAAGGGTTAATCTGTAAGGGGACGGGGAGCGCGGCGCTGTACAGGCAGCTTAAGACACTTATACACCAAACCACAGCAAGAAACCCGGCGAGCTGTAAACACAAATAGGAAATCACAAGAGGTTTTTTTAATTAATATTTTTTATACATATAAATAAAAACAAATAATAATGCATAAACATAAACGATAACAGCACAGAATAGTCCATTGTTGCTTTGCATTACATGACATTATATATGCACACCTTAGTCTCTTATATTTGAACTTATATATAAGGGGAAGATTATCACCAAAATGTTGATACGGCAAAATCCAACTTAGCATAAAGAATTTTCTCCATGCCAGACTTTTTTTTTTAATCAGTTAATGCTTGGTGTTTGTATTTGTAGCCAGTGAGCTGCTATAACAGTTCTGTTTTTGCTCAGTTGTGTCTGACTCTCTGTGACCTCATGGAACCTAACACACCATGCTGATCCATTTGGTATTCATGGCAGAGATACTGGAGTGGGTTGCCAGTTCCTTCTCCAGTGGGCCACAGCATACAGCTCCTGGTATTCCTAGGTGGTCTCCCATCCAAGTACTGGCCAGGCCCAACCCTGCTCAGCTTCAGGGTGGTGTGACCTCTTGGGTTGCCAGTTCCTTCTCCAGTGGGCCACAGCATACAGCTCCTGGTATTCCTAGGTGGTCTCCCATCAAAGTACTGACCAGGCCCAACCCTGCATGGCCTCAGACTGGCGTGACCTCTTGGTTCCCTAACTGGATTTGAACCCAGACACTGAATCCTAACCACTGGACCACCAGGGATTCCCTTTATAACAGTTCTACCCACAGTTACTATTTGTATAATTCATTTTTGGCCATCTCTCCATAAACCTTCTAAAGTCCCGTTTAATAGCATTATTTCTGGGTCTAACTGTAATTTATAAGCCAACATATTTTTTTATCATTTAAAGTGAAAAGAAAACTATTATCTACTATAAACAATTAGGCTGTATATGTTCTGAAAAACAGAGGCTTTTACCCACCGCACCACATGCCAAGCAAGGAGTATATAAATGAATGGAAGAGAAATACTGTAGAATCAGTATGATACAAACAGCCTGAACCTCATTATCTATGCAGTTTCTAAGTTAATTATGGATAAGGTTCCCCATGATTTTCTATCTTCTATCTGATGGTACAAAGAGAGAAAGTATCCATGAGATTGTATGTTTATGAGAGTGTGAGACGGAGTGTGAGAGTGTGAGGGGATTAGAGAGAGACAGTTGTGGAGAAATGCAGACAGACAAAAATAGAGGCTGTCTCCTAACTCAAGAACATTATATCTTTTGTTGTTCAGTTGTGTCCAACTCTCTGTGACCTCATGGACTGTAACACCCCAGGCGCAGCTTTGTGTCCATGGTCATGCTGATCCATTGAGGCTCAGGCGGTTTGTAAGATATAGATTCTACAGCTCTATGTACTGATCAGGCCCAACCATGCTCGGCTTCAGGGTGGTGTGACCTCTTGGTTCCCTGACTGGAATTGGACCAAGATCACAACAGTGAAT
This sequence comes from Discoglossus pictus, assembly GCA_027410445.1. Lineage (NCBI taxonomy): Eukaryota > Metazoa > Chordata > Amphibia > Anura > Alytidae > Discoglossus > Discoglossus pictus. The sequence continues at coordinate 26,957,308 of CM050168.1, forward strand.
ACACTGAATCCTAACCACTGGACCACCAGTGAAGCCATATATCACTACTAGATATATCTAGCTGAAAACATGGACAGAATGAAGACCACCCCACTGTTTACAGTCATATTCCGATTGGCCCTCCAAATGGTTGAAGTCACATTCCCATTGGCTCACACACCCCTGTTTAACCAAATGTAATCTGTAACCTCTTAGCATTTGCCTGTTTAATCTGACACACAGATATTATATAGGGATAGTCACACATTGTTTACATAATTCCCCAAGGTCCAAATTTGTTTGTAAAAATATATTTAAATTCAGGAATCCATATTCTTATACAAATACACACAGAAATATTTAAATATAATAGCATTCCTAAGGGTGTGTTTTTTCAAGATTACATATTTAAAGTACCTAGGATTGTGATACCACCCACTTGATAACTCATTTACAGATTTAGCATCTTCATGATATTTTTAACAATGCAATAGAGATCTGCCACACATGACTATTATTCAGTACTAGCTACTTGCCCGTCACAAAAGACGGGACTAAAATTGTAAGCCTGGCAATGCTGTTTGCCACCCAATGTGGGCACCTTTGGCGCTCATTGCAGCCTGTCCCACGGGGTCAACTGCTCGCTTCGCAAGGCTTGCAGCTGCGGCCCTCTCTGTGCGAGGGCCACCAACGTTCTTCAACTGGCAATTATATATGTGATTAAAAATTTACTCCAGTTGAATTTCAGCACATTTCTTTGAGTTTTTTAACTAACTCTTTCCATCTTACCTCAAACAAGTGCAGGTAGGAAAGATTGTGTCTTGGGTCCAGCTCAAATATCAGTATGTGGTTGACCCCTGCCTTCCTCCAGCCGTAGTTATTGATGCCCAAAAGGAAGATAAACTCAATGATCAGGAATCCTCCTCTGTAGAGTCGGAGAAGTGGCCACAGAGTGATGACCCTGGAGGTGTGAAAGACTAAGGACATATGTTAATAAGGGTATTACAATTTGCATATAGTATTAGCTGGGGATCTAAGGGGTTTTATAAAAAAAGTGCAAACTGTGGGTGTAACTTTCAGTGTAATAGTCCAAGGGCAGTTATATGGGCCAATACCATAACCAGGACAGTCCCACTATAGCCTTTAACCACCTACATAACCAGGCTTCCTTAAACCATGGGTTTCTTCCACCAATGGAGAGTCTAAGACACTTTTGCTTTGGAATTTGACTGGCATATGAAGTTATATGAAATATTAAATCTCATTTTTTACCATTAATATTTTTATTTTAACATCTTATACCCATGCCTTTACAGTGTATATCTGGTTTACATTTTATCCTGTGAATACACTAGGAGCTGACAAGGGGAAAATCCAAAACTGTGAAGAACCCCCTATGAGTCAAAACCTATAAGAGCTCTATTTGTAATTGTAGCAACAAAAAAACATACAATCTTTATTGTGACAAAAAAAAAAATATATATATATATATATATATATGTACAAAAACACACTGAGAAGGCTCCTTAATACTGAGGACTATAAATAATCTCCTGAGTTTGGCACTAACAAAATAATACTGATTCCTTTTTTCCCCCCTGAGGAATCCACTGGGGAAAAACGCGAGTTGGGAGCTGCGAGGGCTCCACTGGGACAATATCTACTTCTCGCACCCTCAAGAATCATTTGCGGGTTAATCTTTATAATATTAATTATTAAATATGTTTTTGTTGATACAATTACAAATAGAGCACTTATAGGTTTTGATTTATAGGAGGTTCTTTCCAGTTTTGGGTTTTCTCCTTGTCAGCTCACATCTACCATTAACGCTATATATCCAGGGTTCAATTCCTATATTGTAATTCATTGAATTTTATCTTAATAAAAAGTAATTAAAAAGAAGAGCAAGAAGTAGCTAGCTGGATTTGAACTCACAACCTGTGATATAAAAATCAGGTACTTTAATCACGGTGTCATCTTTCTATATGTCTTGCAACAGGTGAAAAAGAACAATATAACTAATAAACAACATGCAAGACTTCCTTACTCAACTTGCAACCCAATATGCATAACACAGATTCATGGGTGAATACTATCTAAAATCCCTATCAACAAATGTTATAACTGAATCAATTGAAAAATGACTTTTACACATAATGTCCAACCCGCTATCAAATGGTGCAGAGCACGTTGGATTACCTTCCTGGCCCTTTATGCAAAGATTTGTTGAACTTACATTGTTATATAGTGCAGAGAGCTTTTTAAGCAAGTTTTAATGAAAAAAAATAATGGATGGGTTTGGTACAGATTGTTTAACCATGCTACCACAAAGCAAAGCACTGCAGAATAAACAGAGAGTAAGTTTTAACCTATCTATATCAATTCAGACATATGCATTTACTGTACATATGATATTGTGATTGGGTCTACCTTACAGATTTGCTTCAGGGCCCATCAATGTTTTATTATTCCCCTGTTGCAAAGAGAATTTCCACACTCAAAAAATAGCTGAATTGCTGTTTTTACTGAATGTCCTATTGCAATAATTGGCATTTTCAACTACAATATGTTGTATTTCCTGTGTTTAATAAAAAAAAAGATTTCCATAACTTGTTATTTTTTCAGTCAGTATAAGTGTGGTAAAGCACTACTAACAAGGAGTTAATGGACTATGGATCTGTGAGACATGTCTGATGCCTCTTAAGTGGACAAGATTATTTGGTGTGTGGGCTGTTCCTTATGTAGGACCTCAGGGACATCTTAACACTTAGCTATTCAGTACACCTAACTCATCACAGAGGTTCCCTGCCAGACAGGATGGCACCAACCCACTCCAATGTGGCACTGTTATTGTTTCCTATCTTGGCCAAGCTGGATATCCCAGACAGATCTTGTTTTGTATAATGTTATGTTTTGTATATTGGGAAATGTATTACTGTGGTCCAAAGAGCAAGTCACCTAACATTAGTACTGTAGCAGCCAAGAGGTGCGAGAGAGTGAGAGGCTGAGCGTGGTAATACAGACATGGGCCACATGCAGTGTGCATGCAGAGTCAGACAAGAAGAAGTTCGGCAAAAAATCAAGATCAAAAAGGAAAGCAAAGCTAGAAGATCACAGTTGAGCGGGCACCCAAATATGCATGGCTGATGAAGGGAGGAGACAAGTAGGATGAGCCTGGAGGGTGCTGTAAAATGGGCACAGGTAGGTAGTAGCTACAGTGGGGGGAAAAGTATTTGATCCCCTGCTGATTTTGAACGTTTGTCCACTGACAAAGAAATGATAAATCTATAATTTTAATGGTAGGTGTATTTTAACAGGGAGAGACAGAATAACAAAAAAACAACAAGAAAAACGCATTTCAAAAAATGTATAAATTGATTTGCAGGTCAATGAGGGAAATAAGTATTTGACCCCTTCGACTTAGTACTTGGTGGCGAAACCCTTGTTGGCAATCAAAGAGGCCAAACCTTTCTTGTAGTTGGCCACCAGGTTTGCACACATCTCATGAGGGATTTTGTCCCACTCCTCTCTGTAGATCCTCTCCAAGTCATTAAGGTTTCAAGGCTGATGTTTGGCAACTCGAACCTTCAGCTCCCTCCACAGATTTTCTTTGGGATTAAGGTCTGGATACTGGCTAGGCTACTCCAGGACCTTATTGTGCTTCTTCTTGAGCCACCCCTTTGTTGCCTTGGCTGTGTGTTTTTGGGTCATTGTCATGCTGGAATACCCATCCACAACCCATTTTCCATGCCCTGGCTGAGGGAAGGAGGTTCTCACCCAAGATTTCATGGTACATGGCCCCGTCTATCATCCCTTTGATGCATTGCAGTTGTCATGTCCCCTTAGCAGAAGAACACCCCCAAAGCATAAAGTTTTGACCACCATGTTTGACGCTGTGGATGGTGTTCTTGGGGTCATAGGCAGAATTCAGTTGAGTTGATGCCAAAGAGCTTGATTTTGTTCTCATCTGACCACAACACTTTCACCCAGTTCTCCTCTGAATCATTCAGATGTTCATTGGCAAACTTCAGACGGGCCTGTACATGTGATTTCTTGAGCAGGGGGGCCTTGCGGGCACTGAAGGATTTCAGTCCTTCAAGGCGTAGTGTGTTACCAATTGTTTTCTTGGAGACTATGGTCCCAGATGGCTTGAGATCATTAACAAGATCCTCCCGTGTAGTTCTGGGCTGATTCCTCACCATTCTCATAATTATTGCATGGGGCATCAGACCGAGGGAAACTGGCAGTTATTTTGTGTTACTTCCATTTACGAATAATCACACCAACTGTTGTCACCTTCTCACCAAGCTGTTTAGTGATGGTCTTGTAGCCCATTCCAGCCTTGTGTAGGACTACAATCTTGTCCCTGACATCCTTTGACAGCTATTTGGTCTTGGCCATGGTGGAGAGTTTGGAATCTGATTGATTGATTGCTTTTGTGGACAGGTATCTTTTATACAGGTAACAAGCTGAGATTAGGAGCACTCTCTTTAAGAGAATGCTCCTAATCTCAGCTCATTACCTGTATAAAAGACACCTGGGAGCCAGAAATCTTGTTGATTGATAGGGGATCAAATACTTACTTCCCTCACTGACCTGCAAATTAATTTCTAACTTTTGTGACATGCGTTTTTCTTTTTTTTTTTTTTTTTTGTTTTGCTGTCTCTCACTGTTAAAATACACCTACCATTAAAATTACAAACGTTCAAAATCAGCAGGGGATCAAATACTCCCCCCCACTGTATATGCAAAGTATGGCGCAGGTAGGGAGCAGTGCCTATAAAAGCCTGGCAAATTTGAGAGTAGTGCGTGTAAAAGTCTGGCACTGGTGGGAGAAGTGTATATAAAAGTCTGGCACAGGTAGGGAGAAGTGTATATAAAAGCCTGGCACAGTTAGGGAACAGTGTATAAAAAGATCTAGCACCGGTAGGAAGCAGGGCTCAGAAAGCCGGGCACATCTGGGACAGGTTAGAATTGTTAAATAAAATATTAACTGCCCATATCTTGCCCTGTGCTTAATATCAAATTGATGTTTAAGAGCCACATTAAACAAATGTTTTTCTGCTGGTTCATCTATTCTGTTGCATGCACAAATTTACTGTCAGTTTCTGAAGTCAGTCACCCAACTACTGCAAGTTCAAGATAAGGAAACTCAGAGTCGGAGAACGTGCAGAGACTTGGATTGGTCAAACCACATTCCTAGGACGTCTTCAAAAAGTATAAAATACACTGTTTTATCTGATTGTGTGCGCGCCAGCTGAATTACTTTGAAAGTGCAAAAAACTCTGTCACTTTGTTTTGTAATCCGGCTTCATTGTACAATAATACTCTTTTTAATTTGGACCAGTTGTTTCACATGCCTTATTTCCTCAACAGATTAGTGCACACAATCTGGTACAGGTATGTGAAGTGCATGTAAAGTCTGGCACAGGTAGGGGACAGAACATATAAACATTTTACTGATAGCAAGCAATGCTTGGAAAGCCTGGCAGAGGTAGAGAGCAGTGTCCAGAAAGTCTGTCAAAGGTAGGTAGGGAGCTTTGTGAGTAAAAATCTGGCACAGGTAGGGAGCAGTACATGTAGATGTTTGACACTGGCAGAGAGCAGTTCTTGGCAAGTCTGGCACAAGTAGGGAGCAGTGCATATAAATGCCGGTTACAGGTTGAGAGCAATGGAAGGAAAGCCTGGCACAGATAGATGACAGGAGCATGATAATATTGGCACAGGTAGACGACAGAAACATGGTAACATTGGCACAGGTAGACGACAGAAACAGCTATTGTATGGACTCCAGAGTCATCCTGACACCTAGCTAACCAGCACACCTAACTCAAGATAGAGGTCCCCTATTGATGGTAGATGACCATATAATGTAAATTGTAATGGTGAACATTACAGCTGATGATGATCTTCCAGTGAGCAGCATGACTCTACATAAGGAACGTTCTGATACCTGCCATGATTATCAGCAGAGTGAAGGCGATGATGAGGCCGCAGAACAAACCAACACGGAAGGTGGTCCAGTGTGGAGCCGGCTATGAACAAAGAACACAGGGATGATATTAGTGATAGACAAGACTATCTTGGATACAAATTGACACGTATAAGAAGTAAACTCAGTCTGAGGTTATGACTTAAGTTGGATGTTGAAAGAGTAAGTGTAAAACCTTCAAGTGAAAGTGATAGGGGTAAAACACAGTTAAAGGGCAAGATACATCTAAAGTTAAGTTTCTTTTTTAACAAAGATCACTCATAGAAAATATTAAATATCTATGAAAAATGTATGAAACTTTCTTAGACAGGTTTGCGGCGATTAGATGCGGCCATTTTAGGTCTGATTTTGTCTCTAACACTCAGAACGCTGAGCTGATCAGGTAAAACGTTTAATAGCTACATCAGGGACCAATCAGACTGCTTTCTAAGCTGTGACAGTTACTTTCATTTTCTATGTTCTTCAGCAGCTCACATCACCAAATATGCAGAGGCAAGTGATAAACTTACATATATTTGAACTTCTATAAGTGACCTTGGATCTATCCTGTTATGTGCACGCATGGCACGGGAAGCCTCCTGGTGCCGGGCACACTCGCATCCCACGTCCCAATGTACTCCCCAAGCCCCTAACCCCCTAAACCAGTTACCTGCCCTAACCCTAAACCTAACCCCTAATCCTAACCCTAAGCCCCTAACCCTAACCCCCTACACCCCTCCGGCCCTAGCCCTATCCCCCTACACCAGTTACCAACCCTAAACCTAACCCCCTAACCCTTATACCCTACACCCCTTGCTGGCCGTAACTCTAACCCTCTTAGCCTAACCCTAAAAAAAGTAACTTCCTAACCCTAACCCTAAGCCCCTAACCCCCTACACCACAAACCGGCCCTAACCCTAACCCCCTAAACCTAAGCCCCAAACCCTAACCCTCTACACCACTTACCGGCCCTAACCCTCTAAACCTAACCCGGAAACCCCTAACCACTTACCGGGCCACTTAGAGACAGCTACATCGGGACGTCTCTGGCGCGCTTCCCGTGCATGCACATAACAGGATTGGTCCGTGATTTGTATAAGCCCATCCTAAGACCAAGCTTTAAGGCTGCTAGAATGTTAGTGGATGGGCATTTTTGGTTCTCATATCACATTAAATGATTGTTTCTATAGTACTGGACTTGGGTGGCACTGCCAGTGCTATCTGTACTTAAAGGATCACCAAAGTGCCAAATTTATAGTAGGCTCTTATGAATAAGTTAACTTGATAATTGGCAGCAGACATTTGCTTTTGATTCTAAAAACGTAGACACAAAGGAAGAGTGGGAATAAACTTAGATTTAGATTGGTTAATCTCTATTCACTTGCATTGAAAGATTGCACTGACACTAGCTACTTGACAATAAAACTGAACCACCCCATCCTGCAGGTAAATCCATGACACAAGCAAAGTCTGCCAAACTAACATTTTTCTCCAAAGCGATTCAAAGCCCATTTCATATACAGCTTCTAATGTTGTTTGTTTGTAATGTACATTATGGTAATGTATAATTGTTCCCAAACTGCAGAGGTTATTTATAGAAGAAACTGTTTAGAAAGCGTAGATGTGTACAGTATAAATTCCCCATTCCTTGTCCAATGGGCATATTTAGGTTTTATGTGTGTGCCCAAATGTGTGTGCCCCCCACCCCACACTTGCAGCGCTCTTCTCCCCTTTCTATATCTCAAATCATAAGGTTATGTGTATATATCACATATAGTTGTGAGCAATACAGGTTGATGCTAACGCTTGCGGGCTCGCGTAGCTAACCTGCTGCAACTCCTTGCGCTGGTAGAGATGAGCGCCAAGGCGTTCCCCCCTACGACCCGCAAATCTAAATCTCAATTACACCATTCACAATGCGAGACCGAAAAAAAAAACTAAAACGAGGCTACACGACCCCTAAACACGCATAACACCACTAAGCACATAAGACTTTTACACAAAAAAATACGACCCGAAGCACTTAGAAAGGGGGGAAGGCCACGACGTCTGGGAGTCAGATTGCATGACAATTTAACCACAATTTGACGAGTTTCCACACACGAAAATCGCCTAAACGACAAAAAAAATGGAAAACGAGGCTACACGACCCCTAAACACGCAAAAAACGCCAAGCACATAAGACATTTACACAGGCACGTACAAAGTACAAAAGACACTATTAGGGACAACGGAAAATGATCCACACCCGCGTAACGCATAGACAATCGCCACCATTTTACAACACTAAGTTACAACTAACAACTAATAACATTACAATTACAAAATGCACAATTACACAGCTAAACAAAGGGTTTCCCCTTGCGCACGCAGCCTCTTTATACTGCACACTTGCCACATTCCTGACACTTACACCTCAGGTCAGCACCAGTGCAAATATACATTGTGTGCTAACAGATTGTTAGCTCTTCAGGATATTGATTGCTGGATATATTAATTACAAATAGGTAAAGTATATTAATTTATTATTTAATTAATTAATTAGTTAATTAGCATTAAAAAATATTTATATATAAAAAAAAAGGACCAGGGGAGAGGATAGCAATGAGCCACAAAGGCGTTCAGCACGGGGCTCACAATGAGCGCTGAGAGTTCTCAGAGGAGCAAAAGTACACGAGGGGAGAGGCTCACAATGAGCGCCAGCGGCGATCAGCGCGGCACTTGCAATGAGTGCCAAAGGTGCTCAACCACAAGCAGAGGGGCTCGCAATGAACGCCGGAGGCGCTCATTGCGAGCCACACTATGAGCGCCGAAGGCGCTCAGCACTGGGCTCACAATGAGCGTAGAGGGTGCTCAAAGGAGCAAAAGTACACCAGGGGAGAGATTCGCAATGATCATTGCGAGCCTCGCGATGAGTACTAAAGGCGCTTAGTGCGGGGGTTGCAATGAGCGGCGAAGGTGCTCAGATAACCAAAAACCTTACATTGTGTGCCAAACAGCATTCCCAGCCTTACAATTTTATTGACTGTCAATTTTTGATGGGCAAGTCGCTAGTATATATATATATATATATATATATATATATATATACAGGGGAGGGAGAGGGGGGAAAAGGAGAGGGGTAAAGGAGGCACAGAAGAGGGAGAGGGGGAAAGGAGACACAGGGGAGAGGAGGGGAAGGAGACACAAGTGAGGAAGCGGGGGGAAGGAGACACAGGGGAGGGAGGGGGAAGAGACACAGGGGAGGGAAAGGGGGAGAGACACGGGAGAAAAAGACAAAGGGAAGGGAGAGGGGGGAAGAGACACAGGAGAGGGAGTAGAGACACAGGGGAGGGAGGGGGGAAGAGACACAGGGGAAGGGAAAGGGGGGGGAAAGACACAGCGGGAGAAAGAGACACAGGAGAAGCGGGAAAGACACAGGGGAGGGAGAGTGGGGAAAGAGACACAGGGGAGGGAGAGGGGGGAAAGAAAGAGACACGCAGGTTACACAGAGAGATAGTACAAAGTACACAGACAGAAATATCACTGTATATAGATATTTCTGTCCATATAAAAACATATTTTAATGTACTAAACGGCTTCATCCGGCAACCTGCTGCCCCCTGAAAACGCTCTGCCCTAGGCCTGGGCTTAAAGGACCTAAGCAAAGACACACCCATTCCTCCTCCTCTAGCCTGTACATAGGACGGGTGGTGCAATCAATAGTGATCTATTTTAAGCATGAGAACAGCAGGACCATCTAATCTGCATATTTTGTCTAGCCAAAAAGATTACACTTTAGACATATCCCAAAAATTCACCCACAATTTAATCTCATTATGAGGGAGTCACTGATCAGACGAAGGAGTGGAACAAGGGTTATTTGTCCCAAATAGCTGCATTTTGTTGAAGCTTTGTACTACATATTTAGATTATTCATTTATTTTTTCAGCTCTGGCTATTTTGTAGTCCTTTGTTGCCCTAACAAGAATAGCTAGTTATTTTAATTATGCATTGCTCATTTACACAATACATATTTAATAGATTTTTATTAGCATGAGGCCAAATAATCACTCATAGCCTGTCACACAGCAAAGGTTTGTTTCAAGGCAAACCACTTTGACAAGATTATATCAATACATTGGCTGGAGATTTACTGTGTTAGAGCTGATCTACTAGCGGTGCAGTGCACCAGGGCCCTCCTCTGAAGGGGGGCAGTGCTGCACCATTTTTGAAAAAAATATTTGGACCTGGTGTGTTAAGACTACGCCACGCGAAGCCAGCAGCAAAACTGCAAGTGTCTGCTAGATGGCGCTGTCGCAGTTTGAACGTAACCGGGAAATGGCAAACGCAGCGGGCTTTGACACCTGTAGGACTTGTGAAAATGAAGTTGGCAATCCTGCTGCAGGGTGCCCACATCAACCCCTATGTGCAGGGGTCCCGATCGGAACCCCTGTAGCATTTACTAATGTCAAATACCCTGCCACAGGGCCTCAAAGGGCCTGCTGCACACAAATGGTTAACCCTATGCCGCGGGGGTACAGTAAGTACCCCCGCGGCACCTGAAATTAACCCCCCCAATTCTAGGGGTCTCCATTGGGATCCCCGCAATGTCCCCACATTAACCCTTGCAGCTGGGGGGTCCTGATCGGGAGCCTCGCTGCATTTAATAATTCAAATTACCCAGGTCCTTAAAGGGCCAGCAGAACACTAATGCGCTATCCCGGCCGCGGGGGTACTTACTGAGACCAAAAATCTTTTTTCACACCAGGGCCCTGCATTCTATAGCTCCGTCACTGAATCTTGTACCTGAAAATTTATCACTGCCTGCTAGACGAAACCACCACCCCCTATTGACCTTATAGTAGCTGGAGACCAGTAGCAGCTGAGTCTGATCTTTGAAAGTAAGTTAATATTGGATACTATTTTTTAAATGATTGAATATACATTTTATGAATGATCAATGTCTAATTAAAAAAAAAAAAAACAGCTTATTTTCCTGTGCTATATTTTGGGAAGGGGATGCAGTACCATAAATAGCACACACCCCTGGTGATCTATAGTGAAAATGATTGCACACTGTTTTATAAATATATGGGCAATGCTATTATAGGGTGAAACTGGATGGTGCCCAAACATGCCCCTCCCCTTGCGCCAAGTAGCCTATAATATAGTGATAACTAACCTCTAAATTGAAAATAATTCAATAAAATCATCTCCATTTGTTACTGGCCAAAATATAATAAAAATAATACAGCCTTTATTTATTTATCACCTTTTAATGCAAGATCCCATCCAGCTGGCTGCACTATCACTTTTAAAATATACCATTAAATGGAAAAGCATGCAAGTTCTTAAACTCCGATTTGTTATTTGTTACTGCATATTTTTTGGTGGATACAGCGGGCACTAAAATCTTTTTTCCCCCCTGATTTATGAACGTGTAACATGCAGAAAGGCATTAACATAACATCGCGTCAGCGCTTCCTCACTGTCAGAACGCTGCTACATGCAAATTAAATTGGGACGTTAGAGGAGGGAGAGGGAATTTTATGATCATTAAAGTTTTTGACAGGCGCGCACTAAATCCCGGCTTAGTTTCCAAACACTATTAAAGTACCACCGTGATCAATTTTTTTCTATATTTTTTAAATAAATAAACTTAATAATCTGCAAGAACAGAAAATCAAAATGATACAATCATCACATGTTTAGCTTCTACATGCAATCATCCATACTATTTTCTCAGCTGTTTCTGTTGCTACTCTCTCAGGAGTGTGTGTTCCTGTAAACGAATGCACATTCCATTAGGACTGATGAAGGCACTGCATTTGTAGATGCCACATTCCTCTTGAGCATATACAAACTTTCCTGTGTGTTCAAAGTCTCTACCGCCCCATGATCAGCAGAAACTAAAACAGCACAAGAGAATAAAATGTAATAAATAAACTGTTTTTTTTTTTTTGTTTTTATATTTAAATAATATTTTGTATATTTTCTGGTGTAGTTTAGAACAGGGTGGGTAAGTTCAGTCCTGGAGAGCCCCATACAGGCCCGGATTTGAGGCTATCCCTGGTGCGCGCAGGTGAATCAATTACGTCTTTAGTCATCCTGAAATCCTGAAATCCAGATCTGTGTGGGGCTCTCCAGGACCGAACTTGCCCATCCCTGGTTTAGAGTAATGGTAAGAGCTTAGTGTTCTTGTTTTGTAAGACTTTGTATTATGTTTATCTACATGTATTATTGTTATTATTATTATTATTATTATTTTTATATTTTATTTTTAATGCGCCAACATATTTCACAAGCATAGTCAGTTATATCATCCTTATGGGTTATTATTGCCAGTAATTGCTAATTATTCCAATGGTGCACTGGCTGTGTTTTTAGTCTAAAGTCACATGACACATAGAGGAATGACCCAAGGTATAATTAATATTATGATGTGATATAATTATTTATATTAAATAATCATAACGATAGTGTGAGGACTTTTCAAAGTAAGTTATTACCTAACAATTCCAGCTAAAATATTTATAATTAACCGATTGAAATTATATTTATTTAAATGTGTACTTTTTCCCTTTGCAGTGTCCTTTTAAAGGGACAGCTTGATTTGGGGTGTGTAAAGTCCCTTTAAATAAATACTGACATGCTATAAGAGATGTGAACAAATAATGTAGGCCGACTAGATTAAATGGATTTACCTGAAAGCACATGATTCTAACATTGGGCCCTTTTCAATTACCAAATTTGTAAATTTATACACACTTAATAACACTATTAATATTGCCACATATTCTATTAGCTGCGCGCTATCCGATTACAAGTTCCACGCCCACAATCACTACGGGCCAGCTAAAGACGCAAAATCGGCCATAGAACTCCATTGGTTTTGGCACAGCTCGAAAATTACAAGCTCTAAGTAGGTAAAGTTACATAAAATCGATATTCTATTAGACCTGTAGGTCTAGCTCGCAAATAAAGTCTGACCCGCAATTGAAAAAATGATCATGTTTCTGTCAAAAATATTACGAGTACTAAATAGGATTAGCAAGAGCTTTTTCAAACACTTATTAGAGCTGTAACAGCAATTAAACACACAATACTGTACTTTAAAAGCATGGAAAGACATTAGAATGAATTTCACAACAAAAAATATGCAATTAAAAAAATATTTATGTTATTTCTAAGTAATATTGATCCCAGGACTCAAGGGGTTAATACAGATCATGAAACCCACATGGACTAAAACAAATGCTCTAATGCATTTTATAGATTGCTAGATTGCGAGCCACGATCAGCAAATATTACTTATAGGCACTAATTAATTATTAGCCTCTGATTGCAGATTACGTCTAACTTCCATGTTTTACTGATGCCATGAATAAGAAGTAAATTACAGGCTTGCTTAAATAGTGCCAGATCATATGATCATGCCCCCTGAAATTAGCAGGGTTTATTAGTTCAGCCTTGTGGTTGGAATTTGTGATCTGGATACATCTAAAGACTTATTTAACAAAACCCCCCGCTGGCAAAATTACGGGTTTGAGGCATTTGCGGGCTTCTAATAGAATAGGGCTCATTGTTGGAAGGCTGCATTTTCAATATATAAGAACAAGATTTAAAAACATAACATCAGTTGTTTTACATAGAATAAAAACTTTTGGGGGCTTTTAAATGCTGTTTGAATAAAATGTGATGGTGTTAAGCTGGCAGCATTTGCTAGAACAGTAAATGTATTTTATGGGGTATACAGGAACAACTGTTAGATTAGCCTGTTTTGGTTACTTTACAGCAGCTGATGAATTTATATCCCTCTGCAGCGGGATGCAGTCTGCCGCTTGCTTCTCTGGGTCCATTTTAATCTATGACAAGAAAATTACTGCTGGAACATTGGAACAGCAACCTAGACCTGATTATCACATTGACAGCCAGGCGGATCTGTTCATGCCTCACTGGAGAACTTACCAAGCCTAGAATGATATTACAGTGCAGGCTACATAGCAAAGAGAGGAGGCGATCAGATAGGGGGAATACGGGGCACAGAGAGATGGTTCAATGCCAACGGGCCATTGACAATGTGTGCATTGTGCCAATATGGTCTACAAGATATCTCCCCAGGAAGGTGTCATTTAAATGATAAATAATATCTAAGTACTTGTGAAGTATAAATTGAATATTATTTTGCATGCACTGAGTCATTAACAGTTCCATTTTATCATTCTGAAACAAATACAAAGCATAGTCCGTTATCTCATTCTTATAGGTGATTATTGACAATAATTGTTAATTATACCATTTGTGTCATATGGCTTTAGACTAAAAAATACAGCCAGACCACCATTGTTGTAATTAGCAATTACTGCCGGTAATCACCCATAAGGATGGTATAACAGGCTATACTTGGTGGAAGGGTCAGGCTGATTTACAGTTGAAAAGTGCATATTTCAATATATGTTTACTGTAAGTAAATGCAGTTTCAATAATATTCAGTTGTATTTGATATTATCTATAGTTTTAACAAATTTGATATCGCTGGTGAAATATTATTTCACTTAAATGGGCCTTGAAATCTTGAATGCTTCAACTATGTCTTACTCCTGATTGTCATGCAGATTGGCTGTTTATTTATATACATACAAAAACATTATATATGTTTGTGTTTATATGTTATGTGTGTATATATATATATATATATATATATATATATATAGTGATAGCAGTATTGTTGATTATGATAATTTTTAATTTTCTCTAATCCACGCAATTCAACTGGTCTCAACCAACAATTTTCCTGACTTGCGTTTACACTGCGCGTTCACACTCGTAGCCAACGCCAACTGTGATAGAAAATATAACCATGGTTGCGTTATACCAACATTAAGCTACAAAAATAAAAAAAAGAGGACAGAGTCCCATGAGTCCACCATATTGTGAATCTATAAATAATTTTAAATGGACACACAATACAATTATACTTACTATCAAAGTCGATATAATTAATAGTTTATGAAAAATATTGCAAATAAACTGCTTAAAAGGTATGTAGACATTTCCTGGATTATGAATGCATATGATAGAGAAGAATCACTAGTTTATGCAAACATTTTTTTGATTAAAAATATACCAAAATAAACATTAATAAACTTACCCTATAGTTTGCATAATTTCTTTCGTTTTCTGACAGTTAATTTTGAGAATGAATGCCCCTTGAAACCGAGGCTAAATTAGCATAACATTCATAATTCACAACTCTTGTCACCTCCTCTCACTCCCGCATCCAGGACTTTTCTTGTGCTGCCCCTAGTCTCTGGAACTCCTTGCCTCGCTCCACCAGATTATCCTCTTGCCTCAAAACATTTAAAACCTCACTTAAAAAGCATCTCTTTAAAGAAGCGTATCACCTTCCACCCTAACACACTTATCACCTCTCACTCCCTCTTTTACCACTCACTATCCCTTAGATTGTAAGTCTGCGAGTTTCTATCCTAAGTACTTTGGGAATTCACCATGGCCATTGGATTCCTAGCTCAACGACAGGGCCCTCCTTCATTTGCTTAATGTTAATCTGTATTTATCATTGTCTGAACCTAATTCATGTACAGCGCTACAGAATATGTTGGCGCGTTATAAATAAACTATAATAATAATAATAGCCAATCAGAGGCAGCTATAAGATTGAATTCAGTCTCTGCATCATGTGATCTGTAGTCTTTTTTTCCCATCAAACACTTCTCTCTCTCCTCTCTTGAATGATGCAACTGCTCTGGATCTCTGTACTGTGCTGCTACTTGGTGGAAGGTTAGTATAGGTTAAAAAACATACCCAAATGCAGTGTTTCTATTGGTAGGTATCAGGTGCCTACGTAGGCACCTCTGGGGAGTGGAAACCATTTTTAAAAAAATATAATATGTCTGTATGTGTATAGAATAACTCAATGTAATGTGTGTTTCTGATATAAGCAGTTTGTGTTAGATTTTGTTCAGTCCTTTTAGCCGTGTTTGACTCTCAGTGACCATATGGACGCAGCACGCCAGACACGTCTGTTTGTGTTTTTGGTTGTGCTTATCCTTATGGTTTTGTTGTTATAGGTACTGGAGTGGGTTGCCAGTTCCGTCTCCAGTGGACCACGATTTGTGTGACCTCTCTACTAGGACCTGTCCATCTTAGGTGACCCTACATGGTATAGCTCACAGCTTCATTTCGGTACACAAGCCCCTTTGCCATGACAAAGTAGCGATCTAGAAGGGGATGTGTTTGATTAGGTTAAAAACAGGGAAACTCCTGTATACCTTTAAAGTGTAAAAATGTTTTACTCTGATGGGAATAAAGCCAAGAACAGGGTAAATCTGACATGTTTTGTCCAATTTCTAGACTTCCTCAGGGACGAAACATGTTGGCTCTACCATGTACTTGGCTATATTCCTTTAAGAACACATTTTTGCTCATTCTAAGAGCTTTATTGGCAATATTTTTTGCAATTTATAATCATACTTATGAGAGAAAATGATAAGATTTGGAAGGACGTTGTGTGTATATGGTATATGATTAAATGTGTTGGTGTCAGCTCTATTGAGACAAACACTGGAGGAATTCTTATTTGGATGTACATATTTCCTTATTTTTTAAACACAAACTATTTAGTACGTATAATTTTATTGTGTTTTTTATATATTCACACTATGGTAGTCCCCTTGGACACTTTCTTTCTTAGTTTTTATAGTCTACCTATACAGTCAGTATTTTTATCAGCTAAGTACCCCCAATGTTTTATTATTTTAATATATTATTGAATTTATATATTATTTGTATCCTCTTATTTGTATCCTCTTATGGTAGTGCAGCACAAGGCAGCAGCAGTGGCGGTGAGGATCCGCTAGATGTCGCTGTTGATATTCCGGTGCCATATCATAGAGTCAAGGCTTAGGTAAACTGTTAGGGTTAGGGTTAAGGTTATGGTGAGGGTTAGGGTTAGTTCAATGGTTAGGCTAACATTATAAGCTTAGAACTTCTCTCACATATCGGCAGTGCTGCAAAATATTGGCAGCACCATCTAGCAGTTGGAGGCCGCACTGCAGCAGCGGACCTGTCCCGACACCATAACAGGATAAATACACAGACAAATATCAGGATAAATATCAGCGCTGACAATATTTCACACAAGTTGTAACCTTAGAAGTTTACCCTAGCCCTCAACTAAACCCTCACCCTAACCCTGAAAGTTTACCAAACCCTAACTCTATGGTATGGGCACTGAAAATTGGCAGCGCCATCTAGCAGTTGGTGGGCATCACTGTTGCTTTCCGCTGCTGGTGAATTTTTGGAGAATTTGAAGAAGGAAAGGACCCAGCCAATTTATGTTATACAGACACATCATGATTACTTTCATTCATCATGGACACTAAATAATATAACTTTAAATTATTGACATTTTTATTATATGTATATGTGAGTAAAATTAACTGCTGTCCCACAAAATGTTATAAACAATTATTCACTATTTGTCTGTGTATGATGATCATGAATGAAATATGTAATTATGGTGTGTGTAACATGTAGTGCCCTCCCATTGAATTAATTAGTAAAAAAACGAATTATTAATTGCTTTGTGTAAGAAAATGAATTATTATAGTAACTGTGTGTATCACATGTGCTTCACTCCATGAGAATTATTTTACAAAAAATAAATTATTTTCTGTGTATAGGATGATGAGGATAGGATGAGCCTATGTTTTGTATGCACCATTTAAAAAAAATCATTTTCTATCTATTTATCTATCTATCTATCTATCTCCCTGACTATCTATCTATCTATCTATCTATCTATCTATCTATCTATCTATCTATCTATCTATCTATCTATCTATCTATCTATCTGTCTGTCTGTCTGTCTGTCTATCTGTCTGTCTATCTATCTCCCTATCTATCTATCTATCTATCTATCTATCTATCTATCTATCTATCTATCTATCTATCTATCTATCTATCTATCTATCTGTCTGTCTGTCTGTCTGTCTATCTGTCTGTCTATCTATCTCCCTATCTATCTATCTATCTATCTATCTATCTATCTATCTATCTATCTATCTATCTATCTATCTATCTATCTATCTATCTCCCTGACTATCTATCTATCTATCTATCTATCTATCTATCTATCTATCTATCTATCTATCTATCTATCTATCTATCTATCTATCTATCCATCCATCTGTCATCTCTATTTTTACAATGTGGGAGTTCTCCATACCTGATTTTCCTATTGAGGATCATGAAACTGTGAAACTATGAATGCAGCAAAGAACTTAAGTTTTGTCCTGAATCTGTTAGGGGAGCTTTCCCTGACGCTATTGCATTTTATTCTTTAAATATCCATCACTCCCAAAACATTGTGTTGCTCACAAATGTGTAATTGTGCCATGGGCTAAAATAAAAATGGAATGGAAGGGTGAATAGAACCATGCTCTGGGGCTTGTTGCGGGTGAATGCCAACGGGGGGTATCAATGGCGTTGGGAGCGGGTGTACTCTCTCCCAATATAGGGCGGCATGGGATTTTCTGCCTATGGACTCCAGAGATGTAAATCCGGCCCTGGGTACATCTGTAGATTTTATTGGCAGACAAATATGACTCATATATTGCTTGTTATTGGCTGACAAGGGCAAGCCCCCAGATCAGTTTAATATTTGATAATTTCTTTCTGCTTTCAGCGCATCATTTGAAAAAGTAAAACACACAGTGGTACATTATCAAATACCGTCTTTCAGATGCAGCAAAGAAAAAACAATACTTTCAATGTCCCTTTAAGATAATAGAAAGAAAAATATAAGTTTTAAAATATGCTTTTAATTGCATGATAGATTTTTTGGCTAAAAGGAAGTCAGATAGTAGTATTGAATATCTCGGCTTAGTAATTCCTCTTCCAACCTCTCCCTCCTGCCAAGTCACAGATCAGAGACACAGCATCATCTATTGACAGATCAAAAAACTGCAAGTCAATAAGTCACCTAAGGAGCATGGGATTCTGGTCCAGCGCATAACATTAAGAGACCACTTTAGTTCAGGAAAAATGGAGTATGTACTGAACTAAGAAAATATTAAATATCCTTGCAGAACATCTTAATTTTAGTAGATTCTGTGCCACCTGGGTCTTCATCTTTATTCACTGGTCTGTCTGTAGCCGGAGGGAGTGGGTTATCTCACTGGGACTTGCTCCTACTGACAAGTAGATTTTTGTAGTGGTAGTTGAATAGTGATCAAAAGTTCTTTCCATTTCTCTTCACTTTCAGTGGAATAAAAGAGAAATATCTCCAGATATTAAAGCAAAATGAAATGCAATAGTGAAAAATTAAAGGCGGTATTTATTTATTCTAAAGTTCCTTAAGACATTTTGCCAACTATCAAATGAAGTTCTTTATAAGAACATTATAGAAATATGATGCTTCATTTTTGTCCAACTTTATATTAAATACTAAGTTGCAACAGGTAAACTAAATACATGTTTGTAAAAATGAATCATATTTATTAAAACCTTTAAATACATTCACAGTAAAAGGAACTTCTTTCTCCACCCATTAATATCAATAAGTGAAAAACTTCAATGGGCGGGACAAACATCTGCTGAAGTCATTAATCACACTGTTTTATGATCACTCCTGGATCCAGTCAACTTGGATCTATATGTGAAGTGTAACCAGCGGTCTTTGCCTGGTTTGTATTCATATAAGAGCAGAACACTCAACTTTGAAGGGGAGAGTTCTGACTATAGTTTGGTCTGGGACAACATTAGGTAGTAGTAGAAGCATAGAAGTAGGAGACTCTCTTATATTGCCTGCAATACATTTTAAATATAGTTGCAATTAATCTATATTTTTTAAATATGTAAATGTATTTATATTAGTTGGATAAATATAAATAGATTTTAGACAGACATATGAACATAGCGCAGCAAAGGGGGAGAGGGAGGGAGAGAGGAGAGGGAGGGAGAGAGAAGGAAGGTGGGGGAGAGAGAGAGAAGAAGAGAGAGAGAAGGGGGGGGCGAGAGAGAGAGCAGGACGGAGGGAGTGAAAAGGAAGGAGAGAAAGAATTGTAAGGCTTGCATTGTACTGCAAAGGGAGAGGGAAGGAGAAAGAAGGAAAGAGGGGGGAGAGAGAATGAGAAGGAGAGGGAGAGGGAGACAAGAAGGGAAGAAGAGATAGAAGGAGGGAGGGAGAGAGAGTAGGAGGGAGAGAGGGGGCACAGAGAGAGGTAGAGGGTGCAGAGAGGGAGCGAGGGTGCAGAGAGAGAGGGTGCAGAGAGAGAGGGTGCAGAGAGGGAGGTAGCAGAGAGAGAGCGAGGGTGCAGAGAGGGAGGTAGCAGAGAGAGAGCGAGGGTGCAGAGAGAGAGGGTACACAAACAGACAGAAGACACAATTCGTAAGACAATATTATGTCGTAATTTTTGACGGGCAAGTGACTAGTGTGGTAATAATAATACAGTGTAATAATTATAATGATAGCCATGTACTGCAATAAGTTACAGAAACTATTGTGCATTATCTTTTATTTAAAACAAACAAAGTATACAATAAAACTCATACAAAAAAGCCTTGGACGCCTGTCCTTAAGTATGAGTCGTTTGTATGTCTGGTCATTTGTAACCTGGGGACCTCCTGTATGTGATTTCATCAGCCCTGTAACACACTCCTGGATGTGCTTCATGGTAACAGAACTCACCTGAGCAGCCCCTAGCGGTGGGACCCTCAGCCTCTTCATGGCTCTGTGTCTGTCTCCTCCTTCTAATCGGTTTGTAAAAAGTGACTGTGGAGACAATGATATGAACATGACTAAATCTGCAGGTTTGGATGTGACTTTAATGATAATGAGTTGAGAGTTAAAAAATATATATATATTTAGAGAGCTTTTGCAGAAGGTATTGCAAATGAAGTCAGTCTACCCCACATGTATTAGGATAATAATCTACAAAATATTCCTTTATATTGTAAGTTTGTGAGTTTTCAATCTTGTGCCAGTGCTTTGGGAAAATTACTATGTATTATGTATTTTAAGCTCAAAGACAGGGCCCTCCATGACCCAGGAAGACCCTAGTGGATCCCCATATTTAACATAACCTAACATAACATACATAACTAACTTACATTTTACCTAATAATAAAGACACTGACACCAGGGTGGGGTACAAACAGGCCACAGCTGTATATTTATTTAACACATTAACAATAACAACTAGGAGGAGGAGCCTGGGTAACGTGGTGACCTCACGCCCCTGAGCACGCACTCAGGGTCCTACCCTTTCCTTGACCACGCCTTTGAGGCAAGGGGGGGGGGTAAAGGACCCCCTACTTCACAACCTGGCCCATGCGACTCCCCCCACCCGTTGCTGTGACAGCAACAAAACGATATACAAAATACAATCACATAACAACTCCAAAACTTTAACTCTTTCATTGGCATTAGTATTTCTCTTTTCTTTTAAATGTATATTTTGATTTTTTTTAAATTCACATTTATTTAACATATTTACAATCAACAATACTGAACACCAGTTAACAAATTCACAAAATGGGGATGAGTGGGAGGGATTCATCAGGCTGCCACCGCGGAGTGATGTAAAATGGTGCTCGTACGCCCTTCTCCTCCTTTCTCCGCCCCCTCGGCAAGCCACGTGACCCCAGCCCTCCAATGAGGCGGCTCCTAGGCCCCCCTATATCAATATGCACTCCGGGCGAGCCCCAGGAAGCCTGGGGCTGCCTCCATTCTTTTGCTATGTGTTTATATTGTTTTTGCCTTGTGTTTAACCCCTGTATATCGCTACAGAATATGTTGCAGCGTTACGAATAAAGGATAATAATAATAATGCACCCGTATCATTGTATTAAAATATTTGTCTGTGCACCTGTAGAAAAATATAACTTTGCAGTAGAAGTCATAGCAGTTAATAGACAAAGAGTTGATTTCCAGTTTGTGCCTGATATTTTAGTTTTAAGAAATGTGGAAATCCAATGTACTTACTGGGTGCGTCCGACATGCCCCTTTTGTAGCTGATACGTAATCATAGGGTAAGATTTACTATGGTATTGTATTGGGTTGTTGTTGGTTCTAAACATACAACGTTTCAGAGTATTCACTAAGCTCTGCTACTCCAACCCATTGCTCGTTGTCTTTTGAGGTGCATGTTCACATTATTATAATTATCCATATTTATATTTTATTGGTATTTTACTATTGTATCATAATTGGAGCATCACAATTTAGACCTTTAAATGACCACTGCACAATGAAAAAAGGATGATTGAAAACTTTAAGTCTAAGAGCATAACTAAGCATAGAAAAATTCATACAGCTAGTTTTTAATTAGAAAACAAAAATACATTTGACACCTCTGTTGGATTCTGGATGCTCCCAGGGAAGTTGTGTCTGAGAGAGGGTGTTTACATTTCTGGAGAGCATTGAATGATGCAAGGTGTCTGCTTGTGGGCCAGTGAGGGGTAATGGGTGTGATGTCAATTTAAATCTTATACAAACAAATGTTTACGCCATGTGAGTCAGCAAATTTAAAAGGGCTCTATATAAGCACATAGCATATTTTTTTACAGAAGTTTTTAGTTTGTGCACTTCCATCCAAAAGCAAGGTCTTCACTAACTAAAACTTTCTGTAAAAAAATATGCTGTGTGCTTATATAGAGCCCTATTTAATTATCCAAATCACAATTTATTAAGGCTGATTGTTAGTTAAGTACATACGTGACAAACAAGTGTATTTTTTCTTGAACCGCTGAGGTCCTTTGAGTTGGTCCTGCATATTGGGCATTTATAATCATAATCACTACCAATGTGGAGTACAAAAGTGTGGATGTGGTGGGCATGTGCATTCAAAAACATTTTTTGGGGGGGATATCATATTAAATATGATCTTTAAAGTAATGGAAATTACAACGAAAAATGAACACTTTTTAGTGCTGCTGAGATATACAGACAGCAGAATAAAAAAATACTTATTTTTCATATAGGTTCATAGAACAATGTTGGAAAACAAAAATAAGTCACAATATAAAATGAAACAGTGGACGTATAATGGTAATGAAGGGGGAAAAATAGTATAATAATGCAGATTAAAGGGATATGTAAATTTGCTGGATTATGAATTCATCTGATAGAGGAAAATTAGTAGTGTAGGCAAAAAAAATGTTGCATGAAAAAAATCCCAAAATAAACATTAAAACACTTATACTAAAATCAGCAAAATCTCTTTTCATTCATGACAGATGGAAATTAGGGTTAACACCCTCCAAACCCAGGCTTAATTAGCATCACATTCAAAGTGATTTGTTTTGGCCAATCAGGTTAGCTGAAACTTTTGAATTAACTCTGGGGTTCCTGTTTGGGGTGCAAAGCAACCTGGGATATGTAGGGAGATTGGCTAAGCAAACAATAGCAGGTAAATAGTGGGTTAATATTGCTCCCCGGATGCTGCATGCTGATGGGGGGGGGGGGGGGTCCAATGGCATTGTAAACACTCCCTGGAGATGTTAACATAAACAATAGAGGGATTTTTAGAAAAAAAAAAAAAATGTTTTATGAGATGTGCTGCATACACGTAGGCTGCTTTTTGCCTATAGAGTGCACAAATGTATTAATCCATGAAACTTTCATATCCCTTTAAGAAAGTCAATAATACAGTAAATGAGTGATGACATCAACATTGTAGGTTGATGTTGTGAATAAAATAAGAAGTGCGACATATTCATTCTTATTGAGACATCCTTTCTATTTGCAATTCAAACTCTTAGTAATAAAAATATATTATTAGCAAAGTGAAAGGTCAATGGATCAGGAATATCAGGACGTGAAGGTGCAAAAAGTTCCCTGAGTAATATTAGTAGTAAGAGATACTGAGTGAGAGATCATGAGCATTAGATTGCAGATACAGTATGCATCATAGACTGGATATCCAAAGGACTGGGAGAAGCTGTAACAGAAGAGGCTGTTTGTATGTAGCATGTGTGATTTGGGAAGGGGCTTGTGCTTTTTTGTTTGGCCTTGTTACAGACGCAGAAGGTGACACACACAGGTTAAAATGGCAATTAAAGGTTAATTTCCCACACCTGTGGCTTTTTAAATTGCAATTAGTCTCTGTCTATAAACAGACAATGAGTTTGTTAGCTCACACGTGGATTCACTGAGCAGGCTATATACTGAGCCATGGGGAGCAGAAAAGAACTGTCAAATGACCTGCGTAACAAGGTAATGGAACTTCATAAAGATGGAAAAGGATATAAAAAGATATCCAAAGCCTTGACAATGCCAGTCAGTACTGTTCAATCACTTATTAAGAAGTGGAAAATTTGGGGATCTCTTGAAACCAAGCCAAGGTCAGGTAGACCAAGAAAGATTTCAGCCACAACTGCCAGAAGAATTGTTCAGAATAGAAAGAAAAACCCACAGGTAACCTCAGAAGAAATGCAGGCTGCTCTGGAAAAAGACGTTGTGGTTGTTTCAAGGAGCACAATGCGCTGATACTTGAACAAAAATGAGCTGCATGGTCGAGTTGCCAGAAAGAAGCCTTTACTGCGCCAATGCCACAAAAAAGCCTGGTTACAATATGCCTGACAACACCTTGACACACCTCACAGCTTCTGACACAGAATTTGGAGTGACAAGACCAAAATAGTGCTTTATGGTCACAACCATAAGCGCTATGTTTGGAGAGGGGTCAACAAGGCCTATAGTAAAATAATACCATCCCCACTATGAAGCATGGTGGTGGCTCACTGTTTTTTTTTGGGGGGGGGGGAGGGGGGGGGTGAGCGTTAAAGGCACTGGGAATCTTGCCAAAATTGATGGGAAAAGGAATGTAGCATGTTATCAGAAAATACTGGCAGACAATTTGCATTATTCTGCACGAAGACTGCGCATGGGACGCTCTTGGACTTTCCAGCATGACAATGACCCTAAGCACAAGGACAAGTTGACCCTCCAGTGGTTACAGCAGAAAAAGATGAAGGTTGTGGAGTGGCCATCACAGTCTCCTGACCTTAATATCATCGAGCCACTCTGGGGAGATCTTAAATGTGCGGTTCATGCAAAACGACCAAAGACTTTGTATGACCTGGAGGCATTTTGTCAAGACGTATGAGCAGCTATACCACCTGCAAGAATTAGGGGCCTCAAAGACAACTATTTTAAAAGACTGCACACTGTCATTGATGCTAAAGGGGGCAATACACAGTATTAAGAAATAATGGTATGCAAACTTTTGAACAGGGTCATTTCATTTTTTTCTTTGTTGCCATGTTTTGTTTTAAGGATGTGCCATTCTGTTATAACCTACAGTTGAGGTGCCATATTGAACTTCCAGTGACCAGTATGAGAGAGTGTGAGAGAGATAACACAAAATTTAAGACACTTGCTCCCCATTCACACCTGAGAACTTATAACACTAAAGAGTCACATGGAACCAGGCAGGGAAAATGGCTAATTGGGCCCAATTTGGACATTTCCACTTTTGTTGCCAACGGTTTAGACATTGATGGCTGTGTGTTGAGTTATTTTGAGAGGACAGCACATTTACACTGCTATACAGGCTGTACACTTACTACTTTACATTGTAGCAGAGTGTACTTTCTTCAGTGTTGTCACATGATAAGATATAATAAAAAATGTACAAAAATGTGAGAGGTGTACTCACTTTTGTGAGATACTGTGTATATATATATATACACTGCTCAAAAAAATAAAGGGAACTCTAAAATAACACATCCTAGATCTGAATGAATTAAATATTCTTATGAAATACTTTGTTCTTTACATAGTTGAATGTGCTGACAAAAAAATCACACAAAAATTAAAAAATGGAAATCACATTTTTCAACCCATGGAGGTCTGGATTTGGAGTCACCCCCATTATGAAAGTGGAAAAACACACTACAGGCTGATCCAACTTTGATGTAATGTCCTTAAAACAAGTCAACATGAGGCTCAGTAGTGTGTGTGGCCTCCACATGCCTGTATGACCTCCCTACAACGCCTGGGCATGCTCCTGATGTGGTGGCGGATGGTCTCCTGAGGGATCTCCTCCAAGACCTGGACTAAAGCATCTGCCAACTCCTAGACAGTCTGTGGTGCAACGTGACGTTGGTGGATGGAGCGAGACATGATGTCCCAGATGTGCTCAATTGGATTCAAGTCTGGGGAACGGGCGGGCCAGTCCATAGCATCAATGCCTTTGTCTTGCAGGAACTGCTGATACACTCCAGCCACATGAGGTCTAGCATTGTCTTGCATTAGGAGGAACCCAGGGCCAACCACACTAGCATATGGTCTCACAAGGGGTCTGAGGATCTCATCTCGGTACCTATTGGCAGTCAGGCTACCTCTGGCGAGCACATGGAGGGCTGTGTGGCCCCCCAAAGAAATGCCACCCCACACCATTACTGATCCACTGCCAAACCAGTCATGCTGGATGATGTTGCAGGCAGCAGAACGTTTTCCACAGCGTCTCCAGACCCTGTCACGTCTGTCACATGTGCTCAGTGTGAACCTGCTTTCATCTGTGAAGAGCACAGGGCGCCAGTGGCAAATTTGCCAATCTTGGTGTTCGCTGGCAAATGCCAAACATACTGCACGGTGTTGGGCTGTAAGCACAACCCCCAACGGTGGATGGCGGGCCCTCATACCACCTAAATGGAGTCTGTTTCTGACCGTTTGAGCAGACACATGCACATTTGTGACCAGCTGGAGGTCATTTTGCAGGGCTCTGGCAGTGCTCTTCCTGTTCCTCCTTGCACAAAGGCGGAGGTAGCGGTCCTGATGCTGGGTTGTTGCCCTCATACGGCCTCCTCCACATCTCCTGATGTACTGGCCTGTCTCCTGGTAGCGCCTCCATGCTCTGGACACTACGCTGACAGACACAGCAAACCTTCTTGCCACAGCTCGCATTGATGTGCTATCCTGGATGAGCTGCACTACCTGAGCCACTTGTGTGGGTTGTAGACTCTGTCTCATGCTACCACTAGAGTGAAAGCACCACCAGCATTAAAAAGTGACAAAACATCAGCCAGAAAGCATAGGAACTGAGAAGTGGTCTTTGGTCACCACCTGCAGAATCACTCCTTTATTGGGGGTGTCTTGCTAATTGCCCATAATTTCCACCTGTTGTCTATCCCATTTGCACAACAGCATGTGAAATTGATTGTCACTCAGTGCTGCTTCCTAAGTGGACAGTTTGATTTTACAGAAGTGTGATTGACTTGGAGTTACATTGTGTTGTTTAAGTGTTCCCTTTATTTTTTTGAGCAGTGTATATATATATATATATATATATATATATATATATATATATATATATATGGATTCCCTGGTGGCCCAGTGGTTAAGACTTGGTGTTTTCACCGATGGGTTTGATTCCAAATCAGGGAACCAGGAGGTCACATCACCCTGAAGCCATGCAGGGTTGGGCCTGGTCAGTACTGGGATGGGAGAGCACCTAAGAATACCAGGAGCTGTATGCTGTAGCCCACTGTAGAAGGAACTGGCAACTCACTGCAGTATCTGTGCCATGAATACCAAGTGTATTAGCGTGACCATGGACATAAAGATGTTCTAGTGTGTCACAGTCCATGAGGTCACGGAGAGTCGGAAACGACTGAACAACACAAAAAATATATATATATGTATATATATTCTGTATATGTATATGCACATTTATCTTTATCTCCCTATATATATATATATATATATATATATATATATATATATATATATATATATATATATACATATATATATATATATATAATGGAGTGAGATTTTCACTTCTGGCTCCTAAATAGTATAATGTATCTCTATGATGGGCTTCCTATAAAAGCTTCCTGGCTCCCTAAGCATTAGATATTTTTTTCACCCAATCAACAGAGAGCAATTGGTAGTGGGAGATATCATGGAAAGGTGCTGGGGAGAACTTTGCTCTTATTAAAACTAAGAGGCCCCATCTTTGTAGGGTTATCAGGCGTAGTTGGGCTGCAGTGGATCCGGGCCTACGTGCTGTGTGTATGCAGGAGCCTGAGTGATTCAGTGGTGCATTGCTGTCCCTCTCCAGCACGTCGAGTGTTAATAACAAAATGTCTGTCTTGCAAATATTCCCAGCTTAACATAGGTACATTGAGAGCTTGAAGAGAAAGTGCAGCCCTCAATTAGAACATATTCCTATTTATAACAGCAGAGTGAGAGCTTTCCACAGTTAATTAACACCGTGTACTATAGTGAAATATCATCCCAAGCCAAGGGATAACACTTTTGATGTGTAAATTCTAGACGAGGGGACGGTCTATCTGACCTGAATACATTTTATTAGCTTATAATAAGGCAGGCTCTGGCTGTTCACGGAGACATTAACATTCAGAACAAAAAAAAAAACATTTGCTTAAGTTTCAGAATGAAATTAGATGAACTGGTGCAGTGAAAAAAAAAGAAAATATAATTGCATTTTTTTTTCTTTAAGATTAATTCAGGAGTTGATATGATTTTCTATTTTCTAACAGCATAGACACCAAAATACACACATTATGCGTATGTAATGCTGCTTCTGTTCTGATACAATGGAAAGGAACACAATACAATCCTTTGATTAGACATTTGTCCAGGATTAAAATAACATTAATAGAATAGGGGTAAAAAGCGTAGATAGCACATTATGTATGAAAGGCGTTTTGTAGCTTCAGATTTAGGATTAATTCTATATGCATTTTAAGCGGTTCTTTTTTGAAGAAAGGAAATGAGGTATCAAAGGGGTAAATGATGTTTGTAGTGAAAATTATAATGTCAAAGGGAGAGGAAATTGTAATATATTATTGCAATATCAAAGGTGAATGAAATTTGCAATTGAGACCCAATAACTCTTAAAGGACCACCGTAGTGTTCATGCCACTTATTTTTCTAATAACTGATTAGCAATCAGTATTTAAAGAAAAAATATCAGTGTAGTTTTAAAAAAAAAAAATGCATTGGAAGTTTAATAGAAAAAAAAATGTTCACACATCTGGTCTGTCTATTGTATCGATCATAGAATAAATATCGAAGTCACTCATTAGTGACCACCCTTCCTCCATTACTGATTGTCAGGGCATACCCAAGCTAGCAGGAAGTTTTGAAAACAGAGATCATTGAAGTCTACTTCCCTACTGTGCAGACAGGATCTTTCTCTGTAAAATCTCCTCCTACAGCAGGAAGTAAAAAAGCATTTGCCTGTTTTCAACTGTAGCTCTTTAAAAGGAAATATCCTATATATATAATTACTGTGGTGCTTTAAAGGACTAGTGTAAATTGGGAAAAACATCATATGTCTGTGAAGTTCATAACAAATTAACAACACTATAAACAGTGTAAACCGTGGGTATAAAATCTTTAATAGACACTGCTTGTGCAACAACAAAAATAGAGGCACTCAATCATATAGGTTAGTCCTATGGACATGATAACCCACCCTGAGAGCAACCTCTTTTAGCTCACTTGTGCCCTTCACAGGGACAAATATCCTGTAGTATAGCGGACTGGTCTGACCCAACAGAGTGATCCAGCCCCCAAAATACCAGGCAAATCTACCCTGAACAGGAGAAATAGCAAACCCTAGATGTACGTTTCGCCCTTAGTTAGGCTTCATCAGTGAGGTGTAGCTTAACTCGCTAAGGCACAGTGAGCAAGGAGTCCACGTCTGTAGCCCATATCACCCTTAGGGAGATTAAGCCATAAGGGTAATTTGCATAAGCAACAACACAAATAGACTTCCTGCTGGTTTGGAGACTGAGTGTTCTCCTAATTCTTATTATATATTATCTACTCAAGAGTGGAAGGAGAATGAGGGAAGAGCGATGGATATCTTTTGATTCACTGGTGGATTTAGATAACATTTCAGCACAGGCCACATCCCTCTCCTTTCCTAGCCTGAATAAAGGCAGCTTGCAAATAGATGTGCAAGGTTTGCTTGCCCTGCTGTGTAACCGCCCCTTGTGCCTTGAAGAGGAAGTATTACTATCATGGTAGCTCCCATGCACTAAATAAAGATTTTCTCCGAAAATGCTTTTACGCCCATGCATTAAAAAGCTGTTAGCATGTTGCACACACGTGAAGACTTTGCTATAATAGGTTGGTCCTTTAAGAGATCACCCAACCATTCAACAATTAAAGAACAGTTTGGGTTTCCAAATGGGCTCCTATGAAAAAACTGTCCCTATACCACCCCATGACTAATTTAATCAGCAGCTATCAATAAATTCAAGGTCAGGAGAGACGCATGAAATATTTGTATTATGGTCACATCACTGTGTAGGTGTGACATTTATACCTTCACGGTGCTGCCAGTAGTTAGTCATGCCTAAATGATGATTGTTGGGTAATGTGCTTGGTGACCGTATGAAATCATATGAGCTTGACCCTTGCTGTTTTCTTTACACAAAAATTATAATCTATTAAAAGAGCCAATGTATTTCAATAGCGCTTATTTATGATATATGTCATAAACTAACAACATTAGCCGCTGTGTAAGCCATAAAAACATTTTTTGAGAAAATCTTGATTTTTTTAATTCTGTTATAGGAATCCATCTTGGGTTTGTTGCATCACTTCCTGAGAGATGGCTGATGAGGGTGGGGAAAAGGGCCAGAAGCGGGAAGTTAATGAATTAAGGATGTTAATTAAGTCAATAGTTGCAAGAACTGCTCCCAGGAAATGGAAACACCCCTCTCTCACACACATGCCCACCAAAGTATCATGGACACCTCCAGGTCCAGCAGAGGCATCACATTTTATTTTTTGCTAGTTAAAAACTAGGTTTATGACTTTTTTCCTGCTTATATTCCTAGACTAAAAGTGTCCCAATGTACAGTAGATATAAAAAGTCTACACACCCCTGTTAAAATGTCAGGTTTCTGTGCTGTAAAAAAATGAGACAAAGATAAATCATTTCAGAACGTTTTCCACCTTTAATGTGACCTATAAACTGTACAACTCAATTGAAAAACAAACTGAAATCTTTTAGGTGGAGGGAAGAAAAAAAAAAGAAAAAGAATGTGGTTGCATAAGTCTGCACACCCTCTTATAACTGGGGATGTAGCTGTGTTCAGAATTAAGTAATCACATTCCAAATCGTGTTAAATAGGAGTCAGCATACACCTGCCATCATTTAAAGTGCCTCTGATTAACCCCAAATAAAGTTCAGCTGCTCTAGTTGGTCTTTCCTGAAATTTTCTTAGTCGCATCCCACAGCAAAAGCCATGGTCCACAGAGAGCTTCCAAAGCATCAGAGGGATCTCATTGTTAAAAGGTATCAGTCAGGAGAAGGGTACAAAAGAATTTGCAAGGCATTAGATATACCATCGAACACAGTGAAGACAGTCATCATCAAGTGGATAAAATATGGCACAACAGTGACATTACCAAGAACTGGAGCTCCCTCCAAAATTGATGAAAAGACAAGAAGAAAACTTGTCTGGGAGGCTACCAAGAGCCCTACAGCAACATTAAAGGAGCTGCAGGAGTATCTGGCAAGTACTGGCTGTGTGGTACATGTGACAACAATCTCCGGTATTCTTCATATGTCTGGGCTATGGGGTAGAGTGGCAAGATGAAAAGCCTTTTCTTATGAAGAAAAACATCCAAGCCAGGCTACATTTTGCAAAAACACATCTGAAGTCTCCCAAAAGCATGTGGGAAAAGGTGTTATGGTCTGATGAAACCAAGGTTTAACTTTTTGGCCATAATTCCAAAACATATGTTTGGTGCAAAAACAACACTGCACATCACCAAAAGAACACCATACCAACAGTGTAGCATGGTGGTGGCAGCATCATGCTTTGGGGCTGTTTTTCTTCAGCTGGAACTGCGGCCTTAGTTAAGATAGAGGGAATTATGAACAGTTCCAAATACAAGTCAATATTGGCAAAAAACCTTCAGGCTTTTGCTAGAAAGCTGAACATGAAGAGGAACTTCATCTTTCAGCATGACAGCGACCCAAAGCATACATCAAAATCAACAAAGAAAGGGCATCACCAGAAGAAGATTAAAGTTTTGGAATGGCTCAGCCAGAACCCAGACCTGAATCCGATTGAAAATCTGTGGGGTGATCTAAAGAGGGCTGTGCACAGGAGATGCCCTCGCAATCTGACAGATTTGGAGTGTTTTTGCAAAGGAGAGTGGGCAAATCTTGCCAAGTCAAAATGTGCCATGCTGATAGACTCATACCCAAAAAGACTGAGTGCTGTAATAAAATCAAAAGGTGCTTCAACAAAGTATTAGTTTAAGGGTATGCATGCTTATGCAACCATATTATTTTATTTTTATATTTTTTCTTCCCTCTACCTAAAAGATTTCAGTTTGTTTTTCAATTGAGTTGTACAGTTTATAGGTCACATTAAAGGTGGAAAAAAATCTGAAATGATTTATCTTTGTCTCATTTATTTACAGCACAGAAACCTGACATTTTAACAGGGGTGTGTAGACTTTTTATATCCACTGTATATCATTCTTTCATAGTACAGTGTCCCTTTAATGTTATCTCTCCTCTGTTGAATTGGTCAAATTATCTGAAAAATTAAACTATTGATGGAGAAACATGCAGAGCTCAGTTTTTTGTATATGATCATTTAAAAAAGGAAATTTGATAATGCTGTAGATCAGCAAAATGCTGTGGAAAGCAAACATAAATAAATAACGTTTTAATGGAATGAATCTTTTCTGAACTGATTCTTCCTGCAGCTTCATTAGGAGTGTGTATACATGTAAACTAATGAGCTGTACATTAGACCTAATAAAAGCATTTGCAGATTTACAGTCTTATTAAATTGCAATTCGGCAAATTGAAAAGGGCTCTATTTAAGCACATAGCATATTTTTTTACAGAAGTTTTTAGTTAGTGAAGACCTTGCTTTTGGATAGAAGTTCACTAACTAAAAACTTTAGTTATACCTTGCGTACACACTTGCAGGGGCTCCTCCACTACACTGCCCAGGGGCTCCAAAAAAGTAGATCCAACTCTGAATGCATGCATAATGTTATCTCAGTTTCACTTCCTTTCAATAGACAATGAGAGAGTTGGGGAGGGGTACAGAAATGCCTATCATGCACTAGTTACAAGGGAAGGCTTAGCTAAAATCCTACAACCTCACCCCACTTTGTATAAATATTTAGTTATCAGTTGCCTTCAGTAGAAACCTCTAGTATTTACCTCCACTTCCTGAATAAGCTGGTCATTCTTTTTGCTGGTGTAGAACGGTGATATATCCACACACAACATCTTCCATTCATTCCCACGCTGTGTCCCAAACAGTTTGTCGTGCTTCTCTGTGATTTTGTTAAATCCCATGTAGTTTAGATTCTGTCAAAAATATAATTGTGACACCAGATATTCAGAAGCATAACAGCTCAACATATCATAAAAAAGACTTGTAGTGTTCACAAACTCATGACAGGAGTGGAACGTGTGTCTATCCATGAACTTCCTTACTGCTTTAATTCTCTGTTACTTATTTTTGTAAAAAGATCCTTAGATGAGCTACACATTTATATATAAGCTATGAGCATGACAGTGATTTCAGAGAAAATCTTAATTTTAACTGACTTTGCTAGTGTATAGAAGCTGGCATGATAGTAATATACCTGTCCAGTGCATGAGGGGCTAGGTATAAGGTAGATGTGACAATGGACATGGTACAGAACATGGTGCCTAGGAACCAGGCGAGTCCTGGCTAAGCTAAATTCTGTCATCCTTACTTTTTCCATTGCCTGCACCCCAGGTGGGAGATGTGCCTACATGCAGTCTACAAATACCAGGGAAAACTAAGATAAAGGATGAAACGTGCTGGCACCAAGGCCACATCTGGGAATCCCCCGCCCTTATATCCACATCCTGCGCCTTGATTAATTAGTGGTCAATGGGAGAGACTCAAAAGGAAGGGAGGTTTAAGTTGGGTATGTGGACATGCCGTTTGTTTCCTGTTTAATGTCTTACTGGTCAATTGTTCAGTCCCCTATAACAATAATAAGCTTAAAACAAAGGCGTGTAAACATAAATTATCCTCCAGAACATTTTTGATCAGATTATAACTATTGTAGATTATGTCATTATTCTAATTTCTACCAACTGAATACAAGGTCCCTGCTTATTAAGGAGAGAAAGGATATTTTCAGGCAATGTATTTGTAACGGATCTACTGGCACCCCGATCGGGTACCTCCGTTGATAGACGCGTCCTAGTTTGCGTCGAGGCCTACGAGCACCGCACCGGACACCAAAACCACCACAGACTCCAAGGATAGTACATCAGGAACAAGGGTTCAGTTGGTACAGCTCAAGGGAGTATGCAAAAGCATAGCAATCCCCAGTATGATATAGAGATCCCCTCCAATAACGAGACGAGGCTACGTTTTGAAGGGTCAAGAAGAACTATCTTTAATGACAGGGGTATTTCCTTTTATGCAATGGTGCCCTCTGAAGGGCTACACCCACATAATTATCACAGCCAATTAGATACATGGTTCAACACCCACGTCTCCTCCCCTCAGATAACAGGTAACACAATTAAAACAGACACAATTTTAACCACATTCTGGATGTAAACATTTCATTTTCATGCTCAATTATCTAAAACTTCTACTCAAAATGTTTAATAACAATTAATTGCAATTATGTTTATTTATATATGTACATTTCATTTCTGGAATCACTAGCACAATGTCCCCTTAACAGGACGTGTGGTAATTGAACACTTACCTGATAGTTCTGTAGAAGCACCAGGCTCAGGTACAACTCACTGAAGGCCAGTTTGAGATCACAGAGGGTTTTATGCTGAGCACGGTGTTTGTAGGTCCTATGAAGAGACCTCTTCTGCTTGCGGTGTAGTGGGGAGCCATATTCCTCTTGGACTTCCAGTAGCTCGTCCAGATCAGTTACCAGTGTTATGAACCGTCTCTGAGCTTCTGCAAGTTTCTCTTTGCATGAAGAAAAAAATATCAATATTTACAAAAATACATGTACGTAGTAGGTAGATAACACGGAAGGCTACTGTCTATAGTTTTATATAATTGTTTTAACTAGGTTGCTTATTTAATTGTATGTAATTGTTATATAAAATTTACATTTCACTTCATTCTAAGGGATCCACTGAATAACAGATGCTTACCTTTTGGAACATCCCTCTATCTCTCTATTTATTCTCATGAGCCCTGCCATGTTTCACATCTGTAACCTAAGGCCATGTCCACAGCACATAGTGCAATGCGGGGTGTCTGTTTCTCTAGAGAGCGAAGGTGAGTGTGAAGGAGAGAGAGAGTGAAGGAGAGAGAGAGTGAAGGAGAGAGAGGGAAGTAGGGAGAAATATAAGGAGAGATAGAGTAGGAAGAAGAGAGTGAGAAGAGGAGAGAGAGAAGGAGGGTGTGAATGAGAGAGAGAGAAAAAGAGAGAGAATGAGAGAGTGAAGGAGGGAGGGAGAGAGAGAGAGAGAGAAGTAGATTGTGAAGGAGAGAGATAAGTAAAGTGTGAAGGAGAGAGGGAAGGAGAGGGAGGGGTAGGGAGAATGAGAAGGAGAGATAGAGAGAGTGTGAAGGAGTGAGAACGTGAATGGGAGAGAGATGAAGAGTGTGAATGAGAGAAAGAAAAAAAGAGTGGAGGAGAGAGAGAGAATGAGAGAGTGAAGGAATGAGGGAGAGAGAATAAGAGTTATAAGGAGAGAGAGAAGTAAAATGTGAAGGAGAGAGAGATAGAGAGAGTGTGAAAGAGAGAGAGAAAAGGAGAGTGAAGGAGAGAAAGAGAAAATGAGGGAAGGAATGAGGGAAGGAGAGAGCTTGAAGGAGGGAGAGAGAGTGAAGGAGGGAAAGAAAGAGGGGGGGAGATAAACAAACAAGGTAGAGAGGGGTAGAGGGATAAAGAGAGTCAGGGGGAGAAATAAAGTGAGAGAAAGAGGGGGAGACAGAGAGAGAAAAAAAGAGGAAGGGAGAGAGAGAGGTGGAGACAGATAGATAGAGAAAGAGGAAGGGAGAGAGAGGGGGAGATAAAGGGAAAGAGAGAGTGAGAGAAGGGGAGAGGTAGAGAGAGGAAGGTGAAGAGAGAGAGGGAGAGAAAGAGAAGGGAGAGAGAGAAAGAGAGAGGGGGAGAAAGTGGAGGAAGAAGGGAGAGAGAGGGAGGGAGAGAAAGAGAGGGTGAGAGGGAGCGATAGAAAGAGAGAGGGAAACAAAGAGAGGGGGAGAGGAAGACAGAGAGAAAGAGGGATGGAGAGAGGGGAGAGAGAAAGAGGAAGAGAGGGATGGAGAGAGCAGGGATCAGTTAGAGTGAGGGAAAGAGAGAGAGAAAGACAGAGGAGGAGAGAGACAGAGGGGAGAGAGATGGACAGAGAGTGAAGGAGGGAGAGAAAGTGTTTAGGAGAGAGAGAGGAGAGAGAGAGGATGAGGGGGAGAGAGAGAAAATAAGAGAGAAAGAGGAGAGAGAGAAGTAGGGATGAGAGTGAAGGAGAGAGAGAGGAAATGAGAGAGGGAGAAGGAGGGAGAGAAAGATGGGTGAGGGAGAGAGAGAATGAGTGAGAGAGGGAGAGAGAAAGAGAGAAAGAGAGAGAGAAGAAGAGAGGGAGAGAGAGAGGAGAGAGAGGGGGAAAAGAGAGAGAACGAGAGAAGAGGAGAATGAGAGAAGGGAGAGAGAGAAAGAAGGGGGGAGTGTAAGAGAAGGGGAGAGAAAGGAGGAAAGGTGACAGATCGCAAAGGGAAGAAGAGAGTGGAGTTTGAGAGAGAGGCAGGAGGTAGGAAAGGTGAGGAGAGCTAGCGGGAGGAGGAAGAGAGGTAAAGAGAAATAAGATTGAGAAGGGTTCACTTTATCAATATGTGTATATATATATATATATATTTTTTATATATATATATATATATATATATATATATATATTGTCACAAAGTCAAGCGGACCCACAGATACATTATAGAAGGAAGATATGTCAGCACTAGGCGGATCAGGTCAGTTAGTCCAGTGCTGACAGAGTTAAAGCAATTAGCTGCACCTGAAGCAACAAGCAGACTATTTAAATCCCCAGGAACTAACAGCTAGTCTATGGAGTCTGGGGGAAAGTAAGAGGACAGACACAGGAAGTGTGGGTGCTGGAATCAGAGAGAAAAACCAAGGAAGCTGCTATTGGAAACAAGTCCAATCTGCTGAGGACCTGCACTGCAGACTAAGCCACCTGCAAGGCCGACTAGATTACTGCAAGGTCAGAAACTCCTTTTGTTTTCTTCATTACCCCAGGGAAGAGGCTGTTGTGCTTAACAAGACTTATCTTTTAGAGTACACTTGGTACTCGTTATAAGGGTCCCTGGGGGTGGGTACTCGGAGAGAAGGGTGGGCCGGTACCCTGGCCACAAGGTGGCACTATACCATATACCAGAGACTGTTTGTATCCTGGCCACAAGGTGGCACTTTACAAAATACCAGAGACAGTTTTGTATCCTATCCACAAAGGGGCACTATCGGCTAATAAATACCCAAGACAGTTTGTAAACTATCCACAATGTGGTGATACTAACAATACCAAATTCAAGAGACTGTTGTGCCTGCTCTTCAAGAAGACACGAGACTTGGGGGGGGGCGAAACATGCTAACCTCCGCTGGAAGTAGTACATCAGGATTCATTTATGTGAATTATATTTCTCCGGAGCAGAGAAGCTGCCCGGGTGTAGTCAGGAAGTTCCTGAATGTCTAGTAAGAACGTTTACATAGATTTTTTTTTTCTTTTTCTTAAAATTAATTACTACATCTGGATCCTTGTTTATGAGCCTTTAAATAAACAAGTCTCCTTGTCACAATATATATATATATATATATATATATATATATATATATATATATATATATATATATATATATATACTCACATATACAGTGGGTGGGAAAATTCTTTGATCCCCTGCTAATTTTGAACGTTTGTCCATTGACAAAGAAATGATCAGTCTACAATTTTAATGGTAGGTGTATTTTAACAGTGAGAGACAGAATAACAACACCCCTCCCCCCCAAGAAAATGAATGTCAAAAAAGTTATAAACTGATTTGCAGGTCAATGAGGGAAATACGTAATTGATCCCTTTGACTTAGTACTAAGTGGCAAAATACTTGTTGGCAATCACAGAGTTCAGATGTTTCTTGTAGTTGGCCACCAGGTTTGCACACATCTCAGGAGGGATTTTGTCCCACTCCTCTTTGTAGATCCTCTCCAAGTCATTCGAGGCTGATGTTTGGCAACTCAAACCTTCAGCTCCTTCCACAGATTTTCTATGGTATTAAGGTCTGGAGACTGGCTAGGCCACTCCAGGACCTTAATGTGCTTCTTCTTGGGCCACTCCTTTGTTGCCTTGGCTGTGTGTTTTGGGTCATTTTTTTGCTGGAATACCCATCCACAACGCATTTTCAATGTCCTGGTAGGTTCTCACCAAAGATTTGATGGTACATAGCCCGTCCATCGTCCCTTTGATGCAGTGCAGTTGTCCTATCCCCTTTGCAGAAAAGCATCCCCAAAGCATAATATCTCCACCTCCATGTTTGATTTTGGGGATGGTGTTTTTGGGGTTAAAGGCAGCATTCTTCCTCCTCCAAACATGGTGAGTTGAGTTGATGCCAAAAAGCACGATTTTGGTCTCATCTGACCACAACACTTTTACCAAGTTCTCCTCTGAATTATTCAGATGTTCATTGGCAAGCTTCAGACGGGCCTGTACATGTGCTTTTTGGAGCAGGGGGGGGGGGGGGGCTTGCAGGCGCTGCAGGATTTCAGTCCTTCACAGAGCAGTGTGTTACCAATTGTTTTCTTGGTGACTATGGTCCCAGCTGCCTTGAGATCATTAACAAGATCCTCCTGTGTCGTTCTGGGCTGATTCCTCACCATTTTTATGATCATTGATAATTCACAAGGTGAGATCTTGCATGGAGCATCAGACCGAGGGAGACTGGCAGTTATTTTGTGTTTCTTCCATTTACGAATAATCAACTGTTGTCACCTTCTCACCAAGCTGCTTGGCGATGGTCTTGTAGCCCATTTCAGCCTTGTGTAGGTCTACAATCTTGTCCCTGACATCCTTGGACAGCTCTTTGGTCTTGGCCATGGTGGAGAGTTTGGAATCTGATTGATTGCTTTTGTGGACAGGTGTCTTTTATACAGGTAACAAGCTGAGATTAGGAGCACTCCCTTTAAGAGAGTGCTCCTAATCTCAGCTTGTTATCTGTATAAAAGACACCTGGGAGCCTATTCCTCTCCTGACTGTCCAGTAGTTTCCGCCCCTCTGGGCTACCAAGACCAGACCTCCCCAGCATCATAACCCAGTTCTGAGTAGAAGTGCGACTTTGATCACAGTCCTTCTTATCTCCCCAGCCCACCACTACTGCCACTTCAGCCCTAAGACTAGAGAAGCCTTGTGGAACATGCTCTGTTTTTCTTCTCAGCAGCTGGGGCATCTGAAGCTGGACTGTCCCCATGTTCACCCAGGAATTGTCTGTGTGTGTGTGCGAGTGGGTGGCTAACCATGCAGCAACGGGTCCCAGTTCTTTACTACTGGATTCACCACATCCAATCTGTTACCAGGGCCTTGTTAGCCCCTCCACTGCCCTGAAGAACTGGGTGGACATTGTTGTAGCTGGGGGCAGCAGCTATCCATCCTCCTAGCCCAGGTCCATATTGGCTTATGCATGGGCAAATATGTGAAAGAGGTAGTCATGATTGGGATCCCAACAGATGCATTGTTCTGGAACACCTTGGGGCCCATGGAGTCATGTTATGTGGCCAAGCACAATGGGCCCCCGCCAGGGAGACACGTGGGGAGCCAGAGCGAGTCCAACCTGCAGTAAGCCAGATGCCAACTGGGGAAAAGTTACGGCCATGGGCAGACTTGACTAACTTTAATTGGGAGGTGAAGCACAATCCATATCCACCCAGGCTGGTTTCCTTAGTGAAATTTTGCCCTGATCAGGGTAACCAGTTTATGGCTGAGCTGACCCAGCAGGTGTGCAAAAGTGTGGAGTTACCCAGTTGAGGTCCACCTTCTATCTTCCCCAGACCAGGAGAAGGAGTTGGAAAAGTTACTTCCCTACTTCCACTTTGCCTATATAGAGGTCCCTCAAGAGTTCACAGTGTTCTTTAGATTTGAAATCTTGTAATAGCAGCAAGTGAGGGACCATCAAACCTGTTACAGGAGTTTTAGGAATGGATCATCAAGGGGAGAAACTCCCCATAGTACCATATATGCTATAGTTTCAAAATAGGCTGGATACACTGATTAGGCAAGCCAATGAACATTTGCTTGCAGCCATAGGCAAGCAAAAGTGCTGGTATGATCATACCTGATTGCCAAAATATGCCATATAGGGTGGTGAATATTGACTTCTCTCTAGCAGTCTCAGCAAGTGGGATCTGCAAGTAACACTTAGACAAGTCCAAAATGGTTACATGGGTTATCCATCCTAGCCTATCTAAGACTTAATCTACCCTGGGCTTAGGGTAAAAGTAGTCACCATGTGATTTAGTCACCAATAGTCCACACAAAACCGGGTGGTCCAGTCCTTCTTAGGAACCAACACAACAGGGGATGGCCAAGAACTATAGGATGGCTCAATGACCCCCTACCTAAAACATCTCATCCAGCTCCCTCCTTAAATTCTCCTTCATAGTCTCTGTGCTCTATAAGACGGCTGTTTCAGTTGGTGGTGTCAGCTTGATAGCCTTGGCCAATAGAAGGCTTGTTTTGAGTGTAACCAAGTGAAGCGAGCTCTAAGATGACTCACTAGAGGTACATTTTGGGCAATCTCTAACAGGGTTTGTCAGAATTGGGTCTGGACCACCAACTACCTCTCCGCCTTCCATGATTGGTGCTCCCAGTCTGATTCAACAACCTGATACAGTAATCCTTTATCCTATATGTACCGATCACCTCCGGATTGTCCCAGCACTCCCCAGGTTAGGCAAGGTATTTAAACTGCTGTAGGCTCTGTTTCAATCTGCTCCTCCAGATAAGATGTCAGTGGACTACCCTTGATGGAAGCCCCCTGGCTCTGGGTCACGATAATTAAGAAATAGCAATCCATGAATCACAGATCATTGCCATGTAGTGACTGGGATTGAGTATCAAAGCACCGGAGATTGTGCAGTGGCCTGTCACCGAGGGTGCTGTATTCAGCTGCACCTGCTCCCGGTCTAGGGTCTGCCAAGGATCATCCAGGTTTTGCACTCCCTAGCCCTGCCACCACCCATCACAGACATGTCTCAGCTTGCACATCTCTGAGAAGGTGATTGATAAGTTTTAGCCAGATCCTGGAAATGCAGGCAGTAGTTCACTAAGTTGACCGGGTAATGACTCAGCAAAACACTTATTTCATGGTATCATAGTAATTTGCTTGGAACCTGGGCATCACCCGATAAGCTTGGCTGGCTCTGCTACTGAGAAGGCCACTCCGGATCTGTACCCATTTCTCTGCATCAATCTGATGAAGCTCACACTGGTGTTTAAGATTCTCCACAATATCTCTGTTCCCCTCTTTGAATTTATTGAATCTATCATACAATAGCTTCAATTCACTGCTGCTAGTTATCTCCCTGCTCCCTCAGATGGGGAGGCAGATCTCTGAGTTGGGGGGTTCTTCTCCTGCTTCACTTCCTTCATAATCTTTTCCATAAATATAGCCAATCTGGTGGGGACAGATCCCCAAGTACAGCTACCCACAGCTGGAGTCTCGGGAAAGCCTCATCTTCCACTGCTGACTCTTGAGAGACTTCAGGGCCTGCTATCTGATGACAATGGTACCCCCTAGAGGAGGCCCAACTGTTGGCCCACTTGAAACAGATTCTTCAACTCCTGCACCATCGCTGCTTGTGTACAGTGACCTTGCATCTAAACTAGGGTTCGGATCATTTCTCGGAGCCTGGCCATGGAGAGATCCATGTATTCTGCCAGCTGGACTGGCACAGCTGTTGGATGCCACTGGTTAAGCTGCTATGTCGTCTGCATGCTGATAAATAGTCAGACTAAAGACAGAGAATGCTATCAGCTTTAATTAAGGGTTTTCTCCTGCAATCATGTCTCCCCCTCCCAATAAAGAATTACAGCAACATGCCTTGTAACTCTTCCCAAATGGGCTATATCACTGTATTCACTGTCTGGGTTGAGAAACTCGGACAGTGATAGCCAGTTCGTATTTCCCTCCTCATACAGTCTTAGTCAGATGGTTTCCTATGTTGGTAAAGGCATGATCTGTGGACGGTGGAGGTGTAACCAATGGGCATGGTTTGCCTCTGCCTCTTCCTGCCCTGACTTCTCAGCCAATGGGGTGCCTGTGTAATTGCTTGGGTGATAGACCAATGACTATTGGGCATATTCTATCTAGAAGCATTAACAGGTAAATCCAAGGAAAGTCTTCTGGGCATCTTCCCTTTCCATAGTTGGCACCATTTTGTCTGGATGCAAAGCTGGGTGTGTTTAGACTTCTAGGGTGTACCATTATGTGCCAGTGGCCATACCGATGGGGATCACCCTTTATTTCATGATTGTACATGTAGGTCACACATCAACATGGCAAAGATCTCCCAGTTTATTCCCATACCAAGAGTCCATAGCTCTTTTAGGGAGGGGATAGGGCAATCCATGCTTGGAAGTTCCAACCCAGTCAGTCTTTATTACAAGTACTGAGCATACCCTGACACACTCTCCTGAAACATGTACCAGACAGAAGCAGCTCAGAAAATATGGAATTCTGCAGGAAATAATAATTGTATGTAAAATGTAAAAATGTTAATGTTGTGTTTATTTATTTATTATTTTGACTTTTTTTGCTTAATCAAAACATTTCTCCAATTATCAATTTTGTTTTTTCAAAATACCATATAGAAACCACACTTCTATAAATTGAATATTTCACTTTACCTGCATGGAAAGTATTGACTTTCGTAACTTCCTTGTCACACAACTGAAAAAACCTTTCTTGGAAGGCCGCATAGTGACGCTGCTGAACAGGGGAATTATCATCTACAATCACAAAACAGACAAACAGTTAAGTTGATTTTCCGATATCCTTGAAAAACTTTAAAGTTCAACATCGACACAAATAGAGGAATTCTCTTATAAACTAAAGCTCAGCCTGAATTATCCACATGACAGCATTAATAATAGATACCTAGAAACACTGAAGCAGATCAGGGCTTATTTTATCTACCTAAATCTTGGCTTTATTAATTCCAGATAGCCTTATGATTAATCCAGATGTGCCTAATTCCCTTAACAGTGATACCACAAATTTCTTAAGTAGTACTTTCACACATTGCATACAACACAACAAAATTTGAGGTGCTCAATCTGAGAACGGACAATACCTGAAGTAGGTTTCACAGGGAGAAATATCCTGTAGTATATCAGACTGGTCTCACTCAAGAAAGTGACCCAGCTCCAAAATACCAGGCAATACTCCCTGAACAGGAAAAACAGCAAACCCCAGACGCGTTTCGG
The DNA here is from genome assembly GCA_027410445.1 of Discoglossus pictus. Taxonomy (NCBI): domain Eukaryota; kingdom Metazoa; phylum Chordata; class Amphibia; order Anura; family Alytidae; genus Discoglossus; species Discoglossus pictus. Next base: position 27,000,739 of record CM050168.1, read on the forward strand.
CCTTTTTGGGCCTCGTCAGTGAGGTGCAGCTTTACTCCCTAAGGCACAGTGAGCAAAGGTGTCCACGTCTGGTTTCCCTATCACCCTTAGGGTGAGAAAACCCCCTAAGGGTCAATTGCATACACAACAACAAAATTAGAGGTGCTCAATCTGAGAACGGACAATACCTGAAGAAGGGTTTGTCCTTTAGGTCTGGTTACCCACTCTGAGAGCTAACTCTCTTTTGCTCACGTGTGCCCTTCACAGGGAGAAATATCCTATAGTATATCAGTCTGGTCTCACTCAAAAGAGTGATCCAGCCCCGAAATACCAGGCAATTCTACATCGACTGTAAATCTCCTTGCATTCCTGTTTTTCTGGAAATTACTGAACGTTATTAAATAATTAGATATATTTGAAGGTTTTATCATCACCCCTCTCCTTTCATTCCTCTTAGCTACACATATTAAGATCATGAAGTTTTGTAGACCACAGGTACTCAGGTTCTATACCTGTCCTTTAAACCTTATCTGCTGGTCCTCAGGAACAAAGATGTATGAGGGGAGCCTAACACTTTAAACATACCAGTACTATTAGTCACAGTTATAGATTAATCATTGATTAACATATCTGCGGTTAATTCCTGTTGGCACTGGAAGGTAATCGCCATTTTATTCTCCATCCTTTGAATTGTTTCTACTTTGTGAATATTCTTTTGGAGATCTCGGCCCCTAATAAATTCCATTTAATTTAATTCCAAATTTTCAGGAGTTACAGAGCGATTGAATTAGAAAAGCCCGCAACGACATCCAAATCCGTAAACCATGCTTCGGCACGTAGCATTTCCAGGAGTAAACATGATAAATTATTCAAACCCTTAGTTACGGGTTTAGGCGGAGCCAACAGTAAAATAGATTGTCATCATTACGTCACTAAAACTTGGAAGTTAAATTCCAATCACTTAAGGTTTTGAAGTCCGAGTTGTGATCAAACCCGCATTCCAGAAAAAATCAATAAATATAATATTCTAGTCAATGCAAGTTCTATTATATGTATTAACACATTGATTGCCAGGATCAATATAACACGGAAACTAAACATAAAAAAATAAATATTTTTTTATTGCAGATTTGCGAGCTTGAGAACGTTGTGCTATTAATTTGAATACCTTTCATGGCTTTCCCTGTAATTTAAAATACAGTGGTGTGTTTATATTTGCTTTTACAGTGCTATGGACAGGAGTTTAACCCCCTTGCGGGTCCTCTAGTACCCGTAGGATTTTTGGCTACATTTGCCATATTCGGGTGTGAAAACAATTGCGGGCTTAAGGACTGGTAGTAATTTAATAGCGATTTGCGATTGTAACATTTACAGGATTGAAAAATCAAAGGCTTGGCTGGGTCAGAGTACAAATTTTGACAGCCCGTAGGGATTTTCAGCCTGTAACCCGCAGATTGTTTGCGCATAGCTAAAAGGGGGCGTTTTAATAGCTGTAAGTTTTGTGGCCTCCTTTACGGGCTTCTGGAACTCCAAATCGACAAATTTAATAGGGCCTATTGTCTCTATAATTGGACGCTGTATCTTGGTGACATCTGACTTGGGATCTATATAGCGACTTTAGCACCTCTCTTTTTATGCTGCTAATTCCCAAAAAATAATGGCTCAATTTTAAGTAATAAGCATATTTTAACTTAATGTGATTAAAAGCTGATCTTATGTAAAACTTACACTGGAAATATCCCATATTCCCCTCATGTTTAGGCTAGAACTACTCTCATCTTTCACAAACTGTTAAGCATTGGTGGCAGAGTGTACTAGCACTTCCCTGCAGCTGCCTCATCACTGTACAGTACAGCACAGTCAAAACAAATAACACTATGCCATCAAAGCCAAACAGTGTAAAAATGGGAAGAGGTCAAGTCTATAGATGATTGGAAGACCAGCTATTTTCAAGGTAAAATTTGACAATTGGTCACTTTTTTGTTTATTACAATAAGTTTAAAAATGATTGATTTTGCTTGAAAGTTATGAAATCCGTGACATTACATTGGCCCGTTAAGCATATTAAAACTCATTTTTGGATCCAATTCTTGCATCTGTTGGAAGACTATGTCACATATTTATTACACTATTGGTAGAATAAAACTTCAGCAAACTACCCATCTCTCCATCCCCTAAGAACTATAAAAGAGAGACTCTCCTGACTTTTCCCTATACACTTCAGTACAGACATATTTCTGGCCATTCCCTATCAGATGCAGTAGAGAAACTCTCATGGCTACTCCCTATAACAGAGATTCGAAAACAAGGGCGCAACCCCAACCCGCGCAACCCCAAACACATTAGAAACACAAATAAACACAACAAACATATAAAAAGCTTACCCACAGCAAGGGGGGGGGGGGGGCACCCAGGACCTCTCCAAAAAAAGTTACACCTCGATTTAAGTACAAATTTTGGAGTTTAAACACCCGAAAATCACCTAAGCGAGAGACAAAATGGCCGTCGAACAAAACGAAAACGAGGCTACAGGACTCTAAACGCGCAAAACACCACCAAACACATACGGATATTCTGAAAAAGTCAGACGACATTTAAAACGAAGGACGCTAAATCAGCCACAGCCGCATACCACACATTAGCCGCCATTTTAGATCACTAACTTATACAATGCGGAAGTACACAGCTACGCTAACGGATTTGCCTCGCGCACGCACACTATTACACTGCGCACATTCATCACGCTTACACAGCAGCTCCACACCACTAATGCTCCAGCAACATCAAAACAGATTGCCAGCTCTTCAACAGAATGCTTCCTGCATATATTACTTCAAAATAAGTAAAGTATATTACTTTATTAATCTATTATTTATTTTATTATTATACACCAAACAGCATTAGCTCATTTACAATTTGATTGCCGTCATTTTTTGACGGGCAATTCGCTAGTTCACTATAAACTGCAGTAGAGAAACTCTTCTGACTTCTCCCTATACACTTCAGAATAGACATACTATTGAAGATTCCTTATAAGCTTCAGCATTGAAGTTCTACTGGCCATTCTCTTCAGTATATACTTCAGAATAGACATGCTTCTGGCCACTCCTTATGAATTGCAGTAGATAAACTGACCAGGCCTCTCCCAATATATTTTACAGCATGCATACTTCTACCCACTCCCTATGCATTAGACAAACTCTCCTGTCAACTCCCTATACACTTCTGAACAGACATATTTCAGGCATTTTCTTATATACAAACATGTTGAACATTTTGTTGTTTAGTTATTCAGTCACTTCTAGCTCTCCGTGACCCTGTGGACCGTAGCACGCCAGGTACATCTCTCAGTCACTGCCCCTCTGAGCTCCATCAAGTTCATGTTCATTGCTTCAGTGATCTCATCTAGCCATTTTTGCCTCTGTTGTCCCCTTCTTCTTGTGCCTTCAATATTTCCCATCATCAGAGTCTTCTCTAGGTAATTCTGCCATCTCATGCTATGGCCAAGATATTTGAGCTTCAGCCTCATGAGCCTTAGTGAACAGCTTGTCTTGATTTCCTGAAGGACTAATTTATTACTACTCTATGTAGTTTTCGCCAACACCACAATTCAAAGGCGTCAATTCTATGGTGCTCAGACTTCTTAATGGTGCAGCTCTCACATCCATATGTTACTATTGGGAATACCATAGTTCTAACTATGTGGACCTTTGTTTATATTTTTGTTGAGTTTAATATATTGCCATAGCTTTCCTCCCCAGAAGCAAAAATGGCTGCAGTCACCGTCTGAAGAGATCTTGGATCCCAGAAAAATAAAATCTGTCACTGCCTTCACTTCTTCCCGGTCTATTTGCCAGGAACTGAGTGGTCAAGAATGAGATGACAACGTTAAACATTGATATCCTGGGAATTAGTGAACTTAAATGGACTGGAAAGGGACATTTCATTTCCGACAACGACCAGATCTTCTGCTGTGGTCAAGAATCCCACAGAAGACATGAAGTAGCCCTCATAGTCAATCCAAGGATGGCCAAAGCAGTGCTCAGTTACAACCCAATAAATAACAGAATGATTTCAATTTGAATTCAGGGAAGCAAATTAACATCACAGTGATCCAAGTCTATGCTCCAACCATGGTTGCTGAAGAGGCTGAAGTTGTCCAGTACTACGAAGATATTCAACAAGTCATGGATATAACACCAGGAAAAGATGTTACTCTCATCATGTGAGACTGTAATGCTAAAGTAGGGAACCAAAAGATACCTGGAATAACTGGCAAGTTTGGCCTTGGAGCACAAAATGAAGCCAGTCAAAGATTAGTAGAATGCTGTTGAGATAATTCTCTGGTCATAGTAAACACCCTCTTCCAACAGCCTCCGACGACTCACCAGATGAACAATATAGAAATCAGGTTGACCATGGCCCCTATTTAAGTGCAAGCCCACAATTGCCTTTATACCGTCCGTAAGGCTTGAAATCTGCAACAGTTACTGAGCGATTCAATTGGACAAGCCTGCATCTACCTGGCCAAAAGCCTAAACCGTAAACCATGCACCCGTAAGTAGCATTTCAGGACAAGATCATGATCAATTAAGCAAGACCATAACTACCGATTTAGAAACACCCAATAGTAAATGAGACCATCATCATGATGTCAGTAAAACATGGAGGTTAAACGTCAATCAATTAGCATTTAGAAGGCTGATATGCGATCGGACTCGCAATCCGGAAATGTTCAAAATAGTAAAAATGAATGAAGGAAATGTTCTAGTCCATGTGAGTGGCCTGATATGTATTAACTCCTTAATTACCAAGATTGATATAACTGGGAAATTAAATGTAACTTCTTTATATTTTTATTGCAGATTTGCGGGCTTGAGACTGTTGTGCAATTAATTCTAATGTCTTTCATCGTTTTCCCGTCTTTTAAAGTGCAGTATTGATTTTTTATTTGCATTTACAGTGCTACCATCAGGTGTGTGAGTCCTATCTGATACTTGTAGGAGTTTCTTCTACATTTGCCATTTACAGGTGTGAGAACATTTGCGAGAACATTTGCGGGCTTGACAAATTGTAGCAATTGAATAGCTATTTGCAATTGTAACATATACAGGCTTGAAAGAGCAAAGGATTAGATGGGTTTGAGTTACGATTTTGACAACCGCAGGGATTTTCAGCCTGTAACCCGCAAATCGTTTGTGGGTAGCTAAAAGACGTCAATTGAATAGCAAATTAGTTAACGGACTACATGACAGGCTCAAGTAACCAATAATTGCTCAATTGAATAGCGGCCTATGTACTTTGCAGCAAAAGATGTAAGACCTCTATACAATTAGCAAAACAAGACCTGGAGCTGGCTATGGCTCAGATCATGAACTTCTTCTTGCAAAGTTCAGAATTTAAATGTTGAACATACTCTCTCTTTTAAAACAGCATATTCAGTTTGCGGGCTCCAGTGTCCTCTTAATAATAAATGTTACTCTTTTTTTAACCATTATCACAACAACTGATGCGAGCAACTTGGCAGTAAGATAGATAAAACACTTTTATCATATCGCCACATTTTATCTGTGACCTACCAATAAGGTGATATGTATATTTGTGTTTTCTGTTATTGATCCATGTTCATTTGTTGTAGATCATTGAACACCTAATGCTAATTAATGACAGAGAAAAAAATATAAAGATAACGTTAACAGAGCATGACCCAAGAAGCGCGTTTTGTGTCTATCGACTGGTTATGTCAGATAATGTAATCTTGTGCAAACTGAGCTTTGCAAAGTCTGTGCATGCCAGGCTGGTCTACAAACACAGCAGCTGCTGGAGACTTGAAAAGTCAACAAATTAGCTCTGTCATGTGAAAATTAGGAGATGATCCACAATACCCTATGATGCCACATAATGCTGGGTTTTTATTTTCAATTTACTTGATATAGAAGATAACAATGAGAGTTGGTCTTGAACAAACTCAAGTGTACGGCTTGATTAATGCATGCAATAACTGCCTTAAAGGGCCTTAAAGGGCAAGCTCCATCTAAAGTTTTTTTTATGTTTAATGGACTACCGCACAGTAAAACTTTGACTAAGGGTGAAAGTTTTATGTGAGGGGGGTGTTTACATTTCTGTAGTGCTATGGTTTCATGCTTTAATGCAACATATTGCTTCTGGGCCAGTGAGCAAAACAATTGTGGTTGTAAGCTGGGTCCATCTTTACCAACTCACCCAGTACCCCTGCCCAAGACCCCATCCCATAACAGCTCCTGCCCAAAGATCCCTTCCTATAACAGCACACTTTCCCATAGCTACTCCCCCCAAAATTCCTTTCCATAACTGCTCCTCTTCCAGTAGCAGCTCTCCTTCCATAACCTCCTGCCTGCGCGACGCTCCTCTGCCTGCAGCATAGCTCCACTTTTCGGTGACACACACTACACACACATATATATATATATATATATATATATATATATATATATATATATATATATATATGCACACACACACACACACATATACATATACTATCTCTACAGAATCTTCATATCTTTATATAGCACCCAGTTGCTCTCAACATCGACCCCCCAAAAAGCACCCACCTCTCTTTGCATCCATCCCTACATAGAACCCATTCCTTGCCAGCAGCCATCCCCTCTCACACACCTTAATCTCCTTTGATCCCCCCTCACAGAATACATATCCCCTGAAAGCCCTTGCTCTCTTTCTCACTTCTTCCCTGATACACATCCACAGACACAAACCAATTTCTGGCCAGGGGGGGTGTCCAGCCAAGGAGGCCCAAGGGGGGGGGGGGGGTCGTGGTGTGTTGGGCCAGGGTGGAGGGGCCAAAGGGGGGCTGAACACTACAAAAAAAAATGCACAGGTGCCCAATATGACAACATGCAGAAGAGTAAACAGGGATATATTTGGAGATGTTAAGAAATTGTTACCCTGTGGATGTCTTACAAGTGAGTGAAAATGTACATGGCAATTAAATTAAAGAAGATTAAAGATTAAATTAATTAAATAAACCCAGTTAAAACATTTTATATAAAATGCTTTGCCTAAAGAGTTCCTTGAAGCATGAAATCTGCAGGACACACTTTGGTCCTTATGGGAATTTTACTTGTATAAACAGTCATCTAATTCTGCTGGTATCTGTAAATATAAAAGACAGAATAAAGGAACCCGGCCTACAATTAATGGGTTCTGGCACATTTTTCTTGTTATGTGTTTAACCATGGAGATCTCAACTGAAAACTGTTAGCAGAAGCAGCCTGTAAACATCTACAAATCCACACAGTGTCAGCAGCTCCTGCCAACACTCACAGCCTTTCAACAGCTCCTAACTACATCTCATGATCACTGACTGGCAGGATCCAGCCTCGCCTTTCCCAATGGGGGATGTGAGGCTCCAGACAGGAACGAATTAAAGGGATGCTGACAGATAAGACTGTAAAATGTAATCAAAGGGCCACTGTAGTTTAAGAAAATGTCACATATTTGTGAATGAACCACACTAACAATATCAGAAGCCGTGTAAACCATGAGCATGGGGGTACAGTGGGTACTGGTGTATGAAGCCACAGAAAGAGGGCACTGAGGGCTTCTGATATGTTTTCATGAATGGGAAATTAACCTTAATATGTACACATAACCGATCTCAACAGGTGCATGCTGAGATTGGTTATAGGTTGATTACTTGATTTAGCTCATCGGGTCTGGCTGGTTACCTTCCAGTGCTCATGGGCACGTCTGGTTACCTTACAGTGCTCATGGGGTCTGGCTGGTTACCTTCCAGGGCTCATGGAACTGTCTGGTTAGCTTCTAGTGGCCATGGGATCCATCTGGTTACCTCCCAGTGCTCATGAGGACATCTGGTTACCTTCCAGTGCTGACAGGAACTTCTAATTACCTTCAGTGCTCTTGGGGTCTGGCTGGTTACCTTCCAGTGCTCATGGGGACATCTGTTTACCTTCTAATGCTCATTGGGTCCAACTGGTTACCTTCCAGTGCTCATGGGGATCTCTGGTTATCTTCCAGTGCTCATGGGGATGTCTAATTGCCTTCCAGTGCTCATGGGGACACTTGGTTACCTTCCAATGCTCACGGAGTCTGGCTGGTTACCTTCCTAGGCTCATGGAACTGTCTGGTTAGCTTCTAGTAGCCATGGGGTTCAGCTGGTTACCTTCCAGTGCTCATGGGGACATCTGGTTACCTTCCAGTGCTCACAGTAACTTCTGGTTACCTTCCAGTGCTCTTGGGGTCCTGCTGGTTATATTCCAGTGCTCATGGGGACATCTGGTTACCTTCTAATGCTCATTGGGTCCAGCTGGTTACCTTCTGGTGCTCATGGGGACGTCTGGTTATCTTCCAGTGGTTTGGTTACCTTCCAATGCTCATTGGATCCGGCTAGTTATCTTCCAGTACTCATGGAGACATCTGGTTACCTTCCAATGCTCATTGGATCCGGCTAGTTATCTTCCAGTACTCATGGGGATATCTTGTTACCTTCCTGTGCTCATGGGGACATCTGGTTTCCTTCTAGAGCTCATAGGAGGATTCTGACGCAGTGGCAGAGCTTGTTTATGCTGAGCCCTGATGAAAAGTAATTTGGGCCAGCCTGCAATTTCTCTACACAAAGTAGGTGCCTGGAGGTGATCAGATAAGTCCAAGGGATAATCAGATGTCCTTTCTGTGGTAACTTGTCTTCCTTGAATGGTAATTCAGGACTTCCTTAAACAGGCCTTTGTAGGAGGGCTGAGAATCTTTACTTCCCTCCCACAATTGCTAAAGGAAGTCATGCATGGACAGGATGTGATGTAAATTACATCATCTCAACTAAGGATATATCCAGGCAGGAAACTGGTGCTGTGGTCTGTTTTCTTCCTTGATGGTGATGGAGGTGATGTCAATGGTCTGACCGTGGGTAAGATCAAGCGTTTGGGGAAGGGAATTACTATATATATAGGTAGATAGATTTAAAAGGGGGTGTTGCTCCGTGGGTCTGGGCTGTTGTGTTTGTAATACATTTATAGTATTGTGTTATCTGCCTTTTAATAAATACCTTTTAATGTAGACGAACCTTGTGTAATATTAATTTGGTGATACACCACATTTGGCGACCACGAATTTTAGACTTCTACAAAGGTTATTTATGAGGTAATATCACATTAATAGATAGTCAGATTTATTTATTTTATTTTTTTTTGTGGGGAAGGAAAAAAAGTACTTTGTCTAATTATCCTCTGCATGGGAAATCAAGTGCTGATTGTGTGTGGAGTCTAGGATAAGCCTCCATTTTTATATAAATATCGTACTAGCTTCTGAGTTGAGTTGTTGTGCTGTTGAGTACAGGCCTAGCCCTGCATTTGAATAGAATCCATGCGGCTTCTTTGTGTATTTGAATGCTAAATTAAGCCTCCATTTTTAATATATATCGTACTAGCTTCTGAGTTGAGTTTTGTTCGTACTAGCTTATTTTGATACATAAAACAAATATATCGTACTATATCGTACTAGCTTCTGAGTTGAGTTTTGTTCGTACTAGCTTATTTTGATACATAAAACAAATATATATCATACAGGTTCTTTTTGTGGGTTTATCTGAGTTGTTGTGCTTTTGAGTACAGGCCTAGCTTTGCATTTGAATAGAATCCATGTGGCTTCTTTGTGTAATTAAATGCTAATTCAAGCCTCCATTTTTAATATACAAGCTTGGGCACCAGGCCACAATTAGTTTGTTGTGTGTTTCAAATACCTGAGTTTGTTAATACTATTATTTTTGTTTTGTTTTTGGTTTTTTTTTCTCTTCTTTCTTTTTCTTTCTCTAGTCCTTTATCATAGTACAGGCCTGGAGAAAAATAATAAATAAACCATTTTAAATATTATATATATATATATATATATATATATATTATTTCAGGCGTGCATTTTAATACACTATAGGCTTCCATACCTTATACATTTTGGGTGTCTTGCATATCCTAGTTCGGGTTTATCTCTTACCCTGCAGGCCTTGCTATTATATTTTAAGTTAATTAGCAAGTATTACCTTCACCATACTAAGGTAAGTATAATTTGCATTGTGGGTACTAATCTATTTTTCTACATATTACACCTGGCCTACTGAATAGTCATCAACTATTGTTGGCTACTCAGAAGCATGCTACTTTAGTCGCAAATTGATTTGGATTCTTACTTGGGTGAGTAAAAGAGTAGGAATGTCTTTTCAAGGGGCCAAATACTTTCCCACAGAAGTGTGTGAGTACTTTAGGAAACATATTCAAAAACATGATGGTCCATATGAGCTTCCAGAGCCAGCAAACCCAGACAGTGAAAAAGAAAAGAGATTAATGGATGTTCTAACACAAATTGTAAATAACAAAAAGTATAGAACAAAGAAGAGAAAAAGTTTGGTCACACAAGCTGTTGTAGCCACAATAGGAGGCCTAATAGACTTAGTTGTAGAATTACGGCAGCATAATTTGGAAACAACAAATAAAATGGAGGAAGCAATGGACAAAAGGGATTGTTTAAAAATTGCAGCTTTGAGAACAACTACAATTGTTGGGGAACTAGAAAGGGAGTTAAGGGAAATAGAAAAGCAGAGGGATGTTTATGGAGTAAAAATAACAGAACTTCAAAACATAATAATGGACTATAAAAATAAAACAAAGTTAGAAGGGATAAAAGGAGTCAGAGACATTGCCAAAATATATCCAGATCTGGATATGTTTGTGGCACAAAATAAAGAACCAGTGCCGAAAATGAACCAAGATAGAAAAGATTTCTTATGTTATTCTGTTCCACAAGTAGATACCATACCACAAGCACCAGTTATTGTTTCAGAATTATTTAATGCAAGGCAAACACCTACAGGATTTTCTATGCAGACTCGACCGATGTCTATGGCAGATAAAGACAATTTCCAGAAATGGTGGGGAAGTATGCCAACTAACAACTTTAATACGTTTACACATTGGTTTATGAGGGGAGCAGATAGAGCTAAAAAAGGAGGTCTTAACTTAGAGGAATGGACAGAACTGTTAGAATACGCCATGGGTCCTTTGGCTAGTAGACTATTGGGATTTAATAACAGTGTGTCTGATCAGGCAGGAAGAATTGCTGCAACTAATTTCTATCTACTTAGCATAGAAAAAGAAATAGCAAATATTACCATGAGGCCAATAGATGGTCCTAGAGAGGTAGCTCAAAGGATATTTTTTTGGTATACTCTACGACAACCTCAACAGCCTCTAGTGCTGGGCTCACCAGAACATATAGCAAAAGTAATGGAAGCCCTTCCCCGGGAGTGTCAAGAATTTATCAGGCTTTTTGATCCAACACCAACAGATTTGGAAATGGTACTAACTAGAGCTGATACGTGGTGGATCAAGCATCCTTTCACAGAACAGGCCTGCTCTGTTTCAGCTGTAAGAACATTTAAGGTCGAGTCTGGTAGAGATATTGATGGTAATTGGAGAAACCAGACGTGGGATGTACCCCAGAACAAGAAGGATGATCAAAACTGGAGACCAAAACAGAACTTTGACAAAAGATGGAGAGATCCACCTAGGGACTATAGGAATAGGGATGGCAGCAACTGGAGGGCTAATCAGGAGGGAGAGAGAAACGGTAACATGGGCTATTGGGAACTCAGGAGACAGAAGGATAGGATAGAAGAGGAAAATCACATACTTAAAAACAAGGTAGCTGAGTCAGAGAGGAAATTGAAGGAAAGTGAGGCAAAGATGCAATATAGTGTTATAAAAGAGGGACGGAGTAGAAGTGAGTCACAATGACAAATCCCAACCCCTGCGCCTCAGCATCTCATTCACTCAGCTAATTTAACCATGGATGAGGCAGGTCGGCCTACCAGTTATACAGTCATCGCAGGGGTAGGGAAAAATATGTTGGTAGATACAGGAGCAGCAGTTACAATGACCAACAGGGTCAAAAATGGGGATTCTTCAGTAAGTAGTATGGGAGTTACTGGGAATCCACAGGAGGTTAGAGCAGGTCCAATTGATGTAGCAGTTGGAGAAAAAACAATACAAGTAGAAGCAATAGTGGGTTGGCCAGAGGAAATATTGGGAATAGAAGTTTTAAAAAAAGGAAATTTCATTGTAGATCTTGCCAATTTTTGTTTGTGGAAGACAGAAAAGGTGAATCAGGTAAGTACAGAGTTGACGAAAGGGGTTGTGCTCCCAATGGCATATATTGTCTCTCCGATAAAAAGTCTGGAAAAAAACAAACTGAAACTAGACGGACAACCAGAATGGCTGCAGAAGCTAATCCAAGACATACCTGTTTGGGCTACAGATGAATTAGACTGTGGAAGAATGAAAGGAATGGTCTTTTTGGAAGGAGGAGACCCACAATGGCAAAAGCAATATCCAGTCCCAAGAGAATCAGTGGCATCAATCACCAAGATGATAGAAATACTGGAGAAAAGTGGAATAATTAAATCTGGAAATGGGTATGCATGTAACTCACCATGTTGGCCTGTGAGAAAAGCTGTGTTAAAAGGGAATAGAGATGAAAAAGCAGCCTCATCATGGAGACTTACCATTGATTACAGGGCCGTGAACAAACTTGCAAAAAGAATGGCCCCTGTTGTTTTTGTTATGTATATGTTTCTAATGATGGAATCTAGTGTTCCCACAGAGCAAGGCTGTATAAGAATGAAGATGCGTGTCAACAGAAGATTGTGGTGGATCCTTGTTCCAGGATGGATAAGTATAAGCTGTATCACAGTAGGAATGGGGAGACAGGCAATAAGGCCAGAAGATACCGCAAATAAGGGAGAGAGTTTGAAAAGATTGGAGTTACATTATGTTCAAGCAGATAGATTTATTTGGCCCAGGGAATTGGAAGTAAAAGAGGGTGGAGGGTTACAAGTAAACATTATTTTGCCACATAATAGTACCAGGGGATTAGCTCTTAGAGCTCCAATACAAGGGAGGTTTACAAATATTACAGTATTAGTGAGTAACTTAACATTAGAAGAAGGTGGAGAATGGGACGCTGCAGTTATAGCTGCCCAGCCTGACCTAGAGGAATTCTGCAATTTTGATACTGGAAAGGGGTGTGTTCTAACAATAGATGAAGTATTTGTCTCTGTAAAGGAGCTGCAACGTTGTAAAGATCAGAAGAAGGTACCATGGCCAATAGGCGGATTGGTGGTGGTACCAACACATGAAACAGTTGTGCAAGGGGTTGGGTGGACTTACTACCCAATAATTCTAAATTTTAATGATTTTTCTATTCCTCCAAAGTGCCCGGAATCACAGCGGCAGTGGTTTAAGCAAAGTATACAAGAGACCATCATTGAGTGGACCGGAGCAGGGAGTCGAGAAAAACGGGACACACTTGCAGCCCTTTTAGGAGGAGTCGGAACTGGATTGGGAGTATGGAATTCAGCAGACATCATTGGAGTGAACAGCCGGATAAACTCCCTTACTGATGGCATGGGACATGCTATGAAAACAGGTGGAGTAGCTGACTCCCTTATAGTGAGTAGACTGACAGACAATGTTGATGACATACGCACCATTGCCAACAACCTGCATCTAGTTGAGGAAAATATTGCTTCCATTGCTAACAGCATTAAGAATGAAATAGTGGGAACTGCCATTTTCTGTTCTATGATTGGAGGAAAGCTGTTGGCAGATTTAAAGGAAACTCTTAAAGACATCCAGGAAAACAAGTGGGCAAGACAAATCAATGCAACAAGGATTATCACGTCATTGAAAAGAAAAGGAGTGGACATCACTGAGGACAATCTTAAATACAGCAATATTGAAGGCCCAGATCAATGGATGCCACATGGACTACAATCTGGGACAATAGGACTAATCCTGGCAATTCCCCGCTGGGAGGGGCAGGCGGAGCAACTGAACTTTTTACATAGCATTGGCACGTTAAGTGATGGAATCTACAGGCAACACTTCCCATCAAAAAGACTGGCCACTATTACAGAATTGGAGATGGATGAAAGCTGTTGCAGGAAATCTCAACACCGATGGCTGTGCAGTTGTGTTTGGGAGAAAGGAGCTGAGGAGGATGGCTGGGTGCAGTTGATAAAAGAAAACCTGGTGCAAGAGGTGATCCGCATAGGGGACATTGCATGCTTTATCGGCCACTCTGAATATAGGACAGTTGATGAAATATGTTTGGTGGAAGAAGGGTCTTGTATCATGGTATTTCCATCAAGAAACCTTACCACTGAAATGATCAATTTTACTGCAAATGCAGATTGGACAAATTTGACAATGAAGCTTTTTACCTTGGAACTTCATGAGTCAGAGACACATCCAGTCCTACGAACACTGTCGCTGGTACTCATGTTTATTCAAGTATTAACGACAATTATAATAATATACTTTTGTGTGGCAATGAAACTTGCAAGGAGGATATATAATAATGTGTCTTTTTCCTCTTCTTTCTCTCTCTCATACATTCTTCAATAAAGTTTTACATTGCACATACATAAACATTTATCACACACTCTCACCTAAATTCTATAAATTCTGTTTTTTGTGTAATATGTGGATTGACAGCCATAGGAAAGTACAGGAGAACTTATGTCGCTGAGGGAACTATTCCGGAGGGACGGTGGGTTGAATTTCTCCTGTATATCAGGTTTTTGCTCCCACTAGGTTCTCCTGTACTAGAGGGATAACTAGAAAACTGAGCAACATAGAAGAAGAAAAAGTGAGGGAATGTGGTAACTTGTCTTCCTTGAATGGTAATTCAGGACTTCCTTAAACAGGCCTTTGTAGGAGGGCTGAGAATCTTTACTTCCCTCCCACAATTGCTAAAGGAAGTCATGCATGGACAGGATGTGATGTAAATGACATCATCTCAACTAAGGATATATCCAGGCAGGAAACTGGTGCTGTGGCCTGTTTTCTTCCTTGATGGTGATGGAGGTGATGTCAATGGTCTGACCGTGGGTAAGATCAAGCGTTTGGGGAAGGGAATTACTATATATATAGGTAGATAGATTTAAAAGGGGGTGTTGCTCCGTGGGTCTGGGCTGTTGTGTTTGTAATACATTTATAGTATTGTGTTATCTGCCTTTTAATAAATACCTTTTAATGTAGACGAACCTTTTGTAATATTAATTTGGTGATACACCACACTTTCTATGAATATAATTATCTGGCTCTCAGCCCTAATACATTTTTCATACTTCTTTATTCCAGGTCACTGCCGGTTGCAAAGGGTCCACTCCCTGTTGTGGGACCTGGTGCTTTGCACTGCTTTACCAGCAGTAGGTCCACCGCTGGCCAAAAGGTTGATTGGCATCAGAAATTACAAACTTCAGTATAAATGCACTGTACAAAAATGCAATTCCTTTATATGACTTTGAGAGTAACATTATTTGTTACTCTCAGTAATTGCAATAAAACACATATATAAAAGGCATTTGTAGCTACAGCAATATTCTAGGTGCCAGAATCAGGAATTATACTTGTACAAAACAAAAAAGGACGGCTCATTGCATGCATTCAAATGGGGTAATAAGATTGTGCAGTTGCAGTTATAGGTACTGATTTAATTAAATGGTAACCTTTATTTATGATCATTACAATTATGTTAATTTTAATAATAATAAAACAATAATTGCTGAGTTCCTGCAGAAGACACTACTGGAATTCACAGTGGAAGATTAGTAATGCAAGGATTTAAAGGACCACTGAAGTTTGGAGAAACTTCACACATTTGTGCAGTATAAAACAGAAATAAAAGAGGCTGCTTTTCTCAACTTTCAATAACTTTTATGATTGAATGATATTTATTTTAGCAGTCACCAGGGGTGTGATGAAGAGGGAGATTTACTAAGCATCGCAGTAGCTATGATGTGGATCATCGTATTCTATTTATTATGGGTCGAAATTGCTTTCACAGCCCTTTACACCCCATCACAGATCTAATCCCTATCAATGCTTCTGTGATATGTTAGTAAATATCCAGCCCCATCACAGCCTATGTGATAGCTTAGTAAATATCCAGCCTCATCACAGCCTATGTGATATCTTAGTAAATATCCAGCCTCATCACAACCTATGTTATAGCTTAGTAAATACCTCACTTCATCACAACCTATGTGATAATTTAAATATCCCATGATCGATTAGTAAACATCCCACCTCATCACAGCCTATGTGATAGCTTAGTAAATGTTACACCTTATCACAGACTATGTGATAGCTTAATAAATATCCACCTCCTCACAGCCTATGTGATACCTTAGTAAATATCCACCTCATCACAGTCTCTGTGATAGCTTAGTAAATATCCCACCTCATCACAGCCGATGCAATACCTTAGTAAATATCCCACCTCATCACAGCCTATGTGATAGCTTAGTAAACATTGTGTCTCATCACAACCTATGTAATAACTTAAATATCCCACTTCATCACAGCCCCCATGATCGATTAGTAAATATTGCACCTCATCTCAGCCTCTGTGATAGCTTAGTAAACATCCTGTCTCATCACAGCCTCTCTGATAGCTTAGTAAATATTGCACCTCATCTCAGCCTCTGTGATAGCTTAGTAAATATTGCACCTCATCACAGCCTCTGTGATAGCTTAGTAAACATCCTGTCTCATCACAACCTATGTAATAACTTAAATATCCCACTTCACCACAGCCCCCATGATCGATTAGTAAATATTGCACCTCGTCACAGCCTCTGTGATAGCTTAGTAAATATTGCACCTCAACACAGCCTCTGTGATAGCTTAGTAAATTTTTCACCTCATCTCAGCCTCTGTAATAGCTTAGGAAATATTGCACCTCATAACAGCCCCTGTGATAGCTTAGTAAATACCCCCACTGTTTGTCAACAGCAGAATGTGATTATATCCATGACCTACACTGAATGGCCATTTCACAGTTGACTAAAGATCCTTATTACTTATTTAATTCATCCACATCTTCCTCTAATTTTATTGTAACTAAAATATTTAATCAAAGAGTTTATAAAATCCTCAATGGGAGTAATTTACAAAACATATCAGGCAGGTCTCAAGTCATCCCTAGATTTACTATGCAGTATTTCCTATGGGGTACACAGTCGTCCTCACCACATCTTAGCCCTACTCCTCTTGCCTAGTACATTCCTCCCATTATGTAATAGATATAGGACTACTGTAGTCTTATATTAAGAAGTATACGTTTAAAGAACTAGTCTTTAGTAAATAAAATAAAGTTAATTTAGTATATTTAAATGCCATGGAGTGGTATATACTACTTGGATATGTGCTGATCTGTTTCCACACTTTGGAAAAGATTTTAGGCCTTTCCGGCTAAATTGTGGGGAGAGGCAATTACCTCCTGATCTGGTATTTAATGTGTATGAGACCGGCCTCTTCTGGAAGAGGAAGCCAAACCGCACCTTCATCTCTCGTGAGCAGAGGAGAGCACCAGACTTCAAAGCGGCCAAGGACCGAGAACTAGAATGGAGGATTCGGAAGCAGTGGCAGAGCTTGTTTATGCAGGGCCCTGGTGAAAAGTAATTTGGGCCAGCCTGACATTTCTCTACATGAGGTAGCTACCTGTAGGTAGTCAGATAAGTCCCAAGGATAATCAAATCTCCTTTCTATGAAGATAATTATCTAGCCCTTGTGGGAGGAAACACCAGCTGTGACTTTAAAATAAAGCCATTGCTGGTGTACCACTCCAAGACTCAGAGAGCCATGAAGGGCATACACAAGTCCAGTTTGCCAGTCATCTGGAAATTTAACAAGAAGTTCTGGATCACCATGGACATATTCAAGGAGTGGTTCTGTGAGCATTTCTGCCCATCAGTGAAGCGCTACTGTCGGTGCAAAGGCCTTTAGACAAAAGCGCTCCTCTAGATGGACAATGCTCCTAGCCACCCTGTCAACTTGGCTGAGCTGGACTGCTGCATCCAGGTAGAAGTGATATTCCTACCGCCCAACAATACTTCACTGATTCAGCTGATGGACCAAGGGTTGATAGCCACCTTCAAAGCCTACTATCTCTGCTGCACATTCCACAAGCAATCGATGTTGGATTTCTGGAAGAAATACAACATCATGCAGGCGGTCACCAACATCAATCTGTCCTGGAAGGAGATGACACAGCAGTGTCTGAAAGGAGTCCGGAGGAAGATCTGGCCAGAGCTGAAGTGCCCATCATAGCAGAGATAGTGGACCTTGTCAACACAGCTGGACTGGGGGATGTGGACGCCTAGGAGATAGAAGAGTTGGTCCAGGATTCAGGCGAGAGTCTGACAAATGAAGACCTCCAACAGCTGCTAGAGGAGGGCATTAATGAGGTGGAAGACAGAAGTGACTCTGAGACAGAGGAACCAAAGGAACTGACCAAAGAGTTTGCAACCAAGAGCTTGCGTACCATCCACGACGTAGTGAATGAGATTATGGCAAAAGATCCTGACATTGTGAGGAGCAGGAATATCAGACGAAGCATTCTTAGCTCATTGACCTGCTACAAGCATCTGATAAATGGGAGCAGAAAGGAGTGGCGGACATCCATGGAACAGTTTATAGTGAAAGTAAACAGGTTGGAAGATGAGCCTCAGCCTTCCACATCTGACAGTTAAAGTGGACATTTTGCTTTAAAAATTCTTTATTATTTATTTTAAAAAAGTTTATTTTTGATGCAGTAAAAAAAATCAAATCTCTATTGGTGTTGTGTCTTTTTTCAATGTCGTTCCTCTATCCCTATCTTCCCCATGTTAAACTGCCCCGTTTAGCACTGTTTCGCTTAACACTCTCAATGGCCGGAACCTATCTACAGTATTAAGAGGGGTATTCCAGTGTGTGTACAGTATATATATATATATATATATATATATATATATATATATATACTTTTTTTAATTTTTTCAAATAATATGCAGTTCTTTAAACTTATATCTTTTAAATATACTCAGTGGTGCTCCTTTAACTCTTCAAAAAACCTAGATTTTTTTTTTTAGTAATTCATTAAACCAGCAGAGAGCACAAAGATGCAGCTAATTTTACCCTGGCTGGTATTTCATATACAATAATAGCGCTGGAAAATTGTATTTCATGTGATGTAATCTTCTAAGAAGTATTCATTTTAAAATTATGATTATTAGCAGCTCGTAATCGCATGAGCAGTTAAGAAGCTTTGGAAGGTGATGCAATTAATTTTTATATTACACATTAGTGCATAAGAGACCATTACACGTGGAAAATTGTAGACTTCATCTCTTGATATCTCAGAGTATGCCCAGGTGAAAGAAAGAATAACAGAGGCCAGATTTAAAATAGAATAAAATTAAATGTTAAAAGGAGGATTATCATGGATAGGGCCAATGCAGTTTAGGACGAAATGGCATGGAAGGATTCTGGATTTTACCAGGTATATGATATACTTATGTATCTATTTACTTGTAGATACTTATATTATTAAGAAGTGTTTAAAAGCTCTGTTTAAAATCAAAGAAATATTACCTGCTTGGGTAGGCCCTCAGCAGCTCACGAAGACACAGACTTTGCTGTGCTGATTGTGCAGTGTCATAATAACAATCAGTGACCATGTCTCAGTAGTGTGTTGCAGCATGTAGCAGGAGACAATAAACCACCAGTACTACAGAGTCTATGTCTTCATGAGCTGCAGAGGGCAGACCCTTTTGTAACTAACCAAATTAGTGTACACTGTAAGCATAAAACCAATTTTTTTTGTGCATATAGAAAGTTCCATCTTGGCTGGATTCAAGTACTTTCTGATGGGCTGGAACCTGAGGGTGCATTTTTGTCATACTGCTTCCATTCAAAAGCATTTTTAAAGACCACGGTGCATTAAGAAAAACATCATATGTTTGTCTCCTGCCTTTAAGCTACAGGAACCCTCCCTCTGGATTGTGAAGTGGATGGACTTCTAGATACCCAGCATGCAGTTCAGGATCATCAGTAGAAGAAATCAGGAACAAATCATCAAAATAACCCCTTAATAAAGCAGAGAACACCATGAATATGGTCCCTAAAAGAGCACGCTTTATTTGGGAATTTCAAGGGTTTATTAATATTATTATTATTTACTTTTATTTGTAATGCACCAACATATTCTGCAGCACTGTACAGGGGAAAAGAACAAGGTAAATACAATGTAACAAACTGTAAAAGATCGAGGACTCGGTTTTGAGCCTAGAGTCTTTGTAGAAAGGGCTTTTTCCCAAAGCACCCTACAAGATTGGAAATTCGTTACTTACAATCTAAAAGTGTAAAGATCAAAGAACAATGGTTTAGATTAAACATTACACACTACCGGTGGTTCAGCAACTTAAAATTCCCTGTCTGGCTAAAGAACAGCCAATGGGAAAAGCGACTTAGTAGGCGCGATGTTGATTGGTCCATGAGGAGCCAATCAGGAGGGAGCAGGCACCATGGGGTTTTGATATGCCCGCTTTGGAAGGCAGGCTTATGGGAGTGGCCTAAATGGGCGGTGTTTTATTTGGTTTAATGTTAGGACCAGCAGCTAATCAGAGAGTAGTGGGAATACCCGAGAAAATTCAAAATAGATCGGCAGCCAGACATTACATTTTTCTGAACAATAGGGAAGGGAACATAGGAAGCTTAGTTAGAACGTGTGAGTCCCGATTGGTCCAGTATAGCCCCCCAGTAATTAGATATTTATGGCAGAAGTTCAGGCCCTGAAGGGGCTGTTGTTTAGAGGGGTCAGGGGAGTCTCATCCTGGCCGCAAAAAGCGAATTGTGACACTCGCAAGCCTTGCCTTGTAACCACCCCCTTGTGCCTTGAAAATTAAGTATGATTATCATGACAGCTCTCATGCACTAGCAGAATTTGCTAAAATTAAGATTTTTTTCTCTTAAAAACATTCACACTCAGAACTTACATAGCTTCTAATGCTGTCAACTTGCTACCTACGCCACAAAGGATCACGTTTTCCCTAAACTACAATAATCCTTAATTATAAAGAATATGTTAATTAACAAAAATGAATAATTAACCCCAACAAGCGTATAATGGTGGTCTAATTCCTGTGCTTCCCAAGTACACATACGCATTTTAATCAGTTATTATATATAAAACATATCATACAGACCTGCTAAATAGCTTTTTCTCTTCATTCCATTTACACAATGTTTTATGTCTGCATTTCTCCTGTACTTCATTTCTGGATGGTAATAAAAAATGCTATGAATAAAACTCCAAGGGGATTTATATTTAAAAAAAAACAAAAAAACAAAAAACATTTGCATTCCTCACAAGGTATTGTATTATTAATGCATGTAAGGGGAGATAGGTCTGCCTATAAATTAGCTTAAATAGACTATTGTTGTTGTAGAATGCAATAGAGTGTAATATAGGACATATTTTCTATTTGCCAAGATCGTTGTATACAGATCAAAATAATAAAAAATAAACAAGTTTTGCTCTTATAAAATAAAGTTGAAATATGTCTGATTTGACATAACTGCAAACCAATATGCATATTGAGAATGTTCTAAACATCTAATATGCAATAAAAATGCAGGAATGCTGTGAAAAACAAAAAATATATTGATAAGCTAGTTAGAAAATAAATGTAGAATTTTTTTCTTGATGGTATTAGCAAAACCATCTGAAAATAGAGGAATAGGTGAACCACAACAATATTAACAAGCACTACTGTATGAGAAAAATATATATGTTGGAAATATTTGAGGCAAAAAGAGAAATTATTTAGCAAAAAAATCATAAAGTGTGTTTTAATTACAAAAAAAATGCCTCTGCAGGTCTCTGGAGGTATCCATGATGCTTTGGTGAAGGTTGTTTGTATGAGAGGAGTATTTACATTTCTCCAGGAGCAGGGCTTGTAGTTATCCTTGCAACTGCATGCTTCTTAGCAGGGTAAAGAGGTAGCTTCATTAATATACCAGTTCTCCATGTGGCTCATTGCAAGTCAGCACTACTGATGTCTCTATGTGATTTAATATTTACTATTAGGGTCCGCGATGAGCAGTGGTAATGGGTGGCGCATGTGTGTCATAGGGTTCATGTTACCTGTCAGTGCATGCACCATATTAGGGCCCTATTCTATTGACCAAATCATAAATTAATATACACTTAAAGCCATTCTTAAAATTGCCACATATTCTATTAGCTACTCGCAATCTGAATATAAGTTCCCCGCACACAATCACTACAGACCAGCCAAAGACGCAAATTCTGGCTTATATCTCCATTGGTTTTAGCACAGCTTGAGCGCTAAATAATTAAAGTTACACAAAATCCCCCAAACACAGATAGTATTCTTAAATGTTTTAAAACTCAGAAATATGTTATTTAGGTTATATAATGAACCATATTTCAGTGTGAGGTACTGTTGTCTTGCTTTTTTGTTTATGTGAATAAATATGTGAACTACTTATTATTTAAAAAATGTATACACACACATACACATGTGTAAATATGTATGTATATATCACATATATAGTTGTGAGCATGCGAGTTGTTGCTAACGCTTGCGGGCTCGCTCCTTGCCAGCAACTGCGACCCTCGCAAACTTTACGTGGCAACGCAAACAACATACGACACACGTTAACACACATTACGGCCTCGCAACACTCGGACGCAACTCGCAAACATTACAAAATTCAAAACACAATACATACACACAGCACATACATAAAAAGCTTACCTACAGCAAGAGGGAGCATCCAGGACCTCAAAAAACCAACTTACACCTTCATTTCACTCAAAATAAAAGAGTTTAGACACTAAAAAATGTGCTAAGCGACAGAAAAAATGGCCGCCGAACAAAACGAAAACGAGGCTACACACGCAAACACCATAAGAGACACGTTAGCACACATTACGACCTCGCAAACATCGGACGCAACACGCCGACATACAAACATTTAAAACACAATAAATACACACAACACATACATAAAAAGCTTACCTACATCAAGAGGAACCATCCAGCACCTCAAAAAAGCAACTTACGCCTTCATTTAAATAAAAATAAAAGAGTTTAGACACTAATAAAATCGATAAGCGAGAGAAAAAATGTCCGACGAACAAAACGAAAAAGAGGCTACAGCACTCTCAACACGGAAAACACCACAACACACTCGCAAAACACCACAAGAAACTCGCAAAACACCACAAAAGACCTACGGATAATCCGCGAAGACGCATACCACAGATTAGCCGCCATTTTACGCCAATGCGGAAGAACACCACTACGCTAACGGTTTTGTCTCGCGCACGCACACTATTACACTGCACACATTCAGCACGCTTACACAGCAGCTCCACAGCACTAATGCTGCAGCAACATCAAAACAGATTGCATATAAAATTCACCAGAACAATAATTTAATATATGGTGGGCAAAAGAGCTATAGAAGCCTCCATTGTTCAGTAGTACAGTATATAAATAGTACATTTGTGTTCACATTTGAATGTCTAAAACAAATTAAAAACTTGTTTCATGCCCATAATTCTGAAAAAGATAGTTATGACACTGC
The DNA here is from genome assembly GCA_027410445.1 of Discoglossus pictus. Lineage (NCBI taxonomy): Eukaryota > Metazoa > Chordata > Amphibia > Anura > Alytidae > Discoglossus > Discoglossus pictus. The sequence goes on from CM050168.1 coordinate 27,024,225, forward strand.
ATTCTGGGAACCTTGGCAGGGACATGCAAATGTGCCCACAAAGGCTACGCTCTTGCAATCCATAACCATATAAAACATGGCTTCCCTTAAGCCTATGCCTGCTGTATCAAACAACTTTCGGCAAAGCATATATATATATATATGTATATATAATTAGTTAAAAAATTAATTTAGTTTAACGTTTACACATACTTTTTAAAGCAGAGTGTGTTGGTTTAGTAGAAAGTGAGTTCCATAAAATGTTTTCATTAGTAAGCAATTGGTTCTCAATCAATGCCTTCCACTTGTTATTTTTTTAAATTAACTAATACATGTATTAACACATATATGACTGATACAGAGATATATAAATATAAATAATTAAAACAAAATTAAATTATAAAAATATAATAAAAAAACAAATGGAAGGCAGAGGAGTTGAACCCATGACTTATCAATGAAATAAAAATCCTCAAAACAGATTGCTTACCACTGTACCATGTATATACCATGTATAACAGTTACAGACCCCAGCCTCATTATTTATGCTGGTTCTTGTGGGACGGCTTCAAGGGCTAAACTTAAATGAAAATATTGAAGTAAATTCCAGATAAATTTAAAAAATGTAAACAAATTTTCCACATGATTTTCCGCTTTCTAACTGATGGTGCAGAGAACATGTGGTGACTTTTGTGGTCCTTTAAATATTTTACTACCCGCGCTGCTGATATTTGGTTTCAGCTCCTACAAAGTTTTAGTAAATTCTCCCCAACATCTTAAAAGCATTCATTTTTGGTGTCTAAAGAGTAACACAACTACAATATGGAAACATACATAAATAGTAAGTACATAAAATGTCATTCAAAAATATATAAAAAAATCTAATAAATAAAACTAATTAGTATAACATTCTTTACATTTAATTGCAATTTGTATTTTGTTTTAATTTTGTTGTAACGTATTCTACTTTCTTGCTATATTCAGTTGAGGACAAAAATATTACAGTGGTCATTTGGAATATTTTTCAGCATGTCTCGAGACCTCACCCTTGGAGGATTTAACAAAGACATTTCAAATTTTTAACTGAACAGTAAACATTTAAAGATATCAGATAAACTAATAAATATAATTTTAAGACAAAAATTGATTTGTACTATTCTATGTCTTATATTTCTCATATTTCTTCTGAACAATGTAGCTCCTTCTCCAGATGACATATCTGCTTTAATCTACTGGAATTAAAATATCTGCTGTCTGTCAATGTCACAAGTTTTTAAACGTTTGTTTCTAGAACAATACAAATCTCTCAGTAAATTTGAGTTATGTTTCAGTCTTAAAGTGAAACTGACATGTTTTGAGTGCTGAATGTTTTAAATATTTGTATAAAATATGTCTTTTCGATGCATTTTCATGATAGAACTATTTTGTCATATTCCTTAAATTTTTTAATTTAGAATTAAGCCCCTTATGTCACGTAATTGTGTATGTCATGTAATAAGTGATTGCTACAGTGTCACAGGTTGTTTGTTCTCCCATTTACTATATTGGAAGAACGTCCTATTGGGTTGCATTAGCAGTCTGACTGAAGAATACTCTGGGCCATATTAAATTCCAAGCCTGTAGCAGCACCAGTACACCCGCAAAGCCTGCAGACTTGAAATCCTGCGTAGTTACAGAGCTATTACGTTCAACCATGCCGTGACCAACGGGCCGGAGACGCAAGCCCATAAACCCTTTCCACGCACGCAAGCTGTTAAGGGGCCAGCCGAGATGCGATCGGCCGTTACAATGCAATCGAGGTATAACGTAGTGCAAAACAGACCTCTCAGTCAATAGGAAACGGTCTAGCCACAGATGATCAACAGAGGGAGATTATAATTTTGACTGTGTTGTATTTTCTGATGAAGTAGCACGCAGGTCCCGGAGTTGGAGGTTTTTCAGAGAGAGAAAAAGAGCAGGAGTATTTTGAGAGTAGTAATTTGCGGTTTTGCTTATTTCTATTATACTATTATACTAGATGGATGCGTCATTAAATCCGTAAAGATGACAAATCCCTGTAATTCCTAAACACAACAAGAGTAATCAAGCAATAAAGAGTCCATGTATTGGTGTGCCCACTGCAGCCTATGCAGTTACAGACCGTAGCCAGAATCAAGAATCAAGATAGCATTAGGAGACAAGAATGATCAAGACCAAGAACCAAAGAATAGATCATATCTAGCAAATGATAGCTAATCTGAGTTGCAATTAGGAGAATCATCCAGGTTCAAGCCTAGATGTTAGATAGTTAGGAATGCACACATGCATAATAGTAATAACATATACCTATCGTTTCTCTCTTTCAGCATGGAGGTCTGGGTCCAGTGGTAAACCAGAGGTGGGGTGTCGGCTCCATCGGAGCAGGAAGTGGAGGAGCAAGCAGCTGCCCAGCAGGAGGAGAGAAGAGGAGCCGAGGGCCCTGATTCGGAGGAGGTCATATGGCTAGTGGGGTCACCATCTGGACCACCAGCCAGAACGCCAGGATTCAACCCCACTATCCCCCTTCTCCAGAGACTGAGCCTATCGCCAGTGGCCTCCCACTGGAGGGTCCAAACCAGCCAGCCATCACCACCTTCCCCCCACAGCAGTGCGCTGGATTGGCCGCCACCACCACCGCCCATAATGCAGCAGTCTCCAGCCGGGCCACAGACGCTCCCCACTTGGACACCGCCACCTCCTCACTAGGCCACACCCAGGGATCTCCATCCCCAACATCAGTCCAGGCTGCGCAGGTGGAAATGCTGGCCCTCATGCGACAGCAGGGGGAGTGTCTGCCGGGGATCCAGGCCAGCATCTCCGCCAATCATGAGCAGCCTGGCCAGGTTCAATATGAAGGAGAGAAGGCACCACCTCAAGACTGAATCCTACCTGGCCAGGCTGCTCAGGATTGATGCAGATCAGAGAGTATTCCAGGGGGTAACCGCAGAGGCCATGCAATGTGCTCTGGTTCCCAGCCCCACCTCCTTCACCCCGGCCACCAGCAGCGCGGCCCCACCTCTCCTCCCACCATGCCTTCACCACCGGCACTGCAGGTGCCGCTGCCTCGCGGGGGGTTGCCTCCCCCTGCCTCCCTTCCCCACCACAACTAGGGAAATTGGGACCCTGTGCCTAGGTGGAGAAGGACCTAGGGACTGCGCAGATGTTTGTGCCTTCTCAACAGCACTCCTCAGTGACCATCTATTGGTCACAATGTTATGCTAATCTAGCCTGGCTACAGAGTCTTGGATCTTGGCCTATGTGATGGTGATATTTTGTATGCAGATGGCTACCTCCCATCACATGGTCCGTGATCCTCTTCTCTGCGGACACATAGGTTTCTGTTTAACATTTCACCAATTGATGGTCATTGAGGAATACTGTTGAGAAGAGATGCTGCAGTCCCTTTATTTTTAAAGGCTGTGTTATGTTTTTGTTTTTTGCTTTGTTGTAGGTACAATTTAGGTCCATGAAGGCATCTCCTGCATCTGCAAGCATTGTGAAGGAAATGTATGATATGTCTGGTTTTCACAGTGCCTCTCAGGTAGACATTCCTTCAATGGCAGCCCCCCTTAACATGTAGCTCCCACAATCTTAAAGCACAATCTTAATCATATAACCAGATATTTAAGACATGATTGTTATTAGCTTAAATTTAGACTAATACCGCTATGTCGGTGGACTTGCAAAGTCTCACAATGGCATATTAATGACAGCCAGCATTAATATATGCACTAGTGAAGCATGTGACCTCTCCGTATTAATGGGTATTTTCCACTATTGCTTATATCATAAGTATCCTTTAACATGTGCTAACAGCTGTATAGCTGATGAATGTGATATCAATGGTGATGAACAATATCATATGGTGATAGTACACCTTGACCACTGACGCTGGTCACAGCTAAGCATTTATTGTGAGAAGACATCATTATTAATGGTCATGGCCAGTGAGTTATCCTGAGAACTAGTTAATGGTTAGCAATGCTTGAAGATGGGAATCGGGTGAGTTGGTATATTGGTATAGTTAAAGTATTTAGCACTGTACTGTACATGCATGTTGATTAGGATTTTTTTATCCTCTTCTGCCTTTTTTTAGTGGACCACTTTAAAAAAAAAAATGTCACCACACTGTATGTGTGAAACTGGATTGGATTACACAGTTCAGAGGTTTAATCATCTGTTTAATTGAACAGATATAGACAAGCTGTAAGTGCTATGCACATTAATGGTTTCTTCAATTGCCTCCATTTGCGGGTTACGGGTTTGAACGCCAGTTGGATTCGTAGCAATTTAATAGCGATTTGCGAATGTAATATTTACAGGCTTGACAGATCAAAGGCTTTGGGCCAACGGAGTTCCGATTTCGACATCCCATAAGGCTTTTTCTGCCTGTGGGTAGCTGTAAGAGGCCAATGTAATAGCTGTAAGTCTAGCGGGCTCCGTTATGGGCTTAAGGTTTTCACGTTGGGGGGTTTTAATAGGGCTGCTAGTCCACTGAAGTAAAATATATGAATGCTGCTCTCATTTATCCATAATAAATTTGACACCAGTAATTCCAACATGAAGCACGGGGTTGAAATTTGGCCTAATTACGTTGCTATTAAATTAGAAAGGGCTGTGAGCTATGAGCAAGAGAGGCTATTTCGTAAACCAGTTTGCGGCCGTCAGGGCTGCATGCCCGAACAAAAAACAATTAAGCAATTAAGCAATTAAGTAGTTACGGGTTCAGATGATGCCAATGGAAAAAGAGATTGCTAGCATTACGTCACTGAAAAAGGGGAGGGTAGATTTCGAAGTCCGACATGCTTCACGTACAGTTTGCGATGGGACCCAAAGGCCAGATATAATGCAATATTAATAAAGCAGTAAATATGATATTTTATTACATGCGAGTTACAGTATATGTTGTAACACATTTATTGCAGGGATCGATATAACACAAAATATGAACATGAAATAAAGTATTTTTAGGGGCCGTTTTGCAGCCTTGAGAATGCTGTGCTATTAATTCTAAGACCTAACATCACTTTCCCTTATGATAAATATACAGTAGTACTCCCTTACATTTGAGACCCAAATCCAAACCCTATTTATGGCTCACTCGAAAATCAGGGCAGGCACTGCCGTAACTGCAAAAACAGAGGAAAAATGTATGTGTATCAAACACCACTCGCAACTGGTTTTAAAACCTTTGCTGAGTCCCGCAGAAATATTTAAAGTGACAGTATAGCACAAAAAGCATTACAAAATGATCCCATTTTAACATTATTTGACACTTAACAACCTGATATCAACATACCGTATATACTCGAGTATAAGCCGAGTTTTTCAGCCCTTTCTTTAAGGCAAAAAAGGGCCCCCTCGGCTTTTACTCGAGTTACTCTCCCCCCCATGTCTCTCTAACGCCCCCCCCGTGTCTCTCTAACCCCCCCCCCGTGTCTCTCTAACACCCCCCGTGTCTCTCTAACCCCCCCGTCTCTCTAACCCCTACCATGTCTCTCTAACCCCTACCATGTCTCTCTAACCCCCCTGTGTCTTTCTAACCCCCCTTGTCTCTCTAACCCCCCTTGTCTCTCTAACCCCCCTTGTCTCTCTAACCCCCCCGTGTGTCTCTCTAACCCCCCCGTGTGTCTCTGACCCCCCATGTGTCTCTAACCCCCGTGTGTCTCTAACCCCCCATGTGTTTCTAACCCCCTGTGTGTCTCTCTACTGCCCCTGTGTCTCTTTCCCTCCCCCTCCTCAACCTACACCCCCCTCAACCCCCCTCCTCCACCTAAACCCCCCCTAAATACCTCCCCCCTCTCCCCTCACTTACCTGCTTGTGCTCCGGCCTCCGCTCCTTGACATGGTGCCGGCACACATGTGGCACCAGCGCTGCATCATTAGCATATACCGGGTATATGACGCGGCGCACATGTGACGTCACATGCGCGCCAGTGCCGGGTCAAGGAGCAGAGGCCGGAGCACAAGCAGGTAAGTGAGGGGAGAGGTATTTAGGGGGTTTAAGGTGGAGGAGGGGGGTTGAGGGGGGTTTAGGTTGAGGAGGTGGGTTGGGGTTGAGGGGGGTTGAGGTTGAGGAGGGGGGTTGGGGTTGAGGGGGGTTGAGGTTGAGGAGGGAGGTTGAGGATGGGGGGTTGAGGATGAGTATGGGGGGTTGAGGAGGGGGTTGAGGATGGGGGGTTGAGAAGGATGGTTGAGGATGGGGTTGAGGATGGGCGGGTTGAGGAGGGAGGTTGAGGATGAGGAGGGAGGTTGAGGATGGGGGGTTGAGAAGAGAGGATGAGGATTAAGGATGGGGGGGGTTGAGGAGGGAGGTTGAGGAGGGGGGGTTGGGGTTTAGGAGGGCGGATTGGGGTTGAGGACGGGTTGAGGTTGAGGAGGGGGTTGAGGTTGAGGAGGGGGTTGAGGATGAGGATGGGGTTGAGGAGGGAGGATGAGGATGGGGGGCTTGAGGAGGGGGTTGAGGATGGGGGGGTTGAGGAGGGAGGTTGAGGAAGGGGTTGAGGATGGGGGGGTTGAGGAGGGAGGTTGAGGATGAGGGGTTGAGGAGGGAGGTTGAGGAGGGGGGTTGAGGATGGGGGGTTGAGGAGGGAGGTTGAGGAAGGGGTTGAGGACGGGGGGGTTGAGGAGGGAGGTTGAGGATGAGGAGGGAGGATGAGGAGGGAGGTTGAGGAGGGAGGTTGAGGAGGGGGTTGAGGTTGAGGAGGGAGGTTGAGGATGAGGAGGGAGGTTGAGGATGAGGAGGGAGGTTGAGGATGAGGAGGCAGGTTGAGGATGAGGAGGGAGGTTGAGGAGTGGGGTTGAGGAGGGTGATAAGGGAGGGGGGAAGAGACACGGAGAGAGAGGGGGTCACAGAGGGCACAAGAGGGACACAGGGGGCAACACATTTCCCACCCTCGGCTTATACTCGAGTCACTCATTTTACCCAGTATTTTGTGGTAAAATGGGTGCCTCGGCTTATACTCGGGTCGGCTTATACTCGAGTATATACAGTATGTGTAATTAAAAAATATGATATGTTAGTATTAAGCCAGTTTTATGATACAAAATCCAAGGTAACACAAAACCCAGCACTCAAGGGGTTAATACAAGTCACAAAATCACATTGCCTAGGAGCAAACACTCTAACGTATTGTCTATAAATATAACATATTTTAACACAAAATAAGCACATCTTTATTTATTGAAGCTATAAATACAAATGTGACATATTTCTAATATTAAAATATATTAATAAATAAAATAATGTATAATATATATTTCCTTGCTGCAGCAGTTAAGGCACTTGTTACTGCACTTCCCACTAATAATATCCATTATGTTTGCATTTCCTGTTTGCTCCTAGGGCCTTGTCTCATGCGTAAAGTTTGGTTTGGCTGCTCCCTGCACAGAAATCTGCTGCATCTAAGGCAGTATTTACAGCTGTGCACTGAGTGCTCTTATATGGGAGAGTGAAAGATTTACATTAGCGTGTAGAAGTTAGGGGGGAAAAAGCTCCCACAGCTGATTTACTGCAATTTAGGGCACCTGATTTACAAAGGGCTCTATGTTTTTAAAGTGAATATCCTGGACTTCTTTTTCTAACCTATCATTTTATTTACTATTTAAGCTTAATTTAAAAACCCACTTTCGGTTTCTGTAAGTAAAATCACAATTCAAGTTGCTTTAACCATGAAGGAAATCTGGTTGCCCTCATTCTAAATAAAACCAGGGTCAGGGATCATTGTGGGCCGCGGCATGCGCTGTACGCATGTGCCAGTCCGTAACTTTGCTCTCCCTCGTCTGTGTCCCCCGGTCTCACCCCTGTGTCTCTTTCCCCCCACTCCTCCCCTGTGTTTCTTTCTTACCTTCTCACTCCCCTTTGTCTCTTCCCCCCCTCCCTCCCCATTGTCTCTTCCCTCTCCCTCCCTCCCCTCTGTCTGTTTGCCCCCCCCCCCCCACTCCCTCTCCTTTGTCTCTTTCCCCTCCCCAGTGTCTCTTTCGCCCCTCTCCCTCCCCTGTCTCTTTGGCCCTCCTCTTCATTTTCGGGCTTGGCAGCGCTTAAACCCATCTTTTTTTTTCAAGCCTGCAAGGCTTAAATCTTCACTTGCTATTGCTCAAAGCCTTTGGCGCTCATTGCAAACCTCTCCCCCCTCTACTTTACGGGCCTTGCGATGAGCAGACCTCGTGAAACCCATAATATTTTGGGCCTTGCGCATGGACAACCCTTACCTTTTAACATTGCGTTACCAACAAACTCGCAATTACCACAACTATTATAGTTGATATAGGCGTATGGAAGGATGTTATGGATAGTGTAGGGTGTTCACATTAGTAAGTGGGCACCAGTCCGTAGCACAGCTATGGAGACCCTGAGATTAGACTCAGAGTCTTCTACATGTACACTTTAAGCAGATGGCAGAGCTATAAGCAAAACCACTAGGGTGCAAATAAGTTAATTTTACCCAATCCTTTTTTGAAGAAGCCATGGATTAGCTACTCATGTTTTTTTTGTTTTTTTAACTCCCATATTTACGTTTCAGCCCAAAATTAAGATATTCTGTAAAAAAATTATTTATACCCATGGCTTGCACAGATGCAAATGTTGTTCATTTGTTATATATTTCACAAGAATGTAATGTTTTTCCTAAACTTATAGGCCCTCATTCAATTGCAGTTTGGCCAATTGAATAGGGCTCTAAATAAGCACATAGCATATATTTTTTAAAGAAGTTTTTAATTAGTAAGCATCTATCCAAAAGCAAGGTTTTCACTAACTAAAAACTTCTTTAAAAAATATAAGCTATGTGCTTATTTAGAGCCCTATTCAATTGGCCAAACTGCAATTGAATGAGGGCCTTAGTCTGTATCATATTGGTGGTTTTGGAACCTATACTATTGCTATACTATTATAATACTAGTTTACCTGTACTTCAATATTCATATTTTTTTTAATAATTACATCAAGGCTCTGATTTTTCCCAAAGTGTATTAAAAATATATACTTTAGAGACAACTACAACTCAACTATAGGAATACTTATTTTTTTATCAAAATTATTGATGTCTGGGAATGATTTCATATTTAATCTTAAGACTATTAATTACACTGCTTGTCTCGCCAGCTCAATTATTAAGTGGTGTCCCATATATTAACTGAATGTCAGAGAAGACATTAACATAGCCATCCTCGCATTAAATGCCATTTGTCACGGAGGGAAATTAAAATAGGGAAAAAGTATAAGTTTAATATGTTTCACAGACAGAGGTTGATATGAAATTAAATTCTGTGGCACTTAACGTCACGGGTCACTGGCGCTTTGCAATGTAAATATGCATTGCATATTTTTTGAACAATTAAAGGAAAACTGCAATAGAAATGTTGAAAAGTTATACAGTTTTCTAGAAAACATAACAATGCAAACAACCTTTATTATTCTTTATTATGTGGTTCCAAGGGGTCATTATCTGTATGAGATTGGCAGATGTTGTCTGTATATTTTTTGTTGATTAAACAATAGGACATTTGTAACTCCATACTAATAGTGGAAACCAATCAGATGGCTTCTGTTGCTACTGACTATTTAAACTTTTCTTTTAGCACCAAACAATATATTAACTTTTTTTTCATTGTTAGCTCCTGTACTGCAATAAAATAGCTCAGTCATCATTTGTAGACTAGGATACATGCTTGAGACTGTATTTATTTGTCTTGAAATGGTTATAGTTCTTTTGAGGACAAAGATTTTCTAAATTATGTGTTGATTAAACAATGGGACATTTGTAACTCCATACTAAAAGTGGGAACCAATCAGATGGCTTCTGTTGCTACTGACTATTTAAACTTTTCTTTTAGCACCAAACAATATATTAACTTTGTTTTCATTGTTAGCTCCTCTCCTGCAATAAAATAGCTTAGTCATCATTTGTAGACTAGGATACATGCTTGAGACTGTATTTTTTTGTCTTGAAATGGTTATAGCTCTTTTGAGGACAAAGATTTTCTAAATTCTTTTGCAGATGAGGGAGATGGGTTATTATTTTATGGTAGATAAAATGGGTAGACTACATTGGCCAATTGATGCTAAATTTGACAGGATTTACAATGCACTACCCTAACACAAGTTACACAGCTGCATTGTATTTACAGGCAAAACTAATAGTTATTTTTCCTAATGTGCTACTGTATTTTGGGGGAAAAACATCAAGTTTGTGAAGTATGTAAGCAACTAATAATATTAGTACGAACTCCCTTCTGGATCTCTACAGTGTCCTGTTAAAAGGGCTTGTGTTCTTGAATAAGCTGTGAGCTATACCATGTAGGGTCACTCAAGATGAGCAGGTCATGACAGAGAGGTGAGACAAATTACTGTCCACTGGAGAAGGAACTGGTAACTCATTCCTCGTCAATCAATCTAAGAGTGGTCAAAGCAGTGCTCAGTTACAAGACAATATATGACAGAATAATTTCCATTTGATTTCAAGGCAACTCATTTTAATATCCAACTTTATGCTGCAACCATGGATGCTGAAGAGATTGATTCTCTGAGGATATTCAACACTCTTCAGATGGTGACTGCAGCCATGAAATTAAAAGACATTCGCTTCTGGGTAGGAAAGCTATGGCAAGTCTGGACAAGCTATTAAAATGTAAAGATATTACACTATCAACAAAGGTCTGCATAGTCAGAACTATGGTATTCCTAGTAGTAACATATGGATGTAAGAGCTGGACCATAAAGAAGGCTGAGGGCAGGAGAATTGATGCTTTTGGATTGTAGTGTTGGAGAAAACTGCTTAATATCCCTTGGACAGCAAGAAGGTCCAGCCAATCAATACTACATGACATGAAACCCAACTGTTCACTGGAAGGTATGGTCATGAGGTTGAAGCTCAATATTTTGTCCATATCATGAGAAGACAGGATTCCCTAGAGAAGACTCTGATGCTGGGAAACATTGAAGGCACATAAACTTGTCTCGACAGACCCGGAGAAGGATAGATGAGGCCACTAAAGCACCTAAAATGAGCTTGAGAGAGCTCAGAGGGGCAGTGGCTGACAGATGTGCCTAATGTGCTGTGGTTCATAGGGTCACAGAGAGTCGGACACGACAGAGACACTAAACAACAACTTTTAGGATAAAAATGATTCCATCTTCTCTAACTTGAGTAGGTCCTGATAGCTTTGAGCCTGCGCTTAATTTTGATTTACTGATCTGAGAGGTGGGAGAAGAGGGGGAAAGTTACCATTTGGAATTGGGACTTTATCCCTTACACTTCACATGCTCAGAGACTGTGAGCTTGCGTTAATAAATGCAAGTTCTGTCCTGCAGAAATGTCAATTACCTTCACACACACATAGTACATTTACTAAAGTATATTGGTCCCGCCAGGATCTAGAAGAGGTATAAAATATTTATTTTCTAATTAAAAACTATATTACATTTGCCCTGCCTAACTGTGGTATTATTTTGACTGAATGTATGTACACATATTACACACATATATATATATATATATATAGATAGATAGATAGATAGATAGATAGATAGATAGATAGATACATAGATAGATTCAGTAGATAGATAGATAAATACATACAACCACTTCTACACAATGTTGGTGCTGTATAAAGAAATGCATCATTCTTGAGATAGAAATACTATCCCCCTCCATCCATCCATACAAAGTTGCCATTTGGAGTTTTGTTACAAACCAATTCATTTCATTTCAGGAGCTAAATTAAAATCCTATTGTGCTGTGTAGTTAATATTTTATGTCCTTGTTTTTGAGCAGTTATTACATGGCATTTTGCCCAATCCGAGTAAAACTTCAAAACCATCTGCGGAGGTTCAGAAATAGCAGAAGTGAGCGAGTGGACTTCCCCTCCAACTAACCTTCTGTACCACATGAGGAGGAGGAGGCAAGGAGCAGGGTCTGGACATAAGTGATGCTGGACAGAGAGGAAGTGTCACTGGTGAGTCTGTCTGTCTGACAGTCCATCTATTATTCTACACTATCTATTCATCTATCTATCTATCTATCTATCTATCTATCTATCTATCTATCTATCTATCTATCTATCTGTCTGTCTGTCTGTCTTACAGTCTATCTATTATTCTACACTATCTATCCATCTATATGTCTATATGTCACTATTTATCTGCACTCCATATATCCATCTAATTATCTATCTGTCTGTATATGCTCTCATTATTGTTTTATCTCTCTGCTCACTCGTCTGCTTCTCTCTTCTACTCTGACCGTCTATCTGTTTATCTAACCCATTTCTGTTTCAGCGAACGTGCTCAAGTGATGCTTAGTGAATTTCTGTCTCTCTCTTCATGTCTATTGTGGATTTACTTTCACCCAGTACTCTGTATACCCTTCTGGGTCACTACCTTGTCGTGGGGAAATGGCTTGTTTACCTCAATGAGGCTGTGAACTATATGGGCAGATTGTGGCAGAGAGGTCAGACAAATTGTGGTCCACTGGAGAAGTAACGGGTAACCCACTGCAGTATCTTTGCCAAGAAAACCTTATGGATTAGCACAGCCAGACACAAGATGTTCCTTTCGTGCTGTGGTCCATAGGGACATGAAAAGTCGGAACGACTTGAGTATGCTAACTCTCAAGTAGCTGCATATCCAACGTCCACTGCTCAAAAGCCTTTAAATCTAACTAAGCCTTATTTAATTAGGGCCTCATTCAAATGCGATTTGGACAATTGAATAGGGCTCTATATAAGCACAGAGCATTTTTTTTTTACAGAAGTTTTTAGTTAGTGAACTTCTATCCAAAAGCAAGGTCTTCACTAACTAAAAACTTCTGAAACAAAATGTGCTTTGTGCTTATCTAGAGCCCTATTCAATAGGCCGAACCGAAATTGAATGAGGCCCTTAGTTAGGAACGAGGGGTGCTTTAGAGATAATATGAACAAAACACTGTGGGTGGAGATAAATAACAGTATAAAAAGTTGAAATATACTAGAATATGGCATGTATAAAGCAATTTGTAGTGCAACACTGTAGTGCTCATATAATGTAATTTTTTTGTTAATTTAAAGATTTATTAATAAAATCAGTATTAGAAGAAATGAATCTATGTAGCTTTTATAAGTTACATTTGAACTTCAGCATTGCAGCCTCCAGGAGACCTGCTTCTCTCCATCCCCTATTAAGTTCAAGTATAGAGATGACCTGCCCAGGAGGTTGTCTTGACATTTCTACTACATTGGTCTGTTTGCCTGCAGTGACCACTGCAGGGAAGGAGGCAGATAGAGTCTCCTATTTGCAAACCTCCTCCTGAGCAAATCTTCTCTTGTATATTAAATAAATAATAATTAATAATAGCAAACTAAGACAAATAACATTGGAGAAATGAGTTAATTGTGATAACAATGGAATTAGTAATTATTTGCATGTTGACGAAGGGTACGTATTTACAAAGCCCAGCACATCCAACTAAGTGTGGCGACATAGTGCACACAAACACATACCTGATAGTGAGAGATAGAAAGAATCAGGAAAATCCAGTAGGATCTTTTTTTTTATATTAGAAGATATATTAGCCACAGAACTAATGAGAGGTATTAATGCCACTTTATAGATCCCTAGTCAGACCTCATATACATTACTGTGTCCAGTTCTCCTCTTTGGTTCCACGGCCCACTTGAGTTGCAGAGTGCTCCATGGTGCACTGAGCATGAGAGAGTACCTGGCTAATTTCATGGCCTCTCCTGCCACTTGCCCATTATATGGCAAAGGAGAGTCCGTGTTTCATATTTATTTTAGTTGTGCCAGACTGCAGCCCCCTTGTCACTCATGACGGGCCTCCTCCTGCAGTTCTGGCTGCATTTCTCCCCTCACGTTTTTATTTTTGGGCGCCCAGTGTCCCGGGGCAATAGGGCCAGAGACCTCCTTGTCAACCTTCTCCTGGCATTAGCCAAGCTGACTATATATAAGTCCAGGAAGCAGTGTTTGGCTGAGGAGGTCCCACTGTCATGCAAGGCCATGTTCCGGGTCGCTGGTGCGCTCCCGTATCCGGGCGGAGTGACACCTAGCTTTGTCCACTGGGAGGATGGATGAGTTTACCTCTGTTCAGTATCCCCCCATCATGGTTCTTTTTTCCTCACTGTCCTAATTTAATTTTATTTATTTTACCGTTAATATCTCCATTTTTGTGGTTTGATACATTTTAGATTGGCCCTATAAAAGGCCAATCTGTGGCAAACTTATTTGCAAAGTACACTATGTCTAGTTCTGAGATCTCCAGGCATTTATAACATATATGGAAAGACTTCATGATCTTAATATGTATAGCTTAGGGGAGAGATACGAGAGGATGGTATATAATAGAAACCTGCAAATATGTCAAAGGATTTATACAATTCCAGAGGGAATTGTCTTCCAGAAAAAGAGATCATGATTTCCAGGTTGAAATTGGAGTGTATTGTGTGCAACTGCTACATTACAGGAAGGGTAGTAGTTATAGTGAGCCGGCTTTCCAGTGGAAGTGGTATGAATAATACAGCACCTACCCTCTGGATTTAGATCAGGGGTGGGCAAGATCGGTCCTAGAGGGCCACACACACGCCTGCATTTGATGATATCCCTGCTGTTCACAGGTGAGTTAATCACTTCTTCCGTCATCTTGATTGACTTACCTGTACGCAGAAAGACTATCTTCAAATCTAGGCTTGTGTGTGGCCCTCCAGGACCGAACTTGCCCACCCCTGATTTAGATAGATAGAATAGACAGGCTGGAAAAGACTTCTGCTGTCAATATATAGAATTTCTGGTCCTTTCCCTCTTCCCCTACGCAAGACATTGGCAGCTGTAGTGCTACCGCCAACCGCTAGATGGCGTTGTCGATTTTCGGAATACTGCTGCACAATGCATATAAGGCGCGCAGACAGAAGAGGCCTTGAGCTATGAGAGGCGCGCCAGAGGCCCTATGAATTGGTCGAGTGCCCAAACATAGCGATGGCCTCACTTTCGATTTAGCGCTGTCGAGTTGCGCCACGTCGGAGGAGGAAATAATTATATGACTGAGCCATCTGGCGGCTACTTTCTGGCATTGCAGCTGTCAGTGCTGGCGATTTCATGCACATACACAACGGGATAGATACAAATTTCTTAGTTGATTTAATTAAACACTAGCCATTATAACCATTATATTTCTCCAATAACCTTGTTTTATCTTGTGCATCTTTGCTTGACTTATCTAAATTATTAGCGGCACAGTGAACGCTCCAAATATGGTATAATTTAAAACTATAGGTAATAACAAGTACTTTGCCATCTGAATGTTATTTAAAAACATACATTTTTTATAGTAAACTTAAATTCAAGTTTGCAGCTATTACTTGTCAATATGCTTTTCTGATCCACCCAGTAAACATGGACTGATATTTTTATGGGAAGACTGTTGCCAATAAGTGTTATTTATATTTAGGGGATTCCCATTCTGTTGTTTCAGTGTAAAGAGCCATGAAACTGAAAAGGCTGAGCATGTTCAAACTCCAGGGTGCAACTAGGTTGATTCAGCTAATTACTCTTTGGGCATCTGAGCATGCTCAATCTTTTTATTTCACATGGCTTTACACATAAAACAATACTTTGAGAGTAAGTGTCAGTTATTGCCAATAATCATATCATTAAATATAGATTTCTCCTTATGTTTAGTTGGTGAAAGTTTACTGTAAGGAAATGCAGTTTTCTAAATACCATTCAGCCCCTGATCGTGGGACCCTTAACAACACAATTGCAGATAGCGTATCGTGATGGAGTTTTTTTACAGGAATGTCTCCTGTCTGGTTTGGATTGACTCTGCAAGGTTATCTTTCAGACTGAGAACAGCCAGCGCAGTAATCTTACCTTCTGAAGATTTGGATTTATCGTAGGCTTTGTATAGCATGTCTCTCAGAGCCTGGAAATACAGAAGAGACATAAGAAGTCACAAAGATTCAAATACAGGGACAAGCAACAAAGCAATCACTGAAAAGAACTATGAGACAGTATAAGCCCGTGAGTCCCATCCCTGAGCCTCACAATAAGCTGGATGTAGGTTCAATGGAAGCCTCTAAAGCCACAGAAGTCTCTGATTAGGATATAAGGCGTAGAAACTCTGCTACAGCTCTGTATATCTCATGCTGGAAAAAAGCAAATATATATACACTTAAAATATGGGTCAGGGAGTTGTGGAACATTGTGTGAATCTGTGTTAGATATACCGTATTGGCCCGAATATAAGCCGCACTTTTTTTCTGATTTTCGAGCTTGGAAATTACAGGTGCGGCTTATATTTGCGACCGTAAAAAATATTATTGCCGATTAGCGGGCTTGAGACTGTTGCGCAATTCCTTGTATTTTCCAGTGCAGTATTGATGTTTAATTAGCATTTATGGTGCTACATTTAACCCAATTGCGGGTCCTATTTGGAACCTGTAGGTTTTCCATTCACATTGGCTGTTTACGGGTGTGAGTGCCTGCGGAATTGTAGCAATTGAATAGCTATTTGCGATTTTAGTGATTGCAACGTCCTGCGAGCTACAATTTTCGGCCTGTAACATGTAAAAGAGTTACCAGTTGCGGCTTATTTTCGGATATTATCTTTTTTTTTCTCCTTGCATTTCACAGGTATGGCTTATATAGAGGTGCGGCTTATATACGGGTGCGGCTTATATTCGGGCGAATACGGTATATAACACGTTAGTTATTTGCAGGTTATGGTAACTTTTACTAGACCAATATACAGAGCTAAGCTTACCATACTGACTAACCCATTGGGCTGTAATAGAAATGCATAAGAATAGTGGCAAGGTGGAGGGGGATAAGGATGGAAAGGGGGGAGGAGAGAAAGATGCTGGGGAGAAAGAAAATGGCAAGGGAGAGAGGAGAGAAGGATGGTATAAACGGGAGGAGAAAAGGATTGCAATCTGGAGAGGAGAGAAAGATGGCGAGCTTGAGAGAAGAGTAATGGCAAGGGGAAAGGAAGAATGGCATGGCCATTACAGAGCTGGACACATGCGCAGCTCTCTACGGGTGCTGCGAGCACGCTCACATAGTGCGCATGCATGCAAAGCAGGTGCGAGCACGCACACATAGTGTGCGCTCATTGAGCTGCAGAGCTGCGCATGCTCAGCTTGCATGAACAGACACGAGCTGCAGAGGAGGAGGGGGGAGGAAGACACAGGGAATGGGGGAGGAAGACACAGGGGAGGGGGAGGAAGACACAGGAGGGAGGAGTTGAAGACACGGGAGGGGAAAGGGGAGAAGAGACACAGGGGAGGGGAAAGGGGGGAAGAGACTCAGAGGAGTGGAGAGGTGGGGTGACGAGACAAAGGGGACAGGGGGGAGAGACACGGGGGGAAGAGACACAGGGTGGGGGAGGGGGAAGAGACACAGTGGAGGGGGGGAGACACAGGAGGGGATAGGGGGAGAGACACAGGAGAGGGGGGAGAGGCACGGGGGAAGAGACACAGTGGAGGGGAAGAGACACAGGGGAGGGTGGGGAAGAGACAGAGGGAGAGGGAGAAAGAGACACAGGGGCGGGAAGGGGGGAAGAGACACAGGGGAGGGAAGGGGAGAAGTGACACAGGGGAGGGAAGGGGGGAAGAGACACAATGGAGGGAAGGGGAGGGAGATACATGGGAGTGAAGGGAGGGGAACACAGGGGGAGAACACAGGGAGGGGGGAGAACACAGGGAGGGGGGAGAGGGAGAGAAAAATTAAAAGTGATGCCATCATTTTTGACAGGCAATTTACTAGTTACACATAATAGCAATACACATAATTTAAGGAACACACATAGAGACACAGAGAGCTAGGTCATGTATTTACAGTAACACTTATTTTTATTTATCGTTATATTCTTTTTGGGATTGAAATGGAGGGAGAAGTGGGGATGCAGGGAGGAGGAGATGAGGAGAGTTGAGGAGGAGAGAGAGGAGGCCCTGGGGAGTGGTGGAGAGGAAGTAACAAGAGTAATGGAGTAGGTGGGGAGTGGAGGAGAGGAGGAGAGAAGTGGAGGAGAGGAGGAGGTAGGGAGAGGAGGAGGTGGGGAGTGGAGCGATATAGTGAGCAGAAGAGGGTGGCCAAGGAGCTTCTTGGCACATGGCCACCAGCAATGGCGTGGGACTTTCCAGGATTGGTATAGCAGAGATGGAGGTGAGTTGGCTGTTGATCCACATGCCTCTGCACAGCCTCCATGTTTTTTGCCACCCTTCCTAATGTGTTAGAGTAGATTAGCGTGGTTTATGTTCCTCTGGTCCCCTTCAGGATTGCTAAGTGGTGGTGGTGAGGGGGCTTGTGTACCTGAATGAAGCTGTGAGCTATACCATGTAGGGCCACTGTAGGTTAGCAGGTCATAGCAGAGAGGTCAGATAAATCAGTCACTAGAGAAGGAACTGGCAACCCACTACAGTATCTTTGGCATGCAAACCTTGTGGATAATCACAGACATAGACATTAGTAAGTGTGCTGGACACAACTGAGGGACTGAACAACCATATGTCAAATGTTCCCCTGGTACTTGATATATGGCATGTGAGGGTGTAATTTGTCCACTATTTGTTGTCCCAATGTAGATGTGATAAGTGAAATGCGTATAAGATGATCTTTGTATTCTTATGGTCCATATTAGAGGCTCTATGAGTGAGAAAGGGTTAATATCTCAGCCATTTCCATGTATTTTTGTTGCAATTTAATCAGGGAGTGTGTCTTTAATAGCTTTCCTCATGTTGCAGCATGGCTTTTCATATTGGCATATACATGACCATTACAACCTATGAGGAAAATAACATATTTATTTTTTGCTATATTTGATAGTTGGGAGATGTCGTGCATGTAATTGTAATGCCTTCCATTGCTTTCCCCACATAAAGTGCATTGGTGTCTTTATATTGTCATTTGCAGTGTTACAAACTGTACTGTCTGTAAACGCTTTGCGGGTCCTATTTGGAGCCCGTAAGCTTTGTGGGTTTGCGGACTTGGGTACGGTGTTGAGTGATTTTTGCAATTGAATAGCGATTTGCGATTTTAGCGTTTGGAACTCTTGCGCACGGGAAAGATCAAAGGCTTCGGGAAGCTGTAAGATCCGGGTTTAATCACCGCAAAGTTTTCAAGGCCGTAACCTGTTTGGAGCCCGCTAAAAGACGCCCATTGAATAGCAAATTAGTTTACGGCCTTCATTACGGGCTACAGTAACTAACGAAAGCACTTCTTGATAAAACAAAGTACATAAATTGAAATACATAAATATACTACATACCTAGTAAAACCCAGAAACCTTCCATATCCCTTAAAATGAACTATTTTGAATATATAATTGTTCTTGGGGTCTAATTGTCTGCCAGTAAGGTCTGCAGACATAAGTACTCTCTGCGCACAGAGACGCATTTCCTGTTGGTTTCAAGGAAGATCGCATATATAGTTGTGAGCATGCAGGCTATATATATATGCAGGCTATATATGCCAGCAACTGCGGATCTTGCGAAATTTTTTGAGTTACGAAACAAAAATACGAGATGCGTTACGGCCCATTACGACCTCGCAAAAAACGCCTGAAACCCGCTCACATGAAAACATGAAAAACACAATAAATACACACAACAAATACATAAAAAACTTACCTACAGCAAAGGGGGGCAACCCGGACCTCGAAAATTGAAGTTGCACCTTAATTTAACTTTAAATAAAAGAGTTTAGACACCCGAAAATCCCCTAAGCGAGAGAAAAAATGGCCGCCAAAAAAAACGAAAACAAGGCTAAAGCACTCTAAAGACGCAAAACACCACCAAACACCTACGAATTTTCCGAAAAAGACGTAAGAGATCCAAAAACAAGGACGCAACCCTCGCGACCCGAAAAACATTACAAACACAATAAATACACACAACAAACATATGAAAAGCTTACCCACAGCAAGGGGGGGCACCCAGGACCTCTGCAAGTAAAGTTACACCTCGATTTAAGTCCAAATTTCGGAGTTTAAACACCCGAAAATCACCTAAGCAAGAGAAAAAATGGCTGCCGAACAAAACGAAAACGAGGCTAAAGGACCCGAAATACGCCAAACATCGCCAAACACCTACGGATTTTCCCAAAAAGTCGGACGACGCTGAAAACAAGGACGCAAAATGAGCCACAGCCGCATACCACACATTAGGCTCCACTAACTTATACAATCCGGAAGTACACAGCTACCCTAACGTATTTGCCTCGCGCACGCACACTATTACACTACACACTGCACACATTCATGACGCTTACACAGCAGCTCCACAGCACTGATGCTGCAGCAACATGAAAACAGATTGCCAGCTCTTCAACACAATGCTTCCTGCATATATTACTTTACAATAGGTAAAGTATATTAATTTCTTATTTTATTAACTATTCATTGCCATACCAAAAAAAAACACCAACGCTGCTCATAGCACACAAACAACCAAGAGCCTTGCAATGAGCACAGAAGGGATGAGCGCCAAAGGTGCTCAGCGCGAGGCTCGCAATGAGCACCGAAGGATCTTAAAACACCAACAAAATTAATTTTGCACGCATTACCACACATTACCTGCCTTACAATCTTACTGCCGTCATTTTTTGACGGGCAAGTCGCAAATGTCTACTATATTTTAAAGCAAAAATCATACTTTGTAAATAACACAAAAGATGGTAAATAACGTCATTTCTCTAGGAGCAGTACAGCAATAAAACATTGTATAGAAGCAGCGTGTGTCTGAAATGCACCTGAAGCGGAGCCACCTTAACCAAACCTGGAAATGTTTCTACAGCAACTGAACCAGACTCTGCTTTGTAATTAAGCAGCATTAGCCACAGTGTCTATTAATCTAATGCAAGAAATGGGTGCACATTATCATGTAACCTTTGGCTTTGGATTCATCCAGCCTCCCTTGCTTGCTGCTTGCCTTGACTTTTTGCCTGGTCTCTGGCACTCGCAGTTTAACATCTGCATTGACCTTTTTTTTCTGTGACTTCAATGCTTAAGTTTGCTGCCTATGGTGACCATTTATGTGAATCTGACTTTGATCTACAGTATATTGCTTAACCTGACCTAATATCTTCAAGTTATATTCCTGCCCTGACCTTTCTATCAGCTTTCCTCTGACTTTGGAAGTCTATTTGACTCAGGTCCTTATTTTTGGGTCAGCCTATCACAGTCAGTGGGTACATGGTGTACTTGTCTGCCTTACAGTAGCTTCTTAGGGAAGTGGAACAATTTTCTAGTGGAAGTGGTAGGGTCAAACATAGGTAAGTAATTTAAAGGGACATTAAACAATATTTTTCTTTGTAACATAAAAAATAGTGTATTTGATCAAGAACCACTATGTGTTTTCTTTTTTCTGATGATGCTCTTGAAGCATAGAAAAAAATGGTTGAAACTGTTTAATTGATCAGGTGCTTTCCCCTGACAGCAAAGGAATATTAATATAGACGTATGAGCCAATTAAGTCTACAGACGTACATATGCTCTGTGCACTTTCTGTTAGTTTCAATGAAGTTTAGACAAATTTTAATTAATGTTTTTTCTTGAAAAACACAGCTTTGGTAATGTTTAAGGCATAATCTTTTTTTTCCAGACAAAAGAATACAAGTACAAAAACAAGACGTAGATACATAGTACAGAACAGACAAACAATCATGATTCATTGCACTCTTCTGATAATACTCTCTCTTACCCCCTTTCCCCCCGTATTTTCCTCTTAACAGGTGTACCTTATACCTCCAAACCAGATTTAAACAATATATACATATATATACATATATATATATAGAGAAAAAATATTACATCTGTATCCTCTATATTACAACTTAACTTCTTTAGACCCAGGGCTGTGAGTTCTGTTGGATACTTTGACAGATCTTAACACCTCTCTAATATTTGCATCTATATCAATGGCTTTTCGCCATCCCTCCACCCAAAGTTAGTTCAAACATTATGTGAGAGAGTTTTTCGCTAACCATTCTATATAGGGACCGAGGTCTACTCTCTCTTTTAGAAAAAGGTCTATTATTCTTTATCACTTCTCTTTCTTAACTATCTGCCTTCCCGCACTTTTCCCTATATTTGTGTTTTCAGTAAAGACGTCTGTATATATAGTAACAGAACTTTTCTTTTTTCTCTTTCCCTCTCTTTCTTTTTTTTTTTTCCTATAAATTCAAGGTATGCCCCCGTTTAACCTTCTTATATCTACAGAATATTTGATTAATATCAAAAGGAAATAAGAGAATAAAAGGAAAGAAAAAGAAACACATAAACCATTCACACTGTACCAGACCGATGAGCTACCAATAGGTTGTTGCTGGAGGGATAAGAGTTTGGGTTCCTAATCTACCTATTATATGATTTATAGTCTTTTTCCTTGACTACTCCCTTTTTTCCTTCTCCCCTTCTACCTCTTTTATAATTGCTAAATTATGATCCTGTCCTATTTGTCTATACTCCAATAGAACTTGCAAATTTATCCCACTTCTGCCAAGGGAAACGGGTACCTGTTTCCATCAGCCAATTCTTGTCTATGGGATCAATAATCTCTCTATTTTCTCGTATTGCTGCCACCAGCTGTATTCTTGACGGAACATGGGTATTTTTCCAAAATTTTACTATCAAACTTTTGGCTACTAACAGAATATGGCATATCAAGATACCATCTGAACCACGGAATTCCTCCAAACTCCTATGGAACAGTTAAGGCATAATTTTATACAGTAGAATCCTGGTTATCCGGCACCCTACTAACCGGCACTCTCAAGCAACCGGCACCAGCATCAATTCCCCAAATAAAATAAAAAACTCCAGCTAAACCGGCATAACCGGCACTATCCGGCAGTTCGAGACTGCAAAAAAAAAACTTTTTTCCTAATTATTTTTTGGGGCCCTAAATGGCCTGGTTTAGGAGCTAATGTCTTTTTAAATGCATTTTGAAGGTTTTTGGGGGGTTTAATAGTCATTTAGACCCTTATAATCGTGGTTGCCGGATAACATGGGTTTTACTGTAAATGCATAACAAATAATTGCTTTCCATGAACCATGGGATAAAATTAAGGCTATCCTGAGGATTAATTAAGCCAAGGTTTTATGTAGATAAAATGGGCCGACTAAATGGACCTTTATTATTCTTATCTGACGTGTAATCTATGTTTCTCTGTTAGTAACTTCTGGATGATGTCTCAATGGCAAACGTAAACCCCCCTCAGCTTCTAAAAGTTGGAAGAGACACTTTGGAAGCAGTTCTAGTCTTGTATTTGCACTCCGAGGCAGGGAAAGGTGCAGATTTATTGTGTTCCTCCAGTCCCATCTTTATCAGCATTGGACAGATTGAACGCTTTCTAATATTGAAAAGTATTAGGAAGTGCAGGGCTCTCTGTGAGCTCCATGTGAGCGTACAGTGTGCAGTAGCTGCTGTGACAGTGCTACCTGCTTTATCTCTGCCCCCCTGAGTCCCTATTGTCACTTCTGTACCATCAGCAATACATCAGAAAAGCAATTTGACGAGATTCTGTCCACCCACATGCTGACTATGTCCCAGCTACTGTGTGACTTCATGATTACATTCGGAGGATCTGTGATGCATAAAGTCATTATACTGTACAGATCCTTCAAATAGAGTGCAATCAGGGACAGGGGCAACCTTTCTGCTGCACCCTGCCAAGGTATCACAACTGCCCTGAAATGAGATAGGTGGTGGGGGTTGGAGGATGGCAGACAATAAAATGAGAGGGGGGAGAATGCATAAAACTAGTGAATGATAAACGTGGAAAGTAAAAGGAGTGAGAGAGAAAGTAAGTACAAAGGAGAGAAAAAAAAAAAAGAAAGAGCGCATGTAGAAATATAGAAGTTAATGGGCCACTGAAGCCAGTAAATTGTTCTGCATCATCATATAGAGCAGTTAAAAATGTGTTAAATCTTTTTTTTTCCATTTGAAGCTTTTTTTTCGTTTTATACTTTAAAAATGCTTGCATGGCATTTAAATTCCTGCATTAACCTGTCCCTAAGCAGAAGTCTTTTATCACAAGATACGTTGAGCTTAGAGGCACAGTCCTAAATGGACAAAAAAAGGCAGGCTCCCTGCAAATGCTTATGTTTGTGTTATTTTTACTTTACGTTTAGAACATATAAAGAACTCAAAGGAATATGGCATATTTCCTGTTCGCTGGCCGCAAGCAGTGGTGGCACTGCCGATATGTCATTGAATTTCTTGGCAGTACCCTAACACCTAACCCCAACCCCTAACCCTAATCCCTAACCAATAACCTTAATCCTAACACCGAACCCTAGCACCTAACCCTAGCACCAAACCCTAAGAAACTCACTGAAAAAAATATTCTGTCATTTTCAGTACTTTGATGATGTAGAGCAATATTTATAAGTTTCTGTCCCTTTAAACATAAATTTGATGACAGACAAAATTCAAAAAGCCCATCTCACCTGCCCATTCAATCTATCAAAAAAAATGTGGATTAAGAAATCCGGAAAATGGCCTTTTGTTTATCCCACTTACTACCATTTCTACAAAAATAAGTACTTACAAACATAGGGCCCTATTCTATTAGCTGCTCGCAAATGCCTCAAACCCATAAATTTGGCTGCAGGTTTTTCTCTTTTATAAATGTTTAGATGTATTCTATTGACTCCAGCAAGCAAATTCCGACCGCAAGGCAGAACACATAAACCCTGCCTTTTTAAGGTGGATTTCAGGGGCCGTGATCATATTCTCTGACAATATTTAAGCAAGCCCTTAATTTACTGCTTAGGTAATGGTAAATGAGACCGTCATCATGATGTCAGTAAAAAATAGAAGTTACACGTAATCTGCAATCAGAGGCTAAGAATTAATTAGTGCCAATAAGAACAATCTGCTGATCAGGCTCGCAATCAAGCACTCTATAAAATGCATTAGAGCATCTATTCTAGTCCATGTGGATTTTCATGATATGTATTAAAGTCCTGGGATCGATATTACTCAGAAATGCTTTTAAAGTACAGTATTGTGTGTTTAATTGCTGTTACAGCTCTAATAAGTGTTTGAAAAAGCCCTTGCGAGTCCTATTTAGTATTCTTAATATTTTTGACAGAAACATCATACATTTTTCAATTGCGGGTCAGACTTTCTTTGCCAGCTAAAGCTACGGGTCTAATAGAATATCTATTTTGTTTAACTCTAATTAGTTAGCGCTCCTTGTGTTCGAGCTGTGCTAAAACCAGTAGAGTTCTAAGGCCGGTTTTGCGTCTTCGGCTGGCCCGTAGTGATAGTGGGCGGGGAACTTATAATCGGATTACAAGTAGCTAATAGAATATGTGGCAATATTAAGAGCAGTTTTAAGTGTATAGATTTACGAATTGGCCAATAGAATAGGGCCCATTATGCCTAAATCTTCAACCTTATGACTAGAAATCACAACCTCTTGTTTCATCTGTTTCTTGACTATTCTTCCCTCTTGAACTTTACTAAATCATTTTGCAATTTTATTTATTTCTATGTCTACTTATCATTTCTTCATTAATTGGACATTTGCTGTGTTCCCTTAATAATTTGGGAGTATGTGTATGTCAGAAGCACATTCCTCTTTCCACATCTCTTTTTCCTTACATTTTTTTTTATTTTATGTGGTTTAAGACATACGCCTGATAGGATAAGCAGCCTTAAGCAGCCTGCAGGGATACATTTTAAATATGGCTTGTGCATTGCAACTTTTACAATCTGCACTTCTAGAGAATTTAAATAGATAATAATTTTATATACAATGAGCCCTAACCATCCACTATAAACATTGTATTGCTTTCAATTTGCATAAAGGACTGGGGGGAGAGGGTTGACATTTCTCAATTGTGAAGCTATTTCTGTACAAAGAACATTCATTTAGATACAACAGTTTTGCATACACCAATTATGGCTTCCCTTAGGAATAAACCTGAATTATTTACAGTTCATAAAAATAAAATCTGGGTAGGTAGTAAAACAAGCTACTATAGCATAATATTGCTTTATGGTGCACATGATTAATGCAGTGCTGCCTGAGGAATTGCACTGACTTGAACTCTAGCCCAGAGAGCATACAATCTAATTTGTAGTGCTGACACAACGTATGGACCAGGGAGTTTTCTGTTTAGTGCTACTCATGCACAACTGTTTATAGACAACGTGCCACCCAGATGCATTAAAGCATCACTGTGAGCCATAGCAAAAAGTTACTTGTTTGTGAAGTATATATCAAATTAGTGGAAGCCATTTTTTCTTTGCTATATCACTTCCTGAGTGCTGGATCATGAAAGTGTGCAAGACATATGACCAATACTTGGGCATTCAGACTCTGGTATTGCTTCAGCACATTCACATGGATCTCCTTAAAAATCTGATGCTGCTCATCGTGAGCTACTACTTTGGTGGTGCCAGCTAGTTTCCGGATGATTTGGAAGGGACGCTCCCAAATCACCTGGAGCTTGTTCTGGGGATTGGGTCCCATCATTACTACCTGCTGGTCTACTTTGAATTCCCTTGCCTGGTTTTCTGATCATACCAGCACTTCTGCTTGCCTTGGGCTGCCAGCAGACGCTCCTTCACTCGTCCAGTCAATGCCTCCAGCCAGTGGCGGAGCTAGTGGATGGGGGTCCCAGTGCAAAAAGAATATATATATATATATATATATACACACACACACCTACATGTATATGCATATATATATATATATATATATACATACCATATACACGTATACATTTACATATACATCTATACAGTATATATATATATATATATATATATATATATATATATATATATATATACTAGCGACTTGCCTGTCAAAAATGATGGCAGTGTTAGAAGCCTGGCAATGCTGTTTGCCACACAATAGGAGCCTCTGCCCCTCAACTTTACTGGCTTCACGATGATTGCCTTTGGCGCTAATCACAGGCCTTGCAATGAGCACCTTCGTTGCTCAATGCGAGCCTCTCACCCCCCTCTACTTTACTGGCCTCATGATGAGTGCATTGCAAATCTATCCCCCTGTCTACTTCCTCTCTTGTGTCTCATTTCACTCCTCCCCCCCCCCCGTGTCTCTTCACCCCTCCCCTGTGTCTCTTTCCCTACTGTGTCTCCTCCCCTCACCCCCACCCCACAGGGGATTTGGGTGGGCCAATAAGGATCTGCGGGGGCCACATGGGAACCTCAGGGGCTACTAAGAACCCTTGGGGTCCACAGAGGACCAGCATGGGCTGCAGGGGGCACGTGAGGGCCACAAGAGATCCACAGGGATCACAAAGGACTCACAGGTGCACAGGGGATGCAAAGGGCCACAGGGGAACCTCAGGGGGCCACTGGGGAAACATAGAACTCTGCCTCCAGCCTATCTCCGAGTAGCAGCCCATTTGGCATTATGGGGAGATACTCCCTGTGAAAGTCCCCTTCCCAAAACACCTGTAACAGATCTAATGCCCCCCTCACTCACTGCCATACAAGGGCTCAAAAGAAGAGAACCCTGTGTAGGCAAAAGGAGGTAGGGAAGCAACTTATCCAGGCCTTCTCCTGGTAAACAAAGGCTTTAATCATAGCCCTCAGGGTGCCATTGACTTTTCACATAAGCCATTGGTCTGGAGATGATAGTGATTTGGCATCGGTTGGGTCACTCCACAATTTCTCCACAAATGCTTGGTCATCTCAGGCATAAACTGAGTACCCTGTTCTGACAAAATTTCACTCAAGAACCCAACTTGGGTGAAAATGCCTACCAAGGCATCAGCCACTGTTGCTGCCATAATGCAGCCAAGAACTACAACTTCTGGATACCAGGTGGCATAATCCACCACCATGAGGATGTATCTCTTGCCCGACTTAAAAGGCTTGGCAAGAGAGCCAATGTTATTTACAGCCACTCAGTGGAAAGGCGTCTCTATAACATTCACTCCATGCCACCAAAAGCTGACAAGTATCACACATGGCACTGAAAATAGTAACATCTTGTGATACTCTGCACCAATAAAAGGCCTTAGTCAAGCATTGGCAAGTGCAGCGATTATCCTGGTTCCCATGCTAATGACTAGCAGAGCTGCGTGGTACGGCTCAGGGAAGACCAGCCCCCTACAAGGGTGCTCATCTCTCTGAGGATCAGTCACTCTGCACAACCAGTCACCCTCCAAAATATACCTATCCATCTTCTGGCTCCTCCATTCCTATTAGCTGAATGGAAAGTAGTGGTTGGCCGGAGAGGCAATAAAAACTGTGGTCAGGATTACCCTTCTGGTTGGAGCTGTGGTGCAAGCTGAGCTGGGGGCCTTGGGAGTGCTGGTGTGGGTGGCTAGGTGTCCCAGAAGGGAGGAGACCACCTGCAGGGAGCATGAGTGTAGGAACAGGGAGTTGGGTGGTTTCATTGTGAGTAGAGAAGCAGTTGTATTGTATTTTTATACTATATGCAGTATCACGTCCCAGATTTTGTTGGGACTCCTGCACCCATGGAGGGGAGGCACTGTCAGATGATCCCTGGGTCTCCCTATACTTGTCCGCCAGCCAGCCAGCCTCTTCTGCAGTGGTGGTTCATTGGTTTTGGGCCCAGGCTCTCATAGATGGATGTAAAAGTTGGAAAAATTGCTCTAGCACAACAACCTGAGCCGCCTCTATAACGGTCTGAACATGGTTCCTTTTTCACCAACCACAACAAGCATGGCGGAGCATCCATACCAGCTCACCAAATGAGATCTGGGCACCCCAAGCTAGGTCCCAGAATTACTTCCTGTAATGTTCAGGGGTCACCTGGTATCGGATCAGCAGTGCCTGCTTGACTACATGGTAGTCCTCTGTGAGATGGTGGCCCAGTAGGCTGTGTTGGATCGCCCACTAGGCAAGCCCACAAGGAATTGGTCCCACTCCTCAAGTTTGATCCATTGGAGCTGGAACTGCAGCTCAAAGTCCTACAGAAAGATATCAATGCCCCCCGCCCAACTGGGTGGTGGGTCGGAATGAAAGCTGACTCTAATGGTGTCATGGAGAAGTCCATCTTATACTGCTACTCTGCCTGTAGCTTGAGGCGGAGGGGCTATCATGTGGAGAATTGCTATGCTAAAATGCAGTTTTCACCAGAACTGAAAAGATAACTTATCTGAATCCACTGTTCCTTCTGCTCCTCACAGGTTTCTGATCATTTTATATCTGCTATCATTAAAGCAAAATTAAACACAATAGGCTGTTTTTATTCATTTTAAAAAGTTTGCACGTTATGAATCCAAGTTCTTTGAAAGAGAATATTATAGATACAACACTCATTTTGAATTATGAACACAGCTAGAACAAAGGTGTTTTCTTTTATATACACATTCATTCATCCTGAATCCCCTCACCTATTCTCAGTACCTATTTTATATCCAAAAATGATTTATAAGCCACAAGGAGCAGATGGGAAGTTGCTTTCTGAAGGCAATACATTAATGTGGTGATAGACGAAACATACTTGCCAAATAGATCAGGCAAAGTGCCTCCTTGGAGCTGCAAATATAATTTAAATGTTACACCTGGAAAGAACGTTTTACAGCTAGGACTGAAATGGCCCATTTTAGCAATGTTTGTAAAGGATTTCACTAAACAGAATATCACATAAAACCTGAGAGATTAGCAGGGAAATCATATCTGTACATGTAATCACGAGGAAAGAGGATTCATACTGCAATGATTACTGGGGGATGGAGAGAGAGAAGAGGGAGAGAAGAGATAGAGGAGAGAGAGAGAAGAGATAGAGGAGAGAGAGAGAAGAGATAGAGGAGAGAGAGAGAGAGAAGAGATAGAGGAGAGAGAGAGAAGAGATAGAGAGAAGAGGGAGAGAAGAGATAGAGGAGAGGGAGAGAAGAGATAGAGGAGAGGGAGAGAAGAGATAGAGGAGAGGGAGAGAAGAGATAGAGGAGAGGGAGATAGAAGAGATAGAGGAGAGGGAGAGATGAGATAGAGGAGGAGAGAGAGAGAAGAGAGAGAGGAGAGAGAGAGAGAGAGAGAGAGAGAAGAGATAGAGGAGAGAGAGAAGAGATATAGAGAAGAGGGAGAGAAGAGATAGAGGAGAGAGAGAGAAGAGATAGAGAGAAGAGGGAGAGAAGAGATAGAGGAGAGGGAGAGAATAGATAGAGGAGAGGGAGAGAAGAGATAGAGGAGGAATAGAGAGAGAGAGAAGAGATAGAGGAGAGGGAGAGGATATAGAAGAGGAGAGAAGAGAGAGAGAGGAGGAGAGAGAAGAGATAGAGGAGAGAGAGAGAAGAAATAGAGGAGAGAGAGGAGGAGAGAGAAGAGATAGAGGAGAGAGAGAGAAGAAATAGAGGAGAGAGAGGAGGAGAGAAGAGACAGAGGAGAGAGAGAGAGAGGAGGACAGAGGAGAGATAGAGGAGATAGAAGAGATAGAGGAGAGAGTGAATAAGAAGAGAGAGAGAAAAGATAGAGGAGAGAGTGAATAAGAGGAGGCGGGAGAAGACATAGAGGAGAGAGAGGAGGAGAGAGAAGAGATAGAGGAGAGAGAGAGAAGAGATAGAGGATTAGAGAGAGAAGAGATAGAGGAGGAGAGAGAGAGAAGAGAGAGAGAGGAGGAGAGAGAAGAGATAGAGAAGAGAGAGAGAAGAGATAGAGGAGAGAGAGGAGGAGAGAAGAGATAGAGGAGAGAGAGAGGAGGAGAGAGGAGAGATAGAGGAGAGAGAAGAGATATAGGAGAGAGTGAATAAGAGGAGAGAGAGAAAAGATAGAGGAGAGAGTGAATAAGAGGAGGAGAGAGAAGACATAGAGGAAAGAGAGGAGGAGAGAGAAGAGATAGAGGAGAGAGAGAAGAGATAGAGGAGGAGAGAGAGAAGAGATAGAGGAGGAGAGAGAGAGAGGAGGAGAGAGAAGAGATAGAGCAGAGAGAGAGAAGAGATAGAGGAGAGAGAGAAGAGATAGAGGAGAGAGTGAATAAAAGGGGAGAGAGAAGAGATCGAGGAGAGAGTGAATAAGAGGAGGAGAGAGAGGAGATAGAGGAGAGAGTGAATAAGAGGAGCGAGAGAAGAGATAGAGGAGAGAGTGAATAAGAGGAGCGAGAGAAGAGATAGAGAAAAAGAGATAGAGGAGAGAGTGAATAAGAGGAGAGAGAGAGGGGGAGAGAGAAGAGATAGATGAGAGCGTGAAAAGAGGAGAGAGAGAAGAGATAGAGGAGAGAGTGAATAAGAGGAGCGAGAGAAGAGATAGAGAAAAAGAGATAGAGGAGAGAGTGAATAAGAGGAGAGAGAGAGGAGGAGAGAGAAGAGATAGAGAAGAGAGTGAATAAGAGGAGAGAGAGGAAGAGAGAGAAGAGATAGAGGAGAGAGTGAATAAGAGGAGAGAGAGAAGAGATAGAGGAGAGAGTGAATAAGAGGAGAGAGAGGAAGAGAGAGAAGAGATAGAGGAGAGAGTGAATAAGAGGAGAGAGAGAAGAGATAGAGGAGAGAGTGAATAAGAGGAGAGAGAGGAAGAGAGAGAAGAGATAGAGGAGAGAGTGAATAAGAGGAGAGAGAGAAGAGATAGAGGAGAGAGTGAATAAGAAGAGAGAGAGGAGGAGGAGAGAGAGAGAAGAGATAGAGTAGAGAGTGAATAAGAGGAGCAAGAGAAGAGATAGAGGAGAGAGTGAATAAGAGGAGAGAGTGAATAAGAGGAGAGAGAGGAGGAGAGAGAAGAGATAGAGGAGAGAGTGAATAAGAGGAGCGAGAGAAGAGATAGAGAAAAAGAGATAGAGGAGAGAGTGAATAAGAGGAGAGAGAGAGGGGGAGAGAGAAGAGATAGATGAGAGCGTGAAAAGAGGAGAGAGAAGAGATAGAGGAGAGAGTGAATAAGAGGAGCGAGAGAAGAGATGGAGAAAAAGAGATAGAGGAGAGAGTGAATAAGAGGAGAGAGAGAGGAGGAGAGAGAAGAGATAGAGAAGAGAGTGAATAAGAGGAGAGAGAGGAAGAGAAAGAAGAGATAGAGGAGAGAGTGAATAAGAGGAGAGAGAGAAGAGATAGAGGAGAGAGTGAATAAGAGGAGAGAGAGGAAGAGAGAGAAGAGATAGAGGAGAGAGTGAATAAGAGGAGAGAGAGAAGAGATAGAGGAGAGAGTGAATAAGAGGAGAGAGAGGAAGAGAGAGAAGAGATAGAGGAGAGAGTGAATAAGAGGAGAGAGAGAAGAGATAGAGGAGAGAGTGAATAAGAAGAGAGAGAGGAGGAGGAGAGAGAGAGAGAAGAGATAGAGTAGAGAGTGAATAAGAGGAGCAAGAGAAGAGATAGAGGAGAGAGTGAATAAGAGGAGAGAGTGAATAAGAGGAGAGAGAGAGGAGGAGAGAGAAGAGATAGTGGAGAGAGTGAATAAGAGGAGAAAGAGAAGAGATAGAGGAGGAGAGAAAAGGAGGAGAGAGGGACAGGAGGAAAGAGAAGCAATAGAAGAGAGAGGTGGAGGTGCTGAGAGAGAGGGAGAAGAGGAGACAGAAAAGACAGGATAGTGAGGCAGAATATCGAGTGAATGAGAGATTGGAGACAGACTGGGTTTTTTTGAGAGAAGTAAAAAGAAAATGTGAAGCTGAGAGAGAAGTTAAAAGCAAGTGGAGAGAAGGAGGGGGAGAAAGAGAAGATCAGAAAATCTTGTGAGAGATAAAGAAGTGTAAAGAGAATAAGAAAGTGGAGAATACAAAAAAGAGAGAAGAAATGAGAGGGTGATAAAAAAGAACAGAAGATAGAACAGTTGAGAGAGTGAGGGGAGAAGAGGAACAAATTAAATAGGAGAGTAAGAATGAGAGAGTGGGCACAGACAGAAAAAATGTAAAATGATATTGAAGGGTAAAAAAGCGAGAGATAATAGAGTGAACTACAGATTGACGGAGAGGAATGAGTAAAGAGAGAGCGTAGAAAGTAAAGAAGAATAAAGACAGACAGGAGAGGGAAGAAGAGAAAGAAAAATGCTGAACAAGAGGAGGAGAACGAGAAGGGACGAGAGAGAATTAAATAGAACAGTAAGTGAAAGCGACAGGGAAATTATATTTTGAAAGAAATGTAATGAAAGAGAGGGAGAGAACAAGAAGAACAGGTCGGAGAGGGAATGAAATAGAAGAGTGAGAAAGAGGGGGTTATAATATGATATAAACAAGTTAAAAAGTAAGAGAAAGAAGAGCCTGAGAGAGAGGAGTGAGGTAATAAGACAGCAAGTAAGGAGAAATAAGAGCGGGTATATTACAGTTGCACTTTCCCATTACCTGTACACAGTATATAACATTCTTACTGTACCTTGTAACAGATATACTGCTTCCTCCATTCTGGGGTAAGATGGGCTGATAAATGCTCAGCAAACTTCATTGTGATGTGAGCATCCAACAGGTCTAATCTCAGCATCCAGAGGTTGTTCTGTTCATCTGACAGACAGCAGTATACCTGCAGAGCTTCAAAGGGACACAGTGAGTGATACAGGAAGGTTTCAGCACCAGGGAGTGGACAGCTCATTGCTCTGTGATCAGGAGATCATCCAACCAGCCCATTGGGAAAGGGACCATAGTAATGTCACAACACAAGCTAGATGTTGTTAGTAAGTCATTAATTGCTAAATAAAGTCCCTATCAGTTTGTTAGCCTCCAGTTAAGCTGCTTGCTTTGCCCCATCATTGAGGTAGAAGCCGTTATGGCCCAAAGGCACATCTAATAATCTTTAGATTTGTATGAATTGTCTGGATAGCCAGGAGCCAGCTTGTGTCCAGACAGCTTTCATTCACCCATTCTCTCCTCTAACTAAAATGATTATTTCCAGTTTTAACACAGAGAGGCTTCAGCCAATAAAGAGTACTGTCTAGACACAACCAAGACAATATAAATATCTACCCACATGTGCCTTTGTTCTATTAGTCTCCTCCATCCCTTTTCTTCCCAATACCCCTCTTCCCATACTTTTTCTCCTATACATCTCTGTTCTCCCCACCTTCCTTCCTTTACCTCACCTTACTCGTCTCCATCCGCTCATCCTCTTTTCCACCCCCTCTTCAATTCTCTATTTCCCTCTCTTCTTGTTCTCCAGATCTTCCTCCTTTTCCTCTTCTCCATATCAGCTCTTCCAATCATCTCTTCTTATTCACTATCTCTTCCTCAATCTCCCTCCACTTTTTATTCCTCCATCCACCTATATCCTCTTCTATATGGTATTTTCCTCTTCTTTACTCACTTCATCTCCACCTCCACCTATTCATTTTTCATTTTCTTTGTACCTCTTTTCCCAATCTCCATCATACTTTATTCCTCTTCTCTAATTCTATATCCCCTACTTAAATCATTCTCTTCCTCTCTTCAACCCATCTCATATTTGCCTTCTTCATCTCTTCAAAATCTCTTTGTCTTCTCTCCATATATGCACTTATTTTCTTCATGCCCTTTCTTCCTTCCCTCAATCCACCTCATCATCTGTTCCATTCTGCCTCTTTTCTTTCCTACATTACCACTCTATTCTGCTTCTATATTACTCATTTCTTTCCGTCCTTCACTTTCCTTCTTTTAGTTCTGGTTTACCTCTCTCTAACTCTTCTCTATCGCTCATCATATTTTCAGCACCATGGACAGTAACCATGTTGAATTTAAAAGACCACTGGATTGTCATATTTATAATAAGCTATTTCGAAAAAACCTAACTCGATAATGTGCAAAATGTTTTTACGTAGTTTAAAATAAATAATTACAGCCTTTAGTTATTAGCTACTGCATTAAGTTTTATTTTAATGGGTTTGTTTCTCAAAGGATTAGAAACCTGGGAGGACTTATTATTGTCTTCATTGGTAACGCGACAACATATTCCATAGTGCTGGACCTAGTGTTAAGTATAAGGTAAAAAAAAATGTACACACTGTATCTAGTGTGTGTAGATCTTTTGCTAAAGCACCTTACTAAATTGAAAACTGGCAAACTTACAATCTGAACACGTGCATATTTAGTGAGGTTTTGAAGCAGGAGGTTTGTCTAGTGGAGCAAGGTAATGATTTCCAGAGAATTGGGGCACCAAGAAAAGTCCTGAAGGTGGGAATGAGAGGAGGTGATAAGAGAGGAGGAGAGAAGAGGGTTGTTAGCTAAACGAAAAAAGGAAGGTTGGGAGAGTATTTTGACATGAGAGCAGAGATATAAGGGGGTGCACTGTTGTTGAGGGCTTTATACGCTAGGGTCATGATTTAAAATTTTATTCTGGAGATTATGGGGAGCCAGTGGAGTGATTGACAGAGAGGAGCTGCAGACATTGAATGTTGAGTATGATAGATGAGTCTAGCGGAGGCATTCATTATGGATTGTAGTGGTAACAGATGGTTGATGGGGACACCGACAAGGAGCGAGTTGCCATCATTACACCCACCTCACATGCCCGATGTCTTGGGTTCTTATGTTTTTAATTTATTGGCAGTAGTCAAGGTGGGATATGTTGCGGGAATGTATTAGTAGTAGTGATGGATTTTGGAAATGTTTTTTAGATGGTAGAGACAAGATCTAAGTAATGATTTTATATGAGGAATTAAGGAGAGGGCAGGGTCCATAAGAACCCAAGACATCGGGTCTGTGAGGTGGGTGTAATGATGGCATTATCAACAATGAGAGATATCTGGGGAATGGAAACAGTAGTAGATGGTGGGAAGATTAGGAGTTCAGTCTTAGACATGTTGAGTTTGAGTTGATGGACAGACATCCAGGAGGATATGCTTGAGAGGCAGTTGGCAACTTGTGCTAGAAGACAGGGGGTATATCTGTTGGATTTATGTGAGATCTGTATTCACTTCTGTGACAATATCTTCTACAAGTTACTACTTGACAATAGAACGCAATGGCAGACTCAGACCATGTAAAATAAACTCCCCTCAAGCTACTGACGGTCTAGTAGGCAAATATGTAATTCTCCATCACACAAGCAAAGTCATCTAAATATAAGATGTTCTGCTTTTATATCCCTGCCTGGTATAACTACCAATACTGTTATTTTGGTACATATGTCACCAGCATGTGAAGTTTTTACCAAATTACAGTCTTTTAAATACCTCTGTAATGATTTTGTAAATTGAATTATATGAATCAGGTATTTTTAATGAATAAAATGTGTCAAAAGTAAAAACTTAAAAGGCTACAGTAATAATTTTTAAATAGATTTATAGGAATCATTTAGGTA
Organism: Discoglossus pictus; assembly: GCA_027410445.1. NCBI lineage: Eukaryota > Metazoa > Chordata > Amphibia > Anura > Alytidae > Discoglossus > Discoglossus pictus. The sequence continues at coordinate 27,060,338 of CM050168.1, forward strand.
AAAGGTTTGTAAAATAAATATTTAAGTATGAAAATGATGTTTTTAATTTATTGTGAGAACCTTGAGATGAGGTGTGTCTCTCCACCCCCTCTTACATCATGAAGGAGGTGGGAGTGCTGCTGGCTGGGAAGCTGTCTTACAAGGAGCTTCAGAATGTTCTGCTGATGACGCTGCCGGAGTTCTAAGACTGTGCGGCTGGGTGCACAATTATGAAGTCTTTTGTTTTAAATTAAATTTAAAGTTTAGCGAACACAAAAATAACAGGCTCTTATATAGAGCCTGTAAAACATACGTGTATATTGACTTTCAGACATTTCCGTACAATTATTTACTGCAAAAAAATTGTTGTAGTTGGTACAACAATGGTGGATGGTCCATAGAGTGGGGCCAGGTTCACCTTGAATACCTGCCTAAACCTGTCTCGTGTGCATTGAGAGGAGGTGATGTTCATAAGCAGAAAGATCAGAAACTCTTTCAGACGGAAACAAGTTCAGAGACGCTCAACCTGATAAGTTTGTTCTATAGGTCTGGTTACCTACACTGAGAGCAGCCTCTTTTAGCTCACAGGGAGAAATATCCTGCAGTATATCAGCCTGGTATCACTCAGTGATCCAGCCCTGAAATACCAGGCAACTCTAACCTGAATGGGAGAAACAGCAAATACCAGACTTATGTTTCGGCCTTGTCAGTGAGGCGCAGCTGAATTACCTCAGGCAGAGTGAGCAAGGAGTCTACGTTTGGAGCTGCTTATTGCTTCCTTCTCGGACAGTCACTCTGTTGCCACTCCCACTCCCTCATGAATTAACAATGTGTAGAAAGAAGCACCTCAGCTGGAGGCTGTTACCTAATTTAAAAGCTTACTTAAAGGACAAATGTACTATAAAAATGACAACTGCTATAGTGAAAGTACATGCATAAATATACTTGAGGTGTGATCTATACCAGTCTGACACCAGAGCACAAAGCAGGATGTCGGCAACAGCTGCCTCACCCCTCATTATGCAAAAGGGGCTGGGTTAAGCAGCACTGCATGTCAGCCAGAAACCTATAAAAGTAAGAGCTTTAAACTATTAGCATTACAAAGTTTAAACATTACAAATCAAGTATACTTATATATGTACTGTCACATTATTTTTTTGCCTTATTGATTTGTATATTTACTGTTTCTCAGATAGAGGTTTATTGGTAAACTGAATTCACTATTAAAGAATACTTCTGGGTTCATTTCTTACGCCTTCCTTTTTTTACATTAATATTTTTATATAGTATAAATAATTATTTTAAAGAAAAACAAAACATATATTGTCTCATATGACCCCTTTACAGTGTATATATATTTTGTGTTTATCTTGTAACCAAATTAAAAATTGCTATTTAAATAAAATGTAGTGGTAGGATTTGAACCCACACATGCCATTTCATAGCCCATTCACTTTAACACTATGCCTCAACATGCTTTGTAATAAATAGGAAAGAAAAATATGGTATATTTATCAAGCTGGGATATAAGTTGGGTAAGTGTGGATATGTGGCATTAAAGCATAAATACATGCACCTCCACTTTTCTATGGGAGCTATTTACAAATCATGGATACATTTGGTAATTGGGGATAATAAAACTGCATTTGTATCCTCACTTGTATTCCCTTTTGATAAATATACTTTAATATATCTAATACAGATCTGCAACCTGCACACTTAGTGGCACTACCTGGTGTAGCTCATTATGTAGCCTAAAACCACTAATGTCAAAAGCACATAGCCTAATTATACAGCAATTTAAAAAAGGAAAGCATTTTTTTCACATGCTTTTCTGCAATTTTATGGTGCAGATCACATGTTATAACTACAGTGTCCTATTGTGCCTTATAGAAACCCTAGCATGTGGGGTTACTTAAATATCTTCTTTCCCTACTTTTATTTACTCTTGATAAATGCACTTTAATCACATATAATAGTTGTCAAACTGCGATTTGTCATCACGCTTGCGACTAATCGCAGTTTGACAACTATGATTGCCGCAACGGGCCGCGCATGCGCAGTGCGCGGTGTAAGCATGTGCATTGCCAAGGAGGAGAGAGAGAGGAGGAGGCGGAGGGGAGACACGCAGGGAAGGAGGGGGAAGACACAGAGGAGAGGGGGGAGACACAGAGGAGGGGGGAGACACAGGGCAGGGAGAGGAGGGGGAGAGACACAGGGGAGGGAGAGGAGGGGGTAAAAGACACAGGGGAGGGGAGAGACACACAAGGGTGGGAGTGGAGGGGGAGACACACAGGGGAGGGAGAGGAGGGGGGAGAGACACAGGTGAATGAGAGGGGGGAGACACAGAGGAGCGGGGGGAGAGACACAGGGGAGTGAGAGGAGGGGGGAAGAGACACAGGGGAATGAGAGGGGGGGAGATAGAAAGGAGTGAGAGGAGAGGGGGAGAGACACAGGGTAATGAGAGGAGGGGAAAAAGAAAAAGGGGAGTTAGAGGAGGGGGAAGAGACACAGGGGAGGAGGGAGGAGACACACAGGGGAGGGAGAGAAGGGGGGGAGAGAGACAGGGGAGGGAGAGGAGGGGGGAAGAGACATAGGGGAGGGAGAGGAGGGGGGAGAGACACAGGGGAGGGAGAGGGGGGCAAGAGACACAGGAGAGGGAGAGGTGGGGAAAGAGACACGGGGGGACGGGGGGAAAACACAGGGGGGGAACACAGGGGGGAGAGGGGGGAAAACACAGTGGGGGAAGGAGACACAAGGGAGGGAGAGGACAGGGGGGAAAGAGACACAAGGGAGGGAGAGGAGGGGGGAAATGAGATACAAGAGAGGAAGACAGAGGGAAGCGCTCATTGCAAGGACAGTAAAGTAGAGGGCAAGTTGCTAGTATATATATATATATATATATATATATATATATATATATATATATATATAATAGAGAGCTATTTTTGGAATCGTAGCAGTTCCTTAGACATCCTACAAATCTGGTCCTTATTTGTGGCACAACTGGGCACAGCTTATTATGTCGTGTGATGATGAAACCTAAAACTACTAATGTCAAAACTCAATTCTGCAGCAATTTTAAAAAGGCAAGTACTTATTTCCAATGCCTTTCCACCCTCTATCTGATGGTGCAGAGCACATATGGTGGTGACCTTAAGTTTATGATGCATAATATAATAAAGCTGTTTTGTTCTCAGTGTGTAGATATCTAATGTTTGTTGACGTAGGAGTTCTCTCAACCTCGGCTGCCTCCAATTATGTTAAACCATCAGTTTTAGGGGGATAGGAATTGAGCATCTGGACAGTCAGCAGGAGCAGACTGTGTGGGGGCTGCTCGCTGGCTGTAAACTCCACAGCCAATCTGTGCCGGCTTCAAACAAAGCATCTGTGTGTAAAGTGTTAATGCTGCATTGTGTGGTCAGAGGCGCCTGGTGAGACTCTGATCTGTTCATTGGAAAATAATTTCAAGATAAACATATGTCGGTTTGTTCCTCTGATGCTAATAAAGCATTTGCTGTCAAATATGGATAATACATTGTGCAGAAGGGAAGGAATACACTGCTTATGTATAACTCCTAATTAGATTGCTTGCTTCACTGTCACTCATTCTGTTTCCCAGTAAGATATAACATGCCAATTTAAGAAATATATCTACAAGATATTAAAAATAAGTGTTTTCAACAAAAGAAGCTGACTGATTAAAAAGAGATGTAAGGGCGTATCTATGGGTTCCCTGGTGGTGTAGTGGTTAGGATTCAGAGCTTTCACCGCTGTGATCTGGGTTTGATTCCAAGTAAGGGAACCAAGAGATCATACCACCTTGAAGCCGAGCAGGGTTAGGCCTGGTCAGTAATTAGATGTGAGGCCACCTAGGGATGCCAGGGGCTGTATGTTTTGGCCCACTGTTGGCAACCCACTCTAGTATCTCTGCCATTAATACCAAGTAGATCAGCATGGTGTTGAGGCCATGGAGAGTCAGACATGACTGAGTGCCGCAAAGACACATGAAGAGCGTGGATGTGTGTGAGTACGACTATGCTTTGGGGTAACTTTTAAACATGTATGTAACTGTGTCTGGTAGAATCTGTAATGCTAGGGGTACAACTAACACATATATGATTCCTTAGACATCCTACAATTCGACCAATACTTGAAGATGCTTCTCTGAACAGGTGGCTTTTCAGATAATGTTTCAATATCTGAAGACAAGAGGAGAGTTTAATTTAGTGAGGAAGGGAATTTCAATGTGTGGAAGCTGCTCTTGAGAAGTCCTCTAGATGCATGGGACGAGGTAATGAAGTGGGGTATGAGGCGCAGATCATGGAGAGTGCAGAGAGCTTGTGTTGGAGTGTATATGGAAATAAGACTAGAGAATAAGTGCATTTCAGGGCATTGCAAGTCAGGTTTAGTATTATTACTTTTTAGGCAATTATATGCCTATGGCATCTGCCATGTTTCCAGTTATCTACTTGATCTACCTGTGTTGTTCCATTTTGTTCTCTCAGCTGGTTTCTCAAAATGGTGTGTTTTTGTAAATTAATGATATTTTCATTAGTTCATTTGAAAGTACTGGCACTTGTAGCTGCCAGAGTACCATTGTGCAAATAGAAATATCTTGTATATTCAGAGTCTCCTCCCACCTCAGGGAATTGGTCATCAGAAAACTTCTGTACAGTTTTTGTACTGCATTCTGGGAAACTGTCCTGTAACATGCAACACATTTACAATGCATTATCACTAATTAATATGATATTGGATTTAAGAGTGAAAATGCATTGTGGGCTTGTTTGCATGACCCTGGTGCTTTGTTTCACCCTTTATAAGCTATGGGCATGTAGCCCAGGGCCTTTATATTCTGGCTGAGCCCACTGCACAGCACCAATTTAAGGACATTGAGCCTTAGGTATGGAAAACCTCCACATCTCTGGCTTGCTCCTTAAGGTCTACTGTGACTCTGACTTTCAGTAGTTATTCCTGTCTAGATTATAGGCCAGCCTCAAACTCCTGCATGGTCAAGTCTGTAGTCTTGTCCGCACTTCTCAAGCCAATATTCCAGTTTACTGTCTTCACCAGAGTGTATGCATTTCTCCAGTTACTATGCCTTACTTAAAGGGGCGTTATGCCATAACATTCACATGAGACACCAGTCACCCTTAACAATTGCAACAGGCCACTGGATCTGGGTGAGATCTCTCTTGCACCAGGAACACCTTCATCAGCAACTTAACCAACTGGCCCTGGGTGTGGATCACATTTCGCAGCAGTCGGTAAAACAAGATGCTTTGCTAACAGCCTTTGAATGTAAGCTTTGTCACATGGTAGATGTCTTTACTACTCTGTGTATGTGGCTAGAATCTGCTACAGCACTAGTGACTCTAGCTGAACCTGTGGTAAATCCATCAGCTGCAGCTCAAGTGCCTTCACACGCTCCAAGTTCTGGTCATGATCCAACTACTTGTAGAGGGTTACTTCAACAGTGCTATCTGCATTGGACCCTTCATATTGAGCTGTTCCCCACTGCCAAGTCCAAGTTGATCTTTGTGATGTCCCTTCTTATTGATCAGATTGGATTTCACCATTGTGGGAGAATGATCCAGCAGAGGTATGTGACTTAGAATGGTTTCTACAAGAGTTATTTTGATGTTCCTGCCAGGACTGATCCTACAGCTAATGAATTTCTATGCCTTCAGCAAGGTAACAAAACTGTAGCTCAAGACACTATTGAGTTCAGGCTTTAGCAGCTGAGCTAAATTGGGATTAAGCTTCTCTCTCTACAATCTATTATGGGTCCGTCTGAGAGCATTACAGATGAATTAGCTCAATTTGATGCGCCAACTTCTTTCAATGAGCTGATCAGGCTATTGAACCCTCAGCTATGAGGTCTCTTTGTGGCAAAAATATACTTGTACGCTCCATCTACAAGTTCCAAAAGTTGGCAGCTGCTACCCATGACCTCATTTCCACTGGGGAGTTAATGGAACTTTGTAGTAATCATCTGTCTGAGGCTGAACACAAGCAAAGATTAGTTGAAGGTCAATGTTTCTATTGTGGAAAAAAGGTCATCTATTAAAGTCATGTCCCCCCAAAAAACTGGAAACACTGCAATCTGAGGGTTTATGAGGACCATCACTCAGAACAGATTCCATCTGAGACACTTCCTAAAGAGACCTTTGATACCCTTAAAATTAAGATGGGAATTTGTTGATTCAGGCTCAGCAGGTATATTTCTGAGGAAGCAGTTGGTCCAATGATATAAAATACCAGTCAATGAAAAAAAGCAAAATAACTAAGTCAGAGAACGAACTAACCTTAATAGATTAGTTCTATAGACATGATAATCCACTCCCTAAGGGTAATAGGGGACTCCATCTGATTTGAATGTTTCTCAAATGGCAAAGAAATGATCAGTCTATAATTTTAATGGTAGGTGTATTTTAACAGTGAGAGACAGAATAACAAAAACAAAAAAAATAAGAAGGTCAGTGAGAAAAATAAGTATTTGATCCCCTATCAATCAGCAAGATTTCTGGCTCCCAGGTATCTTTTATACAGGTAACGAGCTGAGATTAGAATCACGCTCTTAAAGGGAGTGCTCATAATCTCAGCTTGTTACCTGTATAAAAGACACCTGTCCACAGAAGCAATCAATCAGATTCCAAACTCTCCACCATGGCCAAGACCAAGGATGTCAGGGACAAGATTGTAGACCTACACAAGGCTGGAATGCGCTACAAGACCATCGCCAAGCAGCTTGGTGAGAAGGTGACAACAGTTGGTGTGATTATTCGCAAAAGGAAGAGACACAAAATAACTCCCAGTCTCCCTCTGTCTGATGCTCCATGAAAGATCTTACCTTGTGGAGTTTCAATGATCATGAGAACAGTGAGGAATCAGCCCAGAACTACACAGGAGGATCTTGTTAATGATCTCAAGGCAGCTGGGACCATAGTCACCAAGAAAACAATTGGTAACAAACTACGCCGTGAAGGACTGAAATCCTGCAAGGTCCCCCTGCTTAAGAAAGCACATGTACAGGCCAGTCTGAAGTCTGCCAGTGAACATCTGAATGATTCAGAGGAGAACTGGGTGAAAGTGTTGTGGTCAGATGAGACCAAAATTGAGCTCTTTGGCATCACCTCAACTGAATGCTGCCTATGACCCCAAGAACACCATCCCCACCATCATACATGGAGGTGGAAACATTATGCTTTGGGGGTGTTTTTCTGCTAAGGGGACAGGACAACTACACCACATCAAAGGGACGATGGACAGGGCCATGTACCATCAAATCTTGGGTGAGAACCTCCTTCCCTCAGCCAGGGCATTGAAAATGGGTCATGGATGGGTATTCCAGCATGACAATGACCCAAATCACACAGCCAAGGAACCAAAGGAGTGGCTAAATAAGAAGCACATTAAGGTCCTAGAGTGGCCTAGCCAGTCTCCAGACCTTAATCCCATAGAAAATCTGTGGAGGGAGCTGGAGGTTTGAGTTGCCAAACATCAGCCTTAAAGACTTAATGACTTGGAGAGGAACTACAAAGAGGAGAGGGACAAAATCCCTCCTGAGATGTGTGCAAGCCTGGTGGCCAACTACAAGAAACGTCTGACCTCTGTGATTGCCAACAGGGTTTTTCCCACCAAGTACTAAGACGAAGGGGTCAAATACTTATTTCACTCATTGACCTGCAAATCAATTTATAACTTTTTTGACATGCGTTTTTCTTTGGGTTTTTTTTTGTTTGTTTTTTGTTATTCTGTCTCTCGCTGTTAAAATACACCTACCATTAAAATGATGGACTGATAATTTCTTTGTCACTGGACAAATTTTCAAAATCAGCAGGGGATCAAATACTTTTTCCCCCCAATGTATACACAGAGCTCCTAACCTTATCTGCATCCGTAAAAGGAGATAAATAAAAAACAGCATTTAACACATGGGGTGATCTTTATCTAGCCATGCCATTTGGACTTTGTAATGCACCTGCAACAAGTACCTAGACATGCCATTTGGACTTTGTAATGCACCGGCAGTTTGAGTCAGCAGGAGAGAGTATAAACTCAAGACACACAAGATGGTCTCTCTTTTTCTGGCAATTCAGGTTTGTTATCACTTAAAGACCTGGATCAAAAAAAAAGGGACAGGCCTGTTTAACACGGACACAATCAGTATAACAATTGGTTAGCCACATAATGTCCAAAACACACAGACACAAGGGGTATTCGCAAAGGATGAGGATCTCCAGATCCTATATAGTCCAAACAGGGGAAACCATGGTCATCACAAGGGTAAGGGAACAACAAAAGCCAGGGGTGATATGTCCATCTTATGCTGACCCAGGGAAGGGATTAATTTGGTGAAGACTGGTTTAGGGGAAGAGAGAGAAGAAGGCAGCACAGTACTTTATTACAGGGTTCTCCCCATCAGAGCTGTTGTCACGAGTTCGGTTTGGCCTTCTTTATTCTCTAGAAGTCCCAGCGAATTCCTGGCAATGGAATTAATTTTTGGTCTCCCACTATCCAAACTTAACACTGTTATCTGGGTGGTTGTGGATTGCTTCTCACGTCAGGCACACTTTGTATCTATGCCAAAACTGCCTTCTGATTCTGATCTACCTGAACCATTTCTTCAGGAAGTTACCAACTTTATGGTTTCCAACTGAGATACTGTCTGATTGTGGGGTCCAGGTTCTGGAAGGCTGTGAAGCTCAAGATGAAAATACACTTGATCTACTCATTGGCATATCACCTGCAGAGCAATGGAGTAACTGAACGTATAAATCAGTCCCTGGAACAGTTTCTCCTTGGCTGAGCAGGAAGATTGGGCATAATTCCTACCCTTAGTTTCAAAGCATACTTCCTACCCTTAGCTGAGTTCTGTCACAATAATATTTTTTGTGTTCAGATTTTTCTGAACACCCTACAGTTAGGGCAACGCAATACTCACATCTATTCTAAAGGGACACAAAAGAGGTTACATATATGGTGTACATTAATACTATAGGCAATAACAACAAAATATTATTTAAAACTCGGATATTGACCGTCAAAAATGACGGGAGTAAAATTGTAAGCCTGGCAATGCTTTGGCGCTCATTGCAAGCATCTCCCTCTGTGTACTCTGTGTTACTGTTTTGGATTAAGTGTTACTGGATTGCGTTAAGTGTTACTGGCTTCAGGCTTTTTATTACTGCCTTAAGGCTCGTTTTCATCCAGTTTACGTTTTTTCGGCCGACATTTTTTTCTCTCGTTTAGGCAAGTGAAAAAAAGGCAAATATGCCTCAAACTCACTTGCACTTCATCCAGATCCCTTCCCTCTGGGTTATTTAGGAATGAATGTCAATAATCAGCCATAAAATTAGATGACAATCTATGGACCCTATTCTTTTGCCCAATTCGTAAATTAATATACACTTAAAATCGATCTAAATATTGCTACATATTCTATTAGCTACTTGCATTCCGATTATGAGTTATCCTCCCGCAATCATTATGGGCCAGCAAAAGACGTAAATTTGGCCTTAGAACTCCATTGGTTTAGCACAGCTCGAAAATGACAAGCTTTAAATAATTAAAGTGACACAAAATAGATATTTTATTAGTAGCTCTAGATCGCAAATAAAGTCTAACCCGCAACCGAAAAAAGTATCACTTTTCTGTTAACAAAATAGTGAGTACTAAATAGGAGGCTTAAGGGCTTTTTCAAACACTTATTAGAGCTGTAACAGCAATTAAACACACAACACTGTACTTTAAAAGCATAGGAACGCATGGAAAACAGAAATAATTGCACAACAGTCTCAACCTCACAAATATGCAATTAAAAAATATTATTTTTAAATGTCATTTCTGAGTAATTTCGATTCCAGGAGTCAAGAAGGTAATGCATATCAAGAAACCCACATGGACTAAAACAGATGATCTAATGCATTTTATAGTTTTTTAGATTGTGGGCCCAATCGGCAAATATTACTTATTTGCACAAATTAATTTGCAGCCTCTAATTGCAGATTACGTCTAACTTCAATGTGTTACTGACATCATGATGACGGTCTCATTTACTATTGACTGTGTCTAAGAAGTAAATTACAGGCTTGCTTAAATATTGTCAGATCACATGATGACACCCTCTGAAATCAGACTTAAAAAAGGCTGGGTTTACATGTTTAGGCTTAAGGGGGTAAAATGCGGGCTAGAGTCAATAGAATACACCTAAACATTTAGAGAAAAAACACCTGCACCAAAAATTACAGGTTAGAGGCATTTGCAGCTTCTAATAGAATAGGGCTCAATGTTTAGTGTGTTCATCAGAAAGGCTGATTGGCAGGAGAAAATGACAAAACTCGATGTACATTTGCTGTAAAAACACATGTTTTGCAATAATATTTAATCCATACAGTATTTGTTGTAATGTATACTCTATCTGGAACCCCTAATTTGTATTTTAAAGCCAGTTTTAGTTAGATACCAAATATATTCTAACTTCTAAATGTTGTTTGATGGTAATCTAGTGAAAACATATCACATATATTAAATGAACATATCAAGTGGCATGTTGTGTGACCAGTTGAAAACATTTTGTATATTGGTAATACTTCCCTAGATCACTAGGTGTCATATATATCCCTTTGTAACAATGAATTACTATAGTTGACCACAAAACTAGGACATAATCACACTTTGGTATTAGTCTGAGGAATTGAACTTGGCACTTTTGATACCCAAAATAAATCAAGACAATATTTAAAAGACAGTATTAAAGGGACACTGTCACCCCAACAAGAAATTGGTCCCTCAAAAACAATATATAAAGAAAAGTTGTCTATAATAAACACATTTTTTCCAGCATAATATTTAAATTCCACTTTATATATGTATTAAAAAAATCAGTTTGCCAAATATGAGCTAGTATATTTAAGTACATAGCAGCTGTAATACATATAGATTTACAGCCTTATTAAATTGCGATTCGGCCAATTGAATAGGGCTCTATATAAGCACAGAGCATATTTTTTACAGAAGTTTTTAGTTAGTGCTAGCCTTTGGATAGAAGTTCACTAATTAAAAACTTCTGTAAAAAAAATATGCTCTGTGCTTATATAGAGCCCTATTCAATTGGCCGAATCGCAATTTAATAAGGCTGATATTTGCTAATTCATTTTTAGAGTGTAAGTTTACGACTTGGAAACAAACACTATGAGCCTGTGAGCTATACCATGTATGGTCAGCGAAGATGGGCAAGTCATGATAGAGAGGAGAAGGAAACTGCAACCCACTCCAGTAACGTTCCTAAGAAACCTTTATGGACAAGCACAACCAGAGACATAACTATATGGCACCAGAAGATGAGCCCCTCAGGTCAGAAGGTGCCTACCACATTACTGAGGAAGAGCAGAGAGTGAGTGGCACCAGACGTAATGAAGGTGTTGAGTCAAAGCCGAAAGGACACCCAGCTGCAGATGTGTCTGGAGGGCAAAGGAAAGTCTGCTACTGTTTGCAACACTATGGTAATAAGGCTGCAGGAGTTGGGCCACAATTTTTCGGATGATGACATGGTTGGCATAATAGTGCATGAGTAGACCAGTGTCTGAAAAAGGAAAAGCACAATAGATCTTGTATGGAATTATAGTTGTATGAATGTTTTTCTTTTTGCATAAAACAACAAATCAATAACATTAAAAACAAGAAGTGATTAATCCTTTTAATGTGTCAAATTGTTCATGTTCAGTAAAAATGTATTTGTTCATTTGGTAAACATTCCCCAGGGGAAAAACATTGAAGTTCATGAAAATGTTCATTTATGGTTATTTAAGTAAAACACTGCTTGATTATTTTTAAAGCACTGCTAGTGACCGAAAATTTCAAATATTATTAAAGGAATTAAGCAACGTAAGAGCATAGGTATTGAATGAAATATAGACATATAGTGAAATTATGAGTCAGTTTTAAATTGAGATCATTCTCAATTAGGATTTCAATAATTCATCAAATTCTTCTTTATTTCCATCCCACAAAATTAACAAATCATCGATATATCTGAGCCACAGAGTCACCTTCTCTGTATTTAGAATTGGATTCAACGAATACCGTATCCCGCTCCCACCACCCTAAATAGATGTTGGCGTAAGTAAGGGTCCATGTCGTCCCCATAGTGGTGCCACGTTTTTGTAGGAAAAAAATTCTCCTCGAAGGTGAAATAACAACCATAAGTAGAAGAATGAAAAAATCATAGACTCCATCCTCCAAAAATAGGAAATTGCCTGACATCCTTTACTATGGTCAATGGACGTATAGAGGGCCTCAACATCACAAGTTGCCAAATACATGGTTGGACTGATGGATATTCAATTTAGTTTACCCAAAACATCCATTATATCCCTCACATAAGATGGCAGGCCCAATACAAATAATCTTAAACGTATATACTGGCCTGCCTTCTCACATGGGCTGCCATTGCCAGAAATAATGGGCCTGCCTGGTGATTTGAGTAAGATCTTATACTTTTGGTAACATATAGAATATGGCAACTCTCATTTTATCTACAAATAAGAACTTATATTCTTTAGAAGATATTAAGTTGGCTTAGTTTAATATGGAATTTAATATGGAATTATAATGGCTCAAAAAGTCATCAGTGGTGTCTCTTATAACAGTCTTCGTCATTCAACTGCCAATGCGCCTCTTCTAGATATTTGTCTATGGGCCAAATTACGATGTTACCTCCTTTATCGGACGGTTTGACAACTACATTGGCCCATTCTCCAATTTGTTTGATGGCCTTGCACTCCTCCTTTATTATATTAGAGGGGCCCCATGGTTGTAGGCTTTGCAAATCCTTAACTATCAACTTAACATAGATGTCCACTTCTGGACAGGTTGAATTTTGATTTAATTTTCAATTGGTCATGCCATCTGTCATTTGAACATCCTATGGACTCATTCTCATCCAGTAATTCCAGCATGTCAGCTAATAGACTGGCATCACTTTCGGATTGACTATCTTGGCTTCCCAATATCTCAGATCATTGGTGGTTAGATCATTGGTCTCTACTGGAGAAGATTGTGTGTCAGCATTCAAATTTTTGGTGAAATACTTAATAAAAACCAGTTTCCTGGTACGTCTTTAACAACATCAAAGAAATCAAAAATCATTGATGGTGAAAAGGATCAACCTCTCTCTAAAACGGTAACCTGATGTTTTGTTACTTTTCGAAAAGAGAGGTTAATAATATGTGTATCCATTTACTTTCATGTGCTTTATTTTATTAAGAACTGCATAAAAGTTATGTTTCTTGCCTGAAGTCATAGAATATATACCTGTTTGGATCTGCCCTCTGTAGCTCATGATGCTTCTGAATACACAGACTGTGAAGAGCAAGGATTCAAATTAGCCTTTCAGTGACCTCGCTCAAAGAGCATGTTGCACAATGTTGCCACTGATTGTTAGGATGAGGCTGCGCAACCCTTGTACTAAAAAATACAATTTCTTTATGAGCTGCAGAAGGGAGAAACCAATTAGGAACTATTAGTTAGGTTTTAGACAGAAAAAACAGAGCTTTTAAGCTATTCTTAATAAAATAAAGTACACAAACGTAAAGAGATAAATAGATATATTATATACCTAGTGACATCCAAAAACCTCCCATGTCCCTTTAATGTGGGAGCATAATGAGCCTGTGACATGAATTGCAAGGAATTTTATATAACTATCCACAATAAATTGTCCTTTTTTTGAAGAACTACACTTGAAAAACATGTTTTAGAGTGTAAAAAATAATTCAACCTTTATTTTTAGTATTATTTATGCATTTTACTAGTCGTTTGCCCATCATAAATGATGGGATAATATATATATATATATATATATATATATATATATTCATTTTTTTTCCCCATCCCCCTCTCCCTCGCCTGTGTCTCTTCCCTCCCCCTCTCCTGTCTCTTTTCCCCTTTCCCCCTGTGTCTCTTTCCTCCCCCTCTCCCACCCCTGTGTCTCTCCCCCCTATGTCTCTTTCCTGGGTTCTTCTCCCCTGCATCTCTTTTCCCTCCTCTCACTCCCCTGTGACTCTTTCCCCTCCCCCTCCCCTGTGTCTCTTCCCCCTCTCCCACCCCTGTGTCTCTACCCCCTATGTCTCTTTCCACCCTCTCCCTCCCCTGTGTCTCTTTCCCCTCCTCTCCCTCCCCTTTGACTCTTCCCCCTCCCTCTCTTGTGTCATTCCCCCTCTCCCTCCCTGTGTCTCTTCTCCCCTCTCCCTCCTCTTTGTCTATTCCCCCATCTCCCTCCCCTGTGTCTCTTTCACCCCCTATCCCTCCCCTGTATCTCTTTGCCCATTTCCCCTCTGTCTCTTTCCCCCTTTCCCCTGTGTTTATTTCCCCACGCTTCCCTCCCCTGTGTCCCTTTCCCCCTTTCCACGGTGTCTCTTCCCCCCTCCTCGCTCCCCTGTGTTTCTTTCCCCCTTTGTCTTTTTCCCCCTTTCCCCCTCCCTGTCTCCCCCGCTCCTCTATTGCATGTGCGCGCTAGCGCCGCGCATGCGCACTGCGGCTTCTACGGAAATCCATACAAATAGTCTGTAAAGTGGAGCGTTACGCACATTTTACAAAGTATTATAGTGATATCCAACTATGCTGCAGTGGAATTTGCCATTTCAGTTTCAAGTGATCCACTTCCTGAAGTGCCAGAAAACATAGATCGGAAAGGTTCTATCTACACAAGGGGAATGTGACAGCTACAACTGACAGTGCTTTCATTAGGACTAATGCAAATCTAATCTCTTGAGAAAGTAGCAGTCAGGATATAGTCAAAAAAAATAAACAACAAATAATGTTTTGTTTTTTTAATTATTGAAAACATTTTGCCCTTTATCAAGATTAATTGTTCAAAAGATCATATACAAAAAATCCATCACATTGATTCATCGAGCTTAAAACTCGCAGATGGTAGTCTCTGTATAAATTCTTTGTAGCTGTAAATTAACTAATCCTGTGCCAAGACTTAAGGAGGGGGGAAGTGAGGACAGTGTGTATAAGAAAACATTATATTTCATGGAAGCGTCTTGGTGTGATCAGACAGCACATGTAAATATTTAGTTAAATATTGGTGTTAAATCCTAACGTGAGATGTGTGTTTACGGTAAAAATATGGAGTAAACTTAGAACAATGCGTCAGTCATCAAATATATATATATACTAATGGTAGAGAGCGTTTTTGTATTTGGATTGTGTGTGTAATATATTCAAAACAAGTTTAAATACACTTAATTTAATTAAATAGTGTTATTAATAATTTAGCCAATTGGACAGCCCACTTGTGAGTCAGACTGCCATGTTACACTATACAGAACTCTGTCATAGGTGGAAACTGAAAGGGTTTATTTTTCATAAAAATAAAGCAATGCAAGATTCAAATTAGATGTTTTATATTAATTAAAGTGTTTTTTGTTAATTTCTATTTTTTTAATTTTTTTTTCTAATTTCTATCCCCAGTTTTCTATTATTATTAATATCTAGTGTTTATAATAGTTACATAGTAATTAAGGTTGAAAAAAGACTTTCAGTCCATCAAGTTCAACCTGTTAAGATCTCCTCTGATCTGCAATATGCGGATTAGTTATTAATTAATTAGTTGTTAAATAATTATTAATAGTATAGTATTTGAGGATGAATAAAGAGTTAGTCCATCAAGTTAAACCTTTTTAGATGTCTATTGACCTTTTCAATATGTGGACTATTTATTATTATTGTTAATTGTTATTTGATCCAGAGGAAGGCAAACAGAAAAAAAAACCCATTGAAACTTTGCCAATTGTCTCATAAGGGGAAAAAAAGCAAAATTCCTTCCTGACCCCAGAAACTGGCGATCAAATTTCTCCCTGGATCAATATTCCTTCGCTAGTTATCTAGGATAGCCTTGAATGCCATCTTTATTCAAAAATATATCTAACCCCTTTTTGAAGTTGTCTATCGAATTCGCTGTCACCACCTCCTTTGGTAGAGAATTCCACAGTTTAACCACCCTAACTGTGAAGAACCCTTTTCTTTGTTTAAGGTCAAATCTTTTTACTTCTAACCTCAACGGATGTCCTCTTGTCAGTTGAAAATCTCTTGGCACAAAAAGTTCACTTGACAAAGCCTTATATTGACCCTGGATGTATTTATATAGGGTAATCGTATCCCCTCGTAGACACCTTTTTTCTAGCGAAAATAAGTTTAGTTTGGATAGTCTTTCTTCATCACTTAGCCCCTCCGTTCCCCTTATTAGTTTTGTTGCCCTTCTCTGTACTTTTTCCAGCTCTATAATGTCCTTTTTATGAAGTGGTGCCCAAAATTGTTCTCCATATTCCTAATGAGGGCGTACTAGGGATTTGTATAGTGGCAGAATAATATTTGCTTCCCTGGCTTCTATACCCTTCTTAATACATGCTAATATTTTACTTGCCTTTGCAGCTGCTGCTTGGCATTGAGCACTGCTACCTAGGTTTGCTCCATTAAGATTATAAATTGCATGGCTATTTTTCCTTCCCAAATGCGCCAACATATTCCACAGCGCCATACATAGGATGAAACAGAGCATAAAAACAATATAAATACCGAAAAACCTGTTTCTGAGCTTATAATCTTGCATATAGATTACTTTTTGAAGCATCCTATACAATTAAAAACTTGTAAACTTACAAGATAAGGGATTTGGAAGGTGATACATTGTGCATATTAAATATGAAGTTGATAAGCCTGTTTTTAATGAGTTTTGAAGGACTTGAGACTGGTGAAAAGTGTAGTGGAGCGAGGTAAGGAGTTCCAAAGAATTGGGGCAGCATGTGAAATGTCCTGAAGGCGGGAGTGAGAGGTGATAAAAGAGAAGGAAAGAAGAAGGTTTCAATCCTTTTTTCTTATTCTTTTCATATTAAAATTTGGAAATGTGAGAATCCAATATATGTTACTCAATAAAATACTTCATTTAGAATTAGTTATAGGTAAAAAATATATATGAAATGATAAAATTAGTAAATATTATTTG
>CM050168.1:27082333-27089833 GCA_027410445.1 Discoglossus pictus
GCAGGGGAAAGAGGAGGTGTGTGACAGTCAGGCCTAGTGCAGGGGACAGAGGAGAGAGGCAGGCCTAGTGCAGGGGACAGAGGAGAGAGGCAGGCCTAGTGCAGGGGATGGACGTGTGTGACACAGACAGGCCTAGTGCAGGGGATAGAGGAGGTGTGCGACGGAGACAGGCATAGTGCAGGGAATAAAGGAGAGAAACAGGCCAAGTGCAGGGGATAAAGTAGAGACACAGGCCTGGTGTAGGGGATAGAGGAGGTGTGCAGGGGATAAAGGTGGTGTGTGACGCAGACAGGCCTAGTGTAGGGGATAGAGGTGGTGTGCAAGGGAAACAGGCCTAGTGCAGGTGATAGAGGAGGTGTGCTACAGAGCCAGGCATAGTGCAGGGAATAAAGGAGAGAAACAGGCCAAGTGCAGGGGATAAAGTAGACAGACAGGCCTAGTGCAGGGGATAGAGGAGGTGTGCAAGGGAGATAGGCCTAGTGTAGGGGATAGAGGAGGTGTGCAAGGGAGACAGGCCTAGTGCAGGGGATAGAGGAGAGAGACGGGCCTAGTGCAGGGGGTAGAGCAGGTGGGTGAGGGGAGATGGGCCTAGTGCAGGGGATAGAGGAGGTGTGCGAGGGGAGACGGGCCTAGTGCAGGGGGAAGAGGAGGTGTGTGAGGGGGGATTTTATAATTAATAAGTTAGCTTCTCAAGCTGCCATATTATAGGGGTAACCCTAAAACCGCAACCCAAGTGGGAAGCTAATTGTTATGTTTATTCTTAACTATACCTTTTTTGGATGTTTTTTGTAAACTTTTATTAATTTTATTTTTATCTGTATTGTATTTTGATTTGGCTTCTTCATCTGGATTGACCTGCAATTGAGTTTTATATATATATTTGGCATAGATGAGCTTGATAGGCGTCCCACTGTGACATGTTTCAGTGACATGTTGCGCTATTTGCGCAATGACGTCGTTATGTCTAATAGAAATTGTATAAGGAACTATACAAATTTAATTTGCGTTCCAACGAACGCCACTGGCGTGATGACGTAATTGTGTATACTTATGCAATTACGCATTACACAGTGGAAATAGGAAGTTTAGGGGCTTTATAAGCCCGAGTAAGACTTATTGTCAGTAGCCCATGAGTAAGCCCGAATTAGGGCGAAACGGACCGTCGGGACTAACTTTGTGGATGCTCAAGTTCTCTTTTTGTATTATGGGGCGGAGGTCTGATTGTATAGACTGCTGGGAATTGCTCATATGCACTTATTAAATACAGTGGTAAATGGCAATATATGGATAGCTGTCCAAACTGGCCTCATTTCATACTCCCCCACCTAGTGCTTATTAGCATTTGATGAGTTACTATGCATATTTTTGTTTTGTTTTTTAACTTTTATAGAGCTGTAACCATTTGCAACTACCCAAGGATTAGCAAAGTTATTTGCCATATGAGGGAAGTTGTACTGGGATCGGTATGGAGAGACTAAGTGGGTCATATTCTCTCTTATGTAATGGTCTGATTCCTTGTTGGAACTACTTTTAGAGATATAGGTGTATGTATTTATACACAATATGCCCATAGTTTTTGCAATTACCAGTATTACACAACAGTCTTTACACAAAAGACTAGACATGATGTATAGATATAACAGGCCCACTTTAGAGGACAGAGCAAGTCACCGATAAACTAGGTATGGCAGGCCCCCCCTCAGAGGCTGGGCGAGATATATAGAGTCAGAGACAAATTGCGGTCCACTGGAGAAAGAACTGGCAACCCAGTATTTTTGCAAAGTAATCTTATGAATAAGCACAACCAGAGATATAACAATATCACACCGGACAATGGGCCCCTCGGTCAGAAGTTGCCTACCATATTACTGGTGAAGAGCAGAGGACGAGTATGAGTAGCATCAGATCTAAGGAACTGATTGGGCTAAAGTCAAGAGGACGCTGTACTGCGGATATCAGCATAGCAACGTGGAAGATAGAACTATGAACCAATGCAAACTGAATGTGGTCAAAATAAGATGACCAAATGAAACATGGATATCCTGGGAATTGGTGAACTCAAGTGGATTGGAATGGGACATTTCATAGAATCCAGCAGAAGAAATGGAGTAGCACTTCTGGTCAATCAATGGGTGCCAAGCAGTGCTCAGTTACAATAAATAATAGTATGATTTCAATTTGATTCAAGGCAAGCCATTTAGCAGTCATCACCATCACAGTGATCCAAGTCCGTGCTCCAACCATGGATGCTAAAGAGGCTGAAGTTGTCCAAGTCTATGAGATCAAATTGGCAATGTCCGCTGTATAATAGAGAAAGTAAGAGAGTTACAGAAAAACATGTATCTTCTTCATAGACTATTCTAAAGCCTTGACTGTGTGGATCACAACATAATGCGGCAAGTCCAGACCATCTCATCCGCCTCCTAAGGAATCTGTATGTGGACCAAGAAGCCACAGTCAGAACTGAACATTGAACAACCTAATGGTTCAAGATCGAAAAAGAAGTAAGACAAGGTTGTATATTGTCACCTTATTTATTCAACTTATACATGGAGTACATAATGTGTAAGGCCGGGCTGGACGAATCCAAGGCAGGTATGCATCAGATATGCATATCGTACTACTCTGATGGCTGAAAGTGAGGAGAAACTAGTTTTCCTATTGATGAGGGTAATAGAAGAAAGCACAAAAGCTGGGCTGCTGCTTAATATTAAAGAGACAAAGATCATGGCAAACCGCAATATCAGTTCCTGGCAAATAGATGGGGAAGAAGTGGAGGCAGTGATAGATTTTATTTCCTGGGTTCCAAGATCTTTACAGGTGGTGACTGCATCTGGGGAAGAAAGCTGGGACAAGTCTGGACAAGCTATTATAAAGTAAAGATATTGTACTATTAACAAAGTTATGCATTGTTGGAACTATGGTAATCCCAGCAGAAACATAGGGATGTGGGAGTTGGACCATAAAGAAGGCTGAGTGCCATAAATTTACCCTTTGGATCGTGGTGTTGGAAAAAACTACTAAGACTCCATTGGACTACAAGAAAGTCCAATCAATACTACAAGAAATAAAGCCAAAGTGTTCACTGGAAGATTTGATCATGTGGCTGCAGCTCAACTATTTTGGCCATATACTGAGAAGACTCTGATCTTGATTGAAGGCACACAAAGAAGGGGACAGTAGAGGTAGACATGTGTATATATATGTATTTATGTATGATATTATATATATATATATATATATATATATATATATATATATATATATTATTTTTTTTTTTATATATATATATATATATATATATATATTTGAACTTCCTCTGCAAGGATGTTGATCCCTGGCCTGGATTTCCTATTAGGTTATTTGCTAAATTCTTTACAGTGGAAGTGAAAAATAGTGATAATGTTCCTACCAAGATGTTGATGCACGCAGGATTGCCACTTTGGTGAGAGGAGCAAGGTATTTTTTGATAGTCCCATATGTAGATATCTCTGATAAACATTGGGAAAAAGAATGGAAGAAAATGTATTATTTTATAATTACATAATTCAACTCTGGCTGAGACTTGGATTGTGTGATAAGGACTTTACCAATAAATTTGAAAACATATTGAATAAATGTGCCTAATTTATATTGCATCTTGAACATATTACAAAACAACTTCCAACAGTGGAGAAAGATGTTACCGCATTGGAAAATAAATCAAAGGGCTCTATTAAGAACAATTTGATGAGATCAATTTGATGAAACTGAACAATTTGATTAGATCAAATGTGAATAAAAGAACAAGTTGAAACAATATCAATGGGAGGTAGAAAGCAGAAAACAACGTAAGTTTGCTCGGGATGCAGCTGACTACATGCAGGGCTACGTCTGCGTGCCAGCACCCAATGATGATGCAAGACTCTGGATGCCAGCGAGGAAGGAGCTGAGCTGGGAGGCGATTTGGTGCAATGCCCTCATGTGATTCTAATTCACTATTGGGATCCAGTGGCACAAGTTTGGAGGACCTGTCAGTGTCCCAAGCCTCAGGGGTGACCTCTTTATTGGACCTGTGAGTGGGGAGAGGCAAGCACCTTGGAATGGTCAGAGGTGTGGAGGCTGGTGCTGGAAAACTAGAAACGGGAGCAGACGGGGCTACTAGTAGTCAACCTTTCAATGATTCAACTGGATGAATATCGGGTGAAAATTCTTATTTAGGGTTTGTCATTTTGTCCTACACATAAGCCAGAAACGGACCTAATGGGACTTTTTAGGAATTTAAGGCTCAAGGCATTTTTGCAGATAAAAATGGAGGGCATGATAATTCCTGTGTGTCATCTTTAACAGGTACAACAGTAAAGCAAAAACAAATTTGAATCCCTCGGCATGCAATTCAATTGTGGAAAATAGGATTAGATCTGCAGAGAATAAATGTAGGAATTATAACTTTTCTAAATAAGAAAATGAGGTTTTTAGGCCTATTTAGAATTGTCCCTTCTGAGTTACTAAACCTGCAGATAGGTTGGAATGGATAAAGGTTTGTATGCGGGAGAGATCCTTCATCAACTTTTTGATGTTGAAACTTCTAGCACAGTACTAATAATCTTCTTAAAGATATTGAATTTTAGATTACGCTCTCCCTCCTCAAGAACCCCTTTAATCAGGTTATAGATAGGGATTTGAAAATAGATCTCCCTTAAAAAAATCCCCTTGCACCTATATTTGATATATTGCCAAAGCTCCTTAAGAACCCAGATTGGAACATAAGGAACATGTGCTATTTTTTACGGATGTTTCTAGCCTCTGTTATCCCACACCATTTGAAGATTCAGGTAGTAAAGAGGGTTTTAGGGAAATCTTCTGTATATAGAATGTACAAATTGAGTTACTTTTTTTTTAATTTCAGGATACTTGTGTGCAGAATGTGGCCCCTTCTCATGTCAACCTATACATAGATGATTTTGAAACTAGTTTTGTATGTCCTCATTAGCTGTTTATGGAACATGTTGTGTGTTATTGGTATGTTGATATTTGGGATTTGGAGAGATACACCTGAAACCTTATTTTAGAAGGTGGTTCTGACTTTTAAATTTACCTTGAAATTCATTGTGGAAACTATTTTTTTTGTTAGACACTAGGGTATCTGTCAAGGACTTTTATACAGATATGTTCCCCTTCCTGATCGCTACCTTGTCGGTGTGAATGGGCTTGTGTAACTCAACGAACCATGTTGGGTCGCCCCAAGATGGGTAGATCATAGCTGAGAGGTCCACTGGATAAGGAACAGTCAACCCACTCCAGTATCTTTGCTAAGACAACCTTGTGGATAGGCCCAACCAGATACATGATATGCCTGGTGTGCTTTGGTCCATAGTGTTACGGAGAGTCAGACACAACTGAACAATTAAGCAACATCAATTTAGTAAAGACACTAGATGGAAACTAGTTCTGTATAACAATGTATTCCAGTCAGAGAGGGTATTTAAATCTGTTTCAAAAGTACATTTTTGAACGTTTAGCGTAATTTCCGTGACAAAAGACCATCGGACCAAAAAGACTTGATATGATAGATACATTTTGGAGAGGAGCCATTGAGATGTGTGTCTAATTGAAATCAAGGAAAAAATTAAATAATAAATAAAGAAAAATGTAATAAAAAAGCGGCTGACAGACGTGTGTGTGCATAAATATATATATATATATATATATATATATACGTACATATAATAATGCCCCAAGTGTTTAAGATATCCGTGAAAAAGCATCAGCCGTAGCTCCTGAGAAAAAAGTGCTCCTAACTTTTAGTTATGCATTTATTTCTATATTTTATCTCTTCCCTGGCTATAAAATAAAAAAAAAAAGCTTGTCTTGCTCCTAATTTTCATATATATTTGTAAACCCCTTTTTTAAATGTAGAACTACGGTGGCTTTTTAATAAACAATAATAATAAATGGCGCACTATGTTATTTTGCAAAAGCACTTTCTATCAATTAGAGTCTGTCTTTCTGATTCCTATCTGTAATAGCTGATAATAATAACACCTTTCACCCTGTCAGTAGTTGTCTGTCTGGCACGGCCTCCCCAGCTGCCAGTGGATGATATTCCCCACCCCTGTATATATTACGCCTCTCTTTACAAGCCTCTTGTAGCAGACCTTCTCAGACCTTCTATATATAGCCAGGAGGGCCTGCACCTCGTGTGTCTGCTGGGTATTTATAGAGCAGGACCTGACCCAACCAGAATATCCACATATCATATTGATTCCTTAACTCTCACGGGACTATAATGACTCAGAGCAGCTTGTCTTGTACACAAAAGAGAGGAAAAATATTATCTGGAACACACGATAGAGAAAAAAAGATATTTAAAGCACCAAAGAGAGTCCAAACATATCAATTGTACTGAAAACCTAAGCACAAATATCAATATATATGAAGCAGGCACACAAGCATTAATAGTAGAAGTGTGAACAAATAAACTTAAAGGGGCACTTAAGTCAAAATTTTATATGGTATTTTAAATATCAACACTAGATAATTGACCAAATGTGGTTACAAAGTAAAAAAAAATAAAATAAAAAAAAAAAAAAAAAAATATATATATATATATATATATATATATATATATATATATATATATATGAGAATACTTTACATTTTTAATTATGAGCAATTCTTCTTTACTGCAGATTTCCATTTTCCTTATGAAGTCTGCAGCTTTTGTTCTTGTAAATGAATAAGGGGGGAGGTATTTAGGTGGGTTTAGGTTGAGGAGGGGGTTGAAGATAGGGGGGATAAGGATGAAGGGGTTGAGGTTGAGGATTTTGCTTCAAAGTTCTTTATTTGATTTTTTTTTTTCCCTTCTTAAAATGAGGTGCGTGTTATACGCCAATAAATATTTTTACACATTTACTTACACATAAACATACACTCAATGCATTAGAGCATTTGTTCCTAGTCTACATGATTTTCGGATATGTTTTATCCCTTTAGTACTGAGTTGTGTGTTACCCTTGATGCTGAATAATGAAATGAACATAATACAATATATTTTTTTTTTAATTACACATGTTTATGTTGGACTGTTAAGTGTCAAATAATGTAGATATTACAACATTTGTACTTTTTGTTCTGTACTGTCTCTTTAACTGCTGCGGCACTCAGGAGTGGTTTTAAAGCCATTTATGAGTGTTCTTTGGTACCTGTAATATTTTCTACAGTTTTTTGCACTGTCCTGGTGTTCGAGTGATCCCTGCATTCTTATTAGCATAGGGTTTTCATGTAATCTAACAGAGTAACTTGTAATATATTGTCAGTGCAAAAATCAATGGGAAAATTTGACGTCATTTTCGGCTCTGGCTTGCCGCAGTTCTTGGGGATAGGCGATTTACATAGCTAGCAGGATTTACTCTGGCCTTAAACATGGTGCAGACTGCAATATTGGGGGTTAACGTAGGGCCCCATTTTTCTTATCTACCCCTTATAAGGAGCAACTATTTCTGGACAGATAGATAGATG